>JANHMN010000009.1:56207582-56246906 GCA_030674055.1 Rhabdomys pumilio | reverse complement strand
TGGATGGATGGATGGATGGATGGATGGATGGATGGATGGATGGATGGGCCGGCGGACGGACAGACAGACAGACAAATAGATAGATAAAGGCCTCACACATGATTATAACTGAAAGGATGGGAAGGCTGCAGGATCACTGAGCTTTACTGACGATCACTGTAGGATCCAGGTTCAGTGAGGGACTCTGTCATAAGAGACTAAGCAGAGAGTAGCACAGCAGGACTGCCAATGTTTTCCTTTGGTTCTGCATGCACTAAGGCAAAAACACCCATGGAGATGAGTCTCACTGTCCTAAGCTTTGTGTGTACCACTTTTGTTTCTCTAATGGTGGGATGGATTGAGGTTGGAAAAAGAATTGGGAGGCACTATGCTAGGTTTTAATGTCAATTTGCCACAAATTAGGAACATGAGGAGAGCCTTGCCTATAGAACTGTCCTGATTGCCTTAATTCATATGGGCAGGCCCTCCTGATGAAGGTGATGGCACCTTCTGGTAGCAGCCCCAATGAAGAGGGATTTCAGAAGGAAAATTCTCTCAACTTCTGTTCACTTGGACTTCCTCTTGCTGAAGAATTTATCTGCCCTGTTGTTGTTGTTGTTGTTGTTGCTGCTGCTGCTGCTGCTACTGCTGCTACTGCTGCTGCTGCTGCTGCTGCTGCTGCTGCTGTCTTTCCTGACACAGAGTCAAGCTTCACAGTGGATTAGGGACCAGTAGCTTTTCAGGCTACAGAATTTCTGGCATCAAACTGGGACTACTGAGGCACTTTGCCTAGTGTACTGAGTAACTACTGATTTTCAGCCCCCTAGTGAGAGAACTATTGTAGGACTTGTGATGAGTGACTACTTTTTCTCAACTTCTCAGGCATGATTTGGCTATTGTTACTCTTTTAAAGCTAACCTAATAAATTCATATATATATATGTATATATGTATATATATAAGAATTCTCTTCATTATATGTGTATATATAATAATATATATATATTATTACATATATATACACGCACACACATATACAAACATGTACATATATGTCAGCCACTGACTCTGAAAAGAAAGGAAATCACATATGTAGATAAATATCTATACATGTCTGTGTGTGTCTGTGTCTGTGTGTGTGTTATTCATCCTGTTGGTTCTGATTCTCCAGAGAGCCCTGACTAATGCAGAAGATCATCTGAAGTCAAAATCAGTGGTGATGCCCTGGAGTGATGTGTGTCTTCTGTAAGTGGGAGGCCTTCCCGAGCCTCCAGTGGATAGGAGTACAGGATGTGTACTGTTCAAATCCAGGAGCTGTATACACATCACAATTTAAAATGACATCTGGAATTGGGAGGTGCACAACCTGCATGGCTGTGTATAGGTGGCTCTGGGAGTGGTTAAAGGTAGCAACACATAGCTGATATGTGTCACACTGTATCAGGCTCTGTGCAGAGGTTTTCTTGGATGGGATTTGATTCTTACAGCCATTTAGTAAGTAGAGATTTCATTCTTTGTAATGAAGGGCAGATTCACATCTTTGCCTCCCACACAACAGGGAATAGCTGTCCCTCGACTTAAAGTATACGCTTCAATCAGATTTTCATTTTATGTATGTATGCTTGAGTGTGTGTGTGTGTACAGATACATACACACAAATATATATGCATAGTCTAGCTATGTATCCCAGGCTAGCCTTGATCTTGCAATTCTCCTCCTGATTCAGCCTTCTGAGCTCTGGAATCATAAATGTGTCCCACTGTGCCTAGTTTCAGCCAGTTTAGAGCATGTGTCCAATCTGCTCTAAGAGGCATCAGTGTTGGGATTCCTGGGTATTTCTTCATATACAACAGAGAAAGGCTGAACAATGGTCAGCATAAGCTTAGGTGTGTCCAGAATATAGACTGTGGGAAACCTAAGTTCTTGTTCTCTGGAGAACTATGGCCCCTGTCAGCCTATCTTTTTGTGGCTTGAGTATCCTGTCCTTCCTCATAGCAAAGGAAGTGGCTGAGCTGAGTTACACATGTAGTAATCTTCCACAGGTTCACAGCGGCCACAGTAAAGTGTCCGCAATCTTCCTTTTCTTTCTTTTTAAAGCAAGGTCATTCTATGTAGCCCAGGCTGGCCTGAAACTTGAGGTGATCCTTTTGCCTCAACCTGAGTGTAGGAAGTACTGGCATGAATTGCCATGCCACACTGCAAATAAGGAAGGATTGTGCTAATTAAGTAGATGCAGGAAGATGCCCTTATTTCCTACATGCAGAACTGAGCAGACAGACCTCTCAAGGACCAGCCTTGTCCAACCTATGGGAGAAACAAGAGGCCACCACCTGCAGTAAAGGAAGGTTGACAGCCTGTGGTGATTTGAAAAACATGGCCTCAATAGGCCCATTTGAATGGTTGGCCATCAGGGAGTGGCACTACTTGAAAGGGATGTGGCCTTGTTAGAGTGGGTGTGGCCTTTTTGAAGGAAGTGTGTCACTGGGGGGTGGTCTTTGAGATTTCATGAGCCCAAACCAGGTACAGTGCCCCTCTCTTCCTGCTGCCTATGAATCTAGATAAAAAACTTTCAGTTACTTCTCCAGCACCATGTCTGCCCGCATACTGCCATGCTCTCTGCCATGGTAACAATGGACTAAACCTCTGAAAGTACAAGAAAGCCCCAATTAAATGCTTTCCTTTATAAGAGTTGCTATGTTCACGGTGTCTCTTCACAGCAATAGAACACTGACTAAGACACAGCTAGCTCCTCCACACCCACACTCATGGCAGCTTTTTCTCCCGTTTTAGTATCTTGGAACAGCACAGTCAAGAGAAGACCTCCAGGAAAGCTTCAGAGGAAGCCTGAAGCTACCAGAGGTTCCATTTTGCAGGAGACCTCCTGGGAAGAATGTGCTCCCTGAAATAGCAGAGCCTTCACAGCACACTCTTCTGAGGCAGATATTTGGAAAGCAGGAAGTGATTAGTGAGTTGAGGGGACACTGGAGAATATCCCATAAACTCTGCTATAGCTAGGATGTTAAATGTCACTCAGAGGTCAATATGTTGAAGGTTTGGTTCCCTCACTGGTATTGCTGAGAAGTGCTTGAGCCCTTGGGAAGTAGGGCCTAGTGGGGACTCTTTAAGTCATTGTAGGTGTGTCTTAGAAAGGGATTGTGGGGCCAGGGTCTTTTCCTCTTTCTGCCTTTGCTTCTTGACTATGAGGTGGATGGTTTTCCTCTGTCTTACACCCTTACTATGACGAGCCACTCCGGGCCCAAACAATGGGAATCAATAGATCATGGATGGAGCCTGCAGAAACCACAGGTCCAAAGATACCTTCCCTCTTTGCCATTTGACTATTTTAGGTATCTGTCATAGAGGCAATTCCAATGACAGCTCTTCTTTAGCATTTCACCTCCTCAAAACTAACATTTGTCCCTTCAGTGACATGATTGGACTTCAGGTTTCACATACATCTTTCCTGAGACATTCAGACACACAGACACCTCCCCTCACTGGTGTGCAGAGAGTAACTCTCAACTCAGTGTGCCAGAGCTCATCGCCTACAGGAGAGTCTTTCTTAAAGAGTTCAGAATATATTGGGATGAAGGACCCCTATATTTTCTCTGTAGTCTGAAGCACAGCAGGGAGGAAGAGAATAGGAAGATTTCTCTCTCCCAACCTTGCTTGCCAAGGTGTTAGTTATTTGACTCCAGATACCATGGTAATTAATAATGTAATAAGATGCAATTTGTAGGCACTCATGCCTGAAGGCCTCGGGTCCCAAGGCCCTTGGTTAAAGGGAAAATTAAAAGCATCTATAATCTCAAAGAGGACATTCTGACCACAACTCACGAGGCTGAGGATAACCAGGGGAAGCTGCCTGTGCTCCCACCCCGGGGACAGTTGTTTAGGCTTTCAGCTCCTGAGAGGCTTATACCCCCCATACTGCAGCTTTAAAGGCATGGTTATAGCCATAGGCACTAGACTGCTGGCCTGCCCTCAACAGACTCTCTCGGATCTCAGAGAAGCCTGTCACTCTTGGACTTTTATCAGAAGTCAAGACAGATACAAATTGGGGAGCCAGCTTCAGCAGTCAGTCAGTGGTACTAATGCCTGTCTGTCCTTCAGTTTCTACTTCACAGGGCTGTTGTTGGAAGATGAGAACATCTGCAAAGCCCAGTTGAGTTTACAAGGTTTTTGTTTCCCCACATATATTATTTTCCATAATTCTTTAACAACCATGAAGGGTTTACAGCAGGCCCCACTTACCCATTTCTTATTCTCAACTGTTTTTCCTCTGCCAGATTCCAATGGACAATGCTCAAAGTTAAGACAGACAAGGTGGTCAGAGTGACATAAGCAAGCATTGCTTAGGTGAGGAAGAGAGTCCCAGGAAAAGTTTCTAAGGGTGCACACTCAATCATCAGTATTTTCTTTGGTTTACCTCTTCTTTCTAATTTCGACCCAGAATTCAAACATGAGGGTTGGTACTTGAGCCGCCATCTTGATCCAAGAGCCGTTTTGAAGTTGGAAGCCACATGGCCAAGATGGCATGGCAAAAGTAGGGCTTTGAGCCTCCAGTGACAAAGGAGTTGTCACAGAAGCTTGAAATGGTCTGTGTAGATTTTTTTTCTTTAACTTAGTTGTTCTCAACTTGTGGGTCAAGACCTCTTCGGCAAACCTCTAACTCCAAAAATATTTACATTACAATTCATTACAGTAGCAAGATTACAGTTATGAAGTATTAAAGAAAATAATTTTATGGTGGAGGGGTCACCACAACGCAAAGAACTGTATTAAAGGGTCATAGCATTAGGAAGTTTGAGAACCGTTGCTTTACATAAAAAGATAATATCGCCCTTGTTTAAGCCAGTGTGTAACTAATCTTATGCTGGTATCTATAATTAGTCTGTCTTTCAGAGGAGAAAATCATCCCAGCAAGGTCAAGATATTTGCCCAAAATGACTGTTAATAAAATAAGAGGCTATGGTCACACTGGCAATAATGGACCACTGTCCTTCCCTCCTGTTCCCAATATGCTCTTTTGTTACACAGATACATTCAGATTCCGTGTGTGTGTGTGTGTGTGTGTGTGTGTGTGTGTGTGTGTGTTCTTGGGGCTGGAACCCAGACCCTCATGCATGCTAGTAGGTAAGCACTCTACTACTGATTCAGCACTCCCCAGGCCCACCTACTGGCATTCTGCCTGAAGATCAAAGGGTCTAGCTGCCTTCAGGAGTGGCTGCCTCTCCCTGGGGCCTCTTTAATCTCTGCTATTTCAAATCATCCTTCCCACTTCTTCACCTTTGGCCTTTTTGCTTTTCAGTTTTTCCCAAAGCCATTTTGATCAATGGTCTGAGTTAGGTTTGGAACTCTGAGTGTCAGACCAAACACATAGTACAGACGATGAGGTTGCCCCAACTGTACCTTATCCCTGGCAGACTCCATGTCGAACAACTGCCCAGGACCTGGAGCTGCATCCTTCTTTGATTTCCAAGCCCTTCCATTTCTATCCTACCAGCTGATTCTTCTCCTCCTGGCTCCTACTCAACTTTCTTTGCCAACGGGAATAATTGAAAAGTAGGCAACCACACATTCATACGAACTTAGGAGTCGATGAGTGGCTGGCATAGGGAGGACCAAGCCTGACACATCAACATGGGCATATCCACCAGCCTCTCCACCCAGAACACATGTGCCAGAGGGGGTGGGGCAGGTGATCCAGGTCTAGGAAGACATACAACTTTTTTTTTTTTTGGTTTTTCGAGACAGGGTTTCTCTGTGTAGCCTTGGCTGTCCTGGAACTCACTCTGTAAACCAGGCTGGCCTCGAACTCAGAAATCCACCTGCCTCTGCCTCCTAAGTGCTGGAATTAAAGGCGTGCGCCACAAGACATACAACTTAAAAACATGTCTTCATGGGACTGCAGAGATAGCTCAGAGGCTGGGAGCATCAGCTGGTCTTATACAGGAGCCAGGTTTGAGTTTTAGAGCCCAAGTAGTGTCTCACAGCCATCCATAACTCTGGTCTGAGAGGATGTGATGCCCTCTTCTGGCCTCCTTGGGCACTGGATGTATGTGATGCTCAGATATAAATGCAGTTAACATATAAAAAATAAACTGTCATACATAGAAAATACAACAGAAAAAAAACAAAAATATAAAACCAAAAGAAAACAACAAAAAAAAAGAAAAGAACAGGTCTTTATAATGCCTTTGAAAGGAATGTATGGTATTTGCCATCTTCTTATTTATCGACTTGCTGAAAAAATAGAAATACTGATCTTTGTTCAGCAGGATGAACTCAAGAATGCTCAGCCAGACAAGGGTGGTGGACACTGGCCCTGGAGAGCAGGGCTGACTGTGAGCAGCACAGAAGAGGTGCTCTGATTTCTTGGCCTCTCAAATTTCAAATTTTACCTAAAGTTTGGTTCTCTTACTGTTCAGAGCCAGCGGCTGTTTTTGTTTGTTTGTTTGTTTGTTTGTTACAAAAAAAAAACATGCTACCTGCTCTGCCCCATCCCTTCCCCTGGGCTCTCCAGCCTGGTACTTTGTGACTTCCTAGGGCTAATATGTCTGTGCCTTAGTTAGGATTTCTATTGCTGTGAAGAGACCATGAACATAGTAACCCTTATAAAGGAAAAGATGTAACTGAGACTGGCTTACAGATGTGGAGGTTTAGCTGTTATCCTGGCAGAAAGCATTGTAGTGAGTAGGCAGACATGGTGCTGGAGAGGTAACTGAGAGTTCTGCATCTGGATTGGCAGGTGGCAGGAAGAGACAGAGTGAGAGAGAGAGAGAGAGAGAGAGAGAGAGAGAGAGAGAGGAGAGAGAGAATGGGTCTGGCTTGAGTGTTTGAGACCTCAAAAGGTCTGCCCCCAGTGACACATTTTCTCCAACAAGGCCACCCCTCCTAATAGTGCCACTCCCTAGCAACCAGTCATTCAAATCCATGAGGCTATGGAGGCTATCCCTATTCAAACCACCACAGTTGGCCAGACAGAAAAAAGGCCTTGGGGTATCAGTGGGTTTTTATTCTCAGACAAGCTTGAGCAAGAAACCTTGAAGACTGCTGTTGCCATTGCTGCTGTTTTGATTTAAGTGTTATTGAGTTGCAATCCCCTGGCCATTTACTAGGTGAGCCCACAAGCCAGGGACATAGCCTGGCATTCAAGGCCGCTCTAGTTCCCAATACACTAATGATACTTCACAGACACAGAATCCTTGCAGTTTCCAAACAAAGCCTTGGTGCACCAATTCCAGGATTCCAGGGAAACACTCCATCATTACCCGGGCTTTGCTCAGCTGGTCCTCACTGACTGCCAGCAATCCCCAGCCGAGCATTTCCTACCTTAGGGCTCTCTGCCCCATTCACTGCTCTCTGCCTTCTTTCCCCAGTCTCCCACAGGTTTACCTCCCAAGATCCTTTGCAAAGCCAGCCAGTGAAGTGGCCCCTGAGCTGTACTAATTAGGGTAACATGACAAGCTTAATAAGGACTTTATCCAGTCACTCATATTGTGCCAGAGGCTGACAGGCTTGAGCTGTGCCTGTCCCCTGTATTAACTTCACAGCTCCTGAACTTCCTCCACATTATCTGCCAAAGAGCAAACGATGGTATCTCCTTACTCAGAACACCTTAGCATAAAACCTTGGATAGAATAGGCTCATGGCCAGATTTGAATCCCTTCACTATTTCTTTCTTACATTCAAGTTTTTATTTTGGTTTTACATTGTATTATTATGTTTCTTATGACATGATCCTGACTTTTTAACAGAAATAATTAATCTATACAATGGGGAGCTCAATGGTAAAGTGTTTACCATGCAACCACACCAGTCTGAGGTTGGATCTGAGGTTGCCATCACTTGTGGCACCAGACATGGCTGTAGTCCCAGAACCGAGTAGGAACGGAGATAGGTAGAACTCTGGGCCTGCTGGTCTGCCAGACTAGCCAATCAGTGAACTCTGGGTTTGGAGAGAGACCCTGTCTGAAAACAGAGTCATTTAATGCATTCATCTACCTACCTATTGCACATTTATGAAGTGTCTCATATGGGCCAGGCACAGGTACTATAGAGCCTTACAGTTTAATAGCAATAGTGATGAATTAATCAGTTAATCAGTGAGCAGACAGACACGTTGCAATAAACTAAAACAACTATTTCAAGAACCCTTATCCACTTGTCTTGTCTCCTGCCATGCTTTGGGGGTCAGAGTAATGATGGAGGTCCTGAGTCTGGCCTCTCTTCAAAGTGGAGCTCATTACCCCGGTTTATAGATGAGGAAACTGAGGCCCAGATGTAGAGCAGCTAGCCCAGGACTTGGAAAGAACTAGAATCTTGTTGCCTTTCATCTGGATGCACTAACCACTTTCCTAACACTTCCTCAGGGTACCAAGCTCCTCCTGGAGGGCCTGAATTTACACTACTTCCAGGTGTAGCCCAGACCTTACGTCCAATCCTGTCCTAATAGAATATCCTGGTGTCCATAACCCCTGAGCCTGGAAGGAGGAAAGGGAAGAAGAAAGCAGGGAGGCCACAGGAGAGGATGCAGGGGTGGAACTTAGCTACAGAAAGTGAATGGGGAAAAGATCCATTCAGTACTCTTTTGCCTCAGTAAAGTTGGCCAGGAGAAGTTGCCCTGGATGTTCTCTAGTGTAAAGTCCAGCTTATCTGTAACTCAAGAATGCTCTTTAGCAACAGCTGTTTTCAATCCTGAAGGAAAGCATGTCCCTGGGAGAAACCAGTCTTAGAGTGGAAGCTCAGGGAAGCTAGGAGAATGAAGAAGAAAAGAAAGACAGGATGTCACAATACCCTGAGAGGACCAGGCATGAGTTCTAGCCTTGTGACTTTCCGGGCTTTGAGGAACCTCAGCTTGATGCTGACAAGAATTCAGCCCACAGGGCACAAAGGCTGAGGGAGCAGAAAAGCTCTTGGGAAGAGTGTGACCATGTGTCTTGGCAAAACGCTGCCTCAGATCCTCTGCAGACCTGGGTCCCACCAGGCATCAGCCACCTGGAAGCAGAAGACCTGAGGCTGAGGTCCAAACAAGACAGCAAATAACTTGTGAATACTATGGGTAACCAGAAAAGCCCCCAAGAAGGTGACACCACTAAACCTACCAGGGTCTGCAGTGTCTCCTTGTGAGAGCAAATGAAAGCCATGTTCAAGGCTGTAAAGTTTAAAAAGCTGGAGAGCACAGGCCCAAGGCTGAGGCAAGCTGCCAGGACTGTAGAGGCCTCCCCACCCCCACCCTTTCTCTCCTTTCGCTTTTCTCACACACCTTTTAGAGCTGTTATTCACATGCCATGTAACTCACCCATTTAAAGTGCACGATTCAAAAGGTTTTAGTCTACTGTATTATTAATTCTTTAAACTGTGGTAAAATAAATGTAACGGAAAATTTGTCATTTTAACCATTTTTAAGTATACACTTCAGTGGCACTAATGACAAACCCAGGATTCTCACATTCTTGCCATCCCCAGAGGCCCAACCCCACTTTAAGCCAGAATCCCCACCTCACACTCCCTCCCCCTGGTAGGCTCTATTTTTATTTTTTTTTTTTTACATCCTGTCTCTATGAATTTACATATTCTAGATAACTACTAAAGCAGGATCATACAGTACTGTCTTTTGTTTACTTTTATTCTTTTGGGTTTAGTCTAGCTTACTTCATTTTGCAAGTTCTCATTGTTCATCCAAGTCACAACATGTGTCAGAGCTCCTGTCATCCAGCGGCTGGACTCATTTATGTTGAGTAAGATTCACTTCAGGTTTCCTTATCTGCATGCAGAAATCCCATCATCTTGACTGAGAGTCCTACAAGGTGGGTAGTCTTAGTGTCTCTATCTTAGAGGATGAGTCACAAAGAAGCAAAAACTCTTGTCCCAAAGCACAGAACAAGACAGTGGGGCAGCCAGGACTACAGCCCCGCCCCCAGCCCTGTCTTCATGTCCTTCTTCTTTAAGCCCTTCCCTCACTCCTCCTGTCGACCTTGTCCCCAGAACATACACTTGCCAACATGGTCCTCCACATGGGTCCCTGAGCCTCATCCATTTTGGACCTTTCTCCTTTCCGGGGTGTGGTCCCCACCTGTGGTCACTTCTTCAGGGATTCTTAGGGCACGAGTTCAATGGATCTGAAGTGCTTAGCTGACCTTGTGTCCTGTTGCCCGTGCTTTGGAACTCCTCAGAGTCCTGTTACAGCAGACAGGCCACAGAGGCGAGATGCAAACTCAGCTGCCAGGAGCCATATGTTCTTTGTGGTCAGTCCTCAGCTGACTGTTCGGGCCTGGCTGGACATCTTCTATTATTTGAGTGTTTTCTATGGGGAGAGAAAGCTGTTGATAGGCTTCCTCCATATACAGTTTCTGATAAGAAAGAAAGAAAGAAAGAAAGAAAGAAAGAAAGAAAGGAAGGAAGGAAGGAAGAAAGAAAGAAAGAAAGAAAGAAAGAAAGAAAGAAAGAAAGAAAGAAAGACTATCTCTGAACTGATGATATCCCAGGTCTGTACTCAGTCTATGGCCTACCCACTTCCCCCACTCTCATTCCCAGATCTGATCAGGAACTGGCCCCTCTGAGCCTTCACCTCAGTCTGCTATAACAGTCCCCACATGCAGGGTGTTCTCGAATATTACAGAGTCCACAAGCCCTCACTCAACCCTATGTGGCCTGATGTGCTTTGGAATTGATAAGGGTCCAGGTTTGGGGACAAGGACATGATATTTTTCCCTTCTGTTGTGTACTGCCCTGTGGCATCTGGGCAGACTCCCTGCTATCAGGCACATTAATACTTCTGCAGTGCAAGGAGGCATGAATATTCACGCCAAGAGGGATAAATAAAATACTATAAATAGCCACAGCTCAGGGCAGGTTTTGCCTCCAAATGAGTTGCATAAAGATTGTCTCTCCTGGTCATGTTGCAGTTAGGGAAGGCTGGTGCTGATTCAGTTATTCCGGGTTTCATCTAAGCCACCCACTAACCCCTCCTGATTGCCACCTCTCTACTAGTCTATATATATGCCCTCTGCCACCCATACAGCACAATTCAATGTTCCAAGACCTTACAGACTGCCCTGAATAGTCTCAATTCCCTCTCACCCCAGACCAACAGCCACTCCCTCCTGACTATGAGAACATCTAGTTTCACTTCTTCCTTCCCAAACAGGTCTGTCATTTGACAGGATCCTCCAGCCCCTGTGTCACTGAGGGGTTTACACAGATGGTGGAGTATAGACAAGAGTTAAGGAGAATCCCTATGGGGGACAGAGGAAGATGCTTTGCCTTGGGGATGGGGATGGGGAGTGAACTGTCTTGGGAAGTCCTTCCTGGTCTTTGCCTACTTGGCAGTAGAGTGTGTGTGTGTGTGTGTGTGTGTGTGTGTGTGTGTGTGTGTGTGTCTTTGTCTTTCACCCTTAGCATGAGGTTGGATTCTGAAAAAATTGTCATCCTAGGATGTCCCATGTCACCAGAGAATGGACAAGGGTACTTTGGAAGCCAGAATACATGTCACCAGAATATTGACAAGGCCAGAACCAAGCCTTTTGCTTTTTTAAGATTTTATTCATTTATTTATTCATTATTGAATTGTTATTATTAATTCAATATTATTATATTGAATTATTATATTAGTATATGAATGAATTATTTTATTCATTCATGTATTCATTCATTTTTAAAATTTTTTATGTAGATGAATGTTTGCTTTTATGTGTGTGTGTGTATATATATATATATATATATATATATATATGTATATATATATATATGTATATATATGTACCATATATGTACCTGGTGCCTGTGGAGATGATAAAAGCATACTGAGTCCCCTAGAATTGGGGTTACAGATGGTTGTCAGTCACCAGGTGGATGCTGACAGCCTGAGCACTAAACCTATGCTCTGAGAAAGAGTAGAGGGTATACTCAACTGCTGAGACATCTCTCCATCCCCAACAGGACTGATGCAAGTTATAGCAAACCTTCCCATCCAAGTTTGGGGTACAAACTCTTATCTCAGCTTTTCAAGTGACTGAGGCAGGAGGATCACAAGCTCAAGTCCTATCTGTGTAACTTAGTGAGGCTACATTTTTAAAATAAAAAGGAAACTGTAGTAAACTAACAAGGTTAGGGATACGGCTCAGTGGTATAGCATTTATCCAGCATCTTAAAAGTTCCAGTAGGAACAAAGAAGGAAGAAAAAGAAGAAGAAAAGCTTCACTCTCCAAGTAGGTACAGTAAGGGAAGTCAGGCAGCAGAGAAGTCCAGCCTTCTGTGACTTCGGGAGCAGTCAGCATCTGGATCTTGGAGGAGTAGTGATAAGTCTCTCCTGAAGTAAGGGAGTGTCATTTGAAGAGAACCATCCTTTGATTTTTATGATATGAGGGTGAACCTTCATTAGTAAACACAGAGTTGTCACCTCCTTATTCTGCCTATGACTTGGAGACCTGGGTGTTTAAAGACCCCCTTGAGACCTTTGGTAATTAGAGGCAATCTTCAGCCTGGTTGCCCTGCAAAAATGAAACCCAACTGCTGCTCTTGAAGGGCATCACCACTGATGCCAGTGAAGATGAGAGAATGAGGGTGGCCTCCTCTCGCAGACCTCAGGTACAACCCCTCAGCCCCAGGCTCCTGTGGTGCCCCTTCCCGTGCCCAGGGCCCAGGCCCACCGTGGAAGTATGATGTGCATGGAGCAGAGAGGAGGAGGAGGGAGACAGCAAATAAAGACAAATGGAGAGGAACAAACCCGGAGAATGTCTGGCTTCAGCTCCCTCCCCTCCCCACTTCCCCTAGAATATCAAATTATGACCTAAAATCGCCGGATACATATTTTATTATGTGGATAATTTAAAGGATTAGAGTGAGACAAAGAATTCATAAGCTGTAGTCACATTAGAAGACAAATTGTTTCCATTAATCTCGGAAGAAGGGAGGGAAGGAGAAAAATGCAGGAGAGCAATAGAAAGGCCAGCAAGGAGACTATGCTTGGGAAGGGGGTGCCTGGACAAACATGCTTTCTTGTCTCCTTGCCTCAAGCAGTGCCCCACCCCTACACCAGCCTGCTTGCTCCTGAATAAGGCTGATCTGCAATGCAGATTTATCTCAGCTGCTTTTTGCTTCTGTTGCCAACCAAAGATGGTTTAAATAACATGTATTGTTCTGTGTGATTCCTTATGCAAATGTTTCTGGCCTGTTTGTTATTCCTGAATAATTTCCATAAGCCTGCTGTCTGGGCAGAAGAAATGGCTCACTTTCCCAGCTGTGTCAGGAGTCACCTGCCAGAGCCAAAGGACAAGAGAACAGTTTTAATGGCCACAGGCCCATGGTGGAAGACCCAGATCCACAAGCCCCACCCCTCTGACTAGGTTTTACACTGGAGAATGTCATGTTGGGAAAGAAATACAAGCAGCTAATCCAACAACAGAATTTGTACAGTAGAAGGAAAGGAAGCCCCAAACTGGAAGTACCACTATGCCCGCTTCAAGCCATCTATCAAGGTAGACTGTGGGAGCAAGCTTTGCTCTGCTGTGCATGAGAGGATAAAGGAATAAAAGGATTGACTTAAAACTGGATGGCTGGGCTATGCAGTCATTCACTGGTTCCCGTTCTTCACTAGAAGCCTCCTTGTCACTTGCACTCTCTCCAAGGTTTCACGTATCCCAAGATTTTCTCAAAGTTGCTAGGTAGGTAGCCAAGGCTAGCCCTGAGTTCCTGATCTTCCTACCTGTACCTCTTGAGTGCTGGGGTCACAGTCATGGACTACCATGCCAAGGTTATGTGGTGCTGGAGATTAAACCAAGAGCTTTGTGCATGCCGCTAAATGGTGTAGAGCTGAAATGTAGACGCTGCAACAGAGCTGGGTCTGGATGTGCTCTCTGCAAGTTGTAGGGGAGCTCTTAACTCTATGCTTCATTTTCTTCACCCGAGAAGTGAGACAAAGCAAGCACAAGATTATGTCAGATAATGTAAACAAAAACTCTTAGCACAGAACCTAGAGAATGAACCCTACTCCAAAAATTTAGATGTGTTTAATTATGTATTCTAACATTTTTATTTTTAGGTTTATTTATTTTACTTCTAAATTTATTTATTTATTTATTTATTTATTTATTTATTTATTTATGTGCATAATAGTCTATGTGTCTATGTGTATGATCTCAGCGCTCAGGAAGTAGAGGCAGGAAGATCAAGAGTTCACGCCTTGCTTTGGCTACACAAGTGAGTTTGAGACAATCTCGGGATACATGAGACCTGAGATGAGTGAGTTGGGGATTTATGAATTCATAGTAACATGGTCTTCTTCAGGGTTCTGAGGAAATTGTAGAAGAAATTCTCTGAGCTAGTAGAAGTGAGAAGGCTGTAAATACTGAGGAAGCTTATGTTTCAGGTGCCCCAGCCTGCACTCTATGGGACTGGCCTTGAGAGGATAGCTTGCTTCATACCTTTACAGACTAAGCCCATTCCAGCAAGCAGCAGGGCCCAGTTATCTGTCTGCTCAAGCTAGACTCTGAAATAAAGCTTGGAAACATGTAACATGATCTGGGATGTCCAGAACAGCATCAACAAGAGGCCACAATGCAAACTCTAGAGAAAGAGGGCCATGCATCCAGGCAGACTGAGAGCTACCAGTTGCTCAGAGGGGTAAGTGGGTGGGGCTTCTTCCAAAATCATGGGCTGGCTAGAGAGAACCTAACAGTGTTTTCTAGAGTGTGGCTTGAAATCTAGAGATGACCCTAACCTGGCTCATCCAAATATGCCCTTCCTTCTGCCTCCCCCTTTCTCTTTGACCCCCTTCAGTGGAGAAGACCCCTACGCACCCAGCCATCCCTCCCTCTGTCCCACAGGGCTGTGCACACAATTTGAGGCACAAAATTTTGCTCTTGGCTGGCTCCTATGCTTGGGGATTTTTATGTTGTGTAACAGGAAATAGATATATTAGCACATTTCTTTCCAAAAACAATTAATGGTAAAAAAAAATTTTAAACTATGACATGATTTAAAATAGATTAAGTAAATAACTGTGAGGCAGGACTTCAAGACAACAAAATCACTGGAAGGAGAAGCCTACACAGAACACACAAATGGAGGTCCAGGCTGATTACAAACACAGAACGAGACAGGCTAGGTCTGCTGTTGCTTCTGATTTCACTGGCAGAGCCTCCCTTGAATCCACCACATAAATTCAAGGACTGGGTCCTTCCGGTCTTTTCTCTTTGCTGTTACAAAATGCCTGATACAGAACCAACTTGGGGGGGATAAAGGATGTATTTGGGCTCTGGGTTTCTGGGGATTTTAATCCATCCTGGTGGATTCAGAGCAGAGCATGAAACCAGGACTCCTTATATCTTGACTGATCCAGAAAACAGAGAAGGAACCAGTAGTGAGCTAGGCTATAACCTTTTAAGATGCCCAAAACAGTGTCACAAGCTAATTACCACGTTAAACACATGTGCCTGTAGAAGACATGTCACATTCAAACCAGAACACTTTCTGTAAGAATTGGTATACCATGGACTGACAGAAAGATGGGGACCTATGTGTAATGTTGATCGCATGGTGTTATATGTGAGGGCATGTTCCTCAGAATCACCTGAGGGAGCCTGCTGGGACTTCCTCTTCTCTGTAGCCTCTACTGTCAATAGGCACTGGGGATCTAGAGGAACATTCGACCAAAGAAGCCAGATCACTAAATGAATGCCTCACCGATATCCATTTAGCACTGGACAGTGGGGCCATGCCCCTCAGGTGCTCCAAGTATGAACCACAGGCTTTCAGCTCTTGCTCAGAAATGCCATTCCATGGTCCTTCATAAAATTCCCAAACCAGTAACAGGAAAGAACTGGACTTTTCCAAGCCTAGCTCAGCCCCTTAATTAAATGCATTACTACCCTCCTTCACCTGGAGCATGCAGAGATGAGCCTGGCTTCTTGGAATAGTAGTGAGGACTAAAGAGCAGTGTACCTAGAAAGCTCTAGGCAGCATTTTTGGCACAGTGAGCAGTACAGTGTGAGCTACTGCATTAAGTTCTCCTAGAAACTCGTCTTGCTTGAGCACCCAAGCCAATAGTGGTATGTGCCCAAGGTTGGGAACCACTGAATCACCCTTTTCCCTCATTCTTGCAGGGTAGGAATTCATCCTGTAGTCAGCTTTACTCCAAGCAGATGCCCAAACCAGTTCCTTGGGAAATATGAGACAAGTGAATGACTGTATCCATCTCAAGTTCTGCCGGATCAAATGTAAAAACCACTGGGCTCTCTCCTGCTACCTGTTTTTACTCCAAATTTTATAACATATACATACATGTGTGCAAGTGCACACACACACACACACACACACACACACACATACACACACACACACACACTCAACTGAGGCAGACCTCATATTGACATTTAAAGACAAAGGCAAAGAAAACAGAGTCAACTGCTTAGTTTTCTTCCTAATGACAGGTTTGGTCATGACCCTGCACCTGTTCTGCTCACTTCCTCAAGCACAGAGGATGTGCAGAGAGCTGAAAGCCCCAAGGAGGATGAGCCAAAACTCCCAAGTGACTGTGGGACCCATAAAACCAAAAGCTGCTTTCATAGTTGTTATGGTCTTCATAATAACCATAATGATGATGTGGCTACACCCACACCTTCTCTTTATGATCCTCTTCCCACTCTCCCCAAGAGGTAGGTGGAACCAGGGGTCCTTATCCTTTATTAAATTGAAATTAGGTCTTGATTACCCATGAGTCCTGGGAGGGATGTGGAAAAGGCTGTGATCCTGCCAGCACTCCTAAAACACATCCCTTCATTTATCAGCACATGCTCCTGAGCGCCTTGCTCATGGAGTGGATGGCTAGGGAGGCAGGGGTCAAAGCTATGATCAAGGTCTCAGGGACCATACAGTCTCCTGAAGACCTGAGATTGTCGCACATGAAATACCATGTAAGAGAACAGTGTGGTGACAGGGAGGGATGTGAATCTAGAGCAAACAGAACAGCTGTATCTTGTCTCTTAATCCTCTGCTTTTTTTCATTCATAGCATGGGGACGATAACTCCCTCACCATGTTGCTTTGAGGACTCATTGTTATGCAACCCCCTCCCCTTTCCATGGTGGATTTATTCCCAAGCCTAGAATTACAATATAGTACCAAGCCCAAATACACACTACTGTTTCCCCCTATACATACACAATGCAATCCCTTCTCCAGCTTAACCAAGTGCTTCTCATACACTGACTGAAACTTCAGCAGTTCAAGGTGTGATAAAAGACTAGCATGCATCCCTCGTTCCTTCTTCACGCCTTCACAGCTCGAGCACTTGTTCTTACTGTAAATCTTAACAACCTCAGCATACGTGTTTTGTTTTTTTCTTTCCTTGTGGAGAATGTTCACCTTTATGGCAATTTTTAGCATCTTCTCTGCACGTCTCCATTGCCAGCTTCACAATCCTAGTGCTCTGCATCTATTACTAAGTGAAATAAGAACCACCTGAGCAAAACCACAGTGGCACCAACACCCTAATGGCCAATCCGATACCAAGATGGCTACCTTAGGGTGCGCAGAATATACCGAGTGGCAGTTTGGACAAAGACATGAGTGGCTACCATCTAAATGAAGGGGGACAAAGCAAGATTCTCTTGCGCCACACAGAATGATATGAAATGTAAAACTTGTCACTTGTGCACTTCCAGAATGTTCCATCTAGTAGTTGCAGCTAGTCGCTGATGGAAATAGCGTCCTGTTGCTCGCCTCTCCTTCAGCTCTCACATCCCTCTCCACTTCTTTCCCACACCTGCTCCTCTCTGGAAGCCAGGATGCCACCTGCCAAGCCTGCCTGACCCTTGGGTAGCTCTGCAGGCTCTTCATTTAGATCACAGCCTGAGGTAAAGAACAGATCTCTGCAATTCTGTTCAGACCTCATCTCATAACGCTGAGCCTCCGGTAACAGATGTAATCCATTAGCAGGGGATGGTGTTTTCTTTCTTTCTTTTTTTTTTTAACTACAGTTACTTAATCTGTTTGTTTCTTAGTTTGGACTTGATTTTAATGAGACCTGGTAATTATCGAGAGTAATGGAGACTATTGCAGAGTTCTGTGAGCTACTGCTAAAATAATGTCATTGACAAGTTTGTAATGTCCATGCCCCAGTACAATGTGAATGACCCCATTTGCTGCCATTCTTTGAAAGCACATGCCTCATTTCATGCTGTGTGGAGAAGCCACTGGCAATTCCTTCTCTCCCTACCCCTAGTCTGTAGGTACGGGATGCAGAGAGACCATATTCATTGTGTGGCAAATGGTTGGGAGACAGTGTCACATGAGGTCCTCCACTCCGTGTGGAGAAGGGCAAGACCTAAGAGGCACAATAGTTTTCTTCACAGACCGGAAGGCCACGGAGGACCCTGATCCAGAGGGCAGGATGCAGTGAAGGACAGTTACCAGAGGCATACTTCTGCCCAAAGAGGGGAGGGATCTTGAATACTTAGTGCTATTTCATCAAGAAATAGGCTGTTTCAAAAGGGAAGCTGCTCACAGAAATGACTCTGTGGGGCTCATAGAGAAAACCTGTTGACAGAGTCAGGCAGGATCATGTGGGCTAAGGTTTACAGACTCTGTAGTTACCAAATGTGTAAGCACCTGTGCTGGCTGGAGGAGAAGGACATGAGGCATTCTCCTGAAGGATGAGGCCCTCAGACAGGCACTCGGAGATCAATAGAATCGAACTTACCTTCATATAGGCAGACTGGATGACTCTTGGCTGGGACACTTCAAGTCACAAGTTCTACTTGTCATGGCCCAGTCCTGCTACCCTGGCCACCTGTTCCTGTCTTTCCAGGAAAGTGCTTAGACTTGCTCACCAGCATATGGAAAAGCATTGTCAAGACTTCAGGCATCTGCTAAGGCTTGCTGCCAGGAGCTCTGGTCACTAAAGTTCATGTTCACACACCAAGGACTTAAGTATCCTTGAAAATCATGGGAAAATCATGAGTTCTGAGGTAGGGAGGAGTCGCTTGTGGCTTCACTTAGCTGAGATTACCTTAGTCATCTGGATTTTGTTACCCTGTGTTGCTAGTAGGTAGACTGAGATGCAGGAAAAGAGAAAAAAAAAACACTTGTGAAAACATGCTACTCCTGGGTCAATCATTGAATTCAGATACAGCTGAGCCCGGTATAGATCGAACCCAGCCCTGCTCTACAGCTTTGAAGGTGGCAGATTCATCTGAGCCCCTTGATAGAATGGGGCATGCAGTGAGTTACTTAACTTCTCCACATCCCAAATTCACTTATCTGTGACTGGGAAAGGAAATGTTTATCTCGTAAGGTTGCCATGATGGTGAGACGAAACAGAAATAATGTGTCTATCTAATGAAAGAAGATGAAGACTGTCTCCCACAGGGCAGGTACTCAGCAAACAACCATCTATTTATTTCCCTTCCCCATTCAGCCAGATAGATAATAGTGGAATAGACACACCACTAAGAAGGGCACCGTGTCAGCCCCTCAAAGCTGTGCCCAGCCAGGCTGATTTTCAGGCCTGAGGGAACTGTTTCAGTTTCAGTGCAATGAAAGGAAGAGACAGGCAGACAGTATGGGCACATCTGACCAGCCTTTTAGGCCAAGTTGAGTAATAATATCTCCAGTACAGTACCCAACTTTGAGCTATCTTGGGTGATTCATTGAGCCTCGATGAATGTCTATATAACAGGTGTCGTGACACCTGCTCTACAGAGAAGGTACAAGAATTTGGTACAGACTACTTAAGTTTCCTAGCACAGTGCCTGCTGATGGATGCAACAGGTTTTTACAATAACATTAGTCACCATCCTCTTTCTTCTACCCGCTGCTCATTCTAGCCCTTGAGTGGGCCATCACAGAGATGTCAGATATCCTGAACAAGTGGCTGCCTCCTTGGTGTCTTTGGTACCAGGGCAGTTACTCACATTAAAAGCAGTAGCAGGCCAGAGCAGGATGAGGATGAAGGCAAAGGATGCTAAGAAACTGGCCAGGATTTATTAGGAAGAAATTCTTGGTGGATTTAAACAGAATTAGTGTACCTTGTCTCATACCTCATGCCATGCTGGCCTATCTTTAGAAATTGTAACCCAAGGAAGGTTCTGGGGATGTGAGCATCTCTGCTCTCAAGGTTGGCTCTATAAATACCCTCCCACCCAGCCTCAGCAGCTCTCCTCTGATCCAGAAATAGCCCCTCCTCTCTTCTCTGTGGCTCTCTCTGTTCCCAGACAGTGGCTCCCGAAAGCTGCAGCTTAGAGCCCCAAGCAAGCTAGATGTGAGGTCTCCTCCTCTACCCTTCTTCCTCCACCTCTGCACCCCCAAAGCCTGAACTGTGCTACTCCTATTTGCTGTGAGGCTGGGAGCAGGGAGCACAAAGACCATGCTCACGGAAGGTGAGCATGGTGGAGGAGTGACAGGGGACAGGAGAGAGGCAAGAGGACAGGGCATGATGAAAAGAATAAGGCACAGTTTGTTCTTCCAAGAGCTGAGTCAGGCAGTGGCCCAAGCACTGAGGCCCATCAGTACTGAGGACAGTAGTGATGTTATACAGAGCCCCAGGGAGAGCTTGGGTGTAGTAAGCTTACAAGTGAGGAAACAGGTAAGCCTTGAGCAGGACAGCTCAGAATGTGAATACTGAACTATTAGGGGAAAGAAAGCCTGAAGACAAAGAGGAGGGCCAAGAAGGACCGCGTTCCCTCTGTGCTCTTGTATGTAGTTGCTGCTTTCTTTGTGCCTTGTCTGTGTAAAATGGGCTGAGAAGAGATTGTCTACTGTGTGAGTGACAGTGCTCAAATGCACCAGAAGGGCTGTGTAGTTAAGGTGACCTGAGAGGAGGTTAGCTGTAATGGAGCTTTATATGTCCCCTACACACATACTTCATACATACCACACACACACCACTGCCACCATAACAACAACCACACCATACAATACATGCCACACATACACACTGTACACACTCAGCACATCACACATATACCACAAATATAGGCTCCATGCCAAATGCGCACTATACAACGCGTGTCACACATACATATATACCACACAGTTGCCATACCACAAATTACATGTATATCACATACACACATATACTCACCACCATATCACACACACCACACACATCCATCCCATACCACATGCACACACTACACACACCACATCACACCACACACACACTACACACAGCACATAAACACACGTGTACCATACATATGCACAACACAACATAACACACACACACACAGAGTCACAGTTCGTGAGCCAAAGGGCTCACAGGTTTCTATCATTATATTCTAACTGGTGTCTGCCCTGCTGTAAGCTTGCACTGAGGGAAGGAGTGTCTCAACCCCTGTTAGAATCACCCCACCCCCTCCCTTCTTATCAACTTGAGGGAACTTGAGGAGGAGGGGGGAAGCAGGGATAAAGTGGGGATAAGGACAGGTAAGGACTCAAGGGGGACAGAAAAGGAGTGGATTCTAGGCATGGTAGCATGTGTCTTTAATGCCTGTACTCAGAAAGTTAAGGCAGGAGGGTTACTTTGAGCTCAAGGCCAACTTTGGATACATAGTGAGTTCCAGGGCAACGAAGGCAACAAAATGAAAAACCTGTTTCAGTGAAAAAGAAATTAAAAAAAATTAAAAAAGGAGACCAAGGATATAAAGATACTTAGGAGACTTCTAAGAAATGTTCTTCAATCACCCCCTTCTACCCCCTGTCCACAGCCCTCATTCTCTTCCCCCTGATGGAACCCTACCCCTCTGCACACATACACATACCCCAGGCCCCATGCACCACGTACTAGACCTAAGCTCCACACTATGGATGGAGAAACAACTACATGGGTTACACCTTGTTTCCCTGGTCATACTCTGAGAGAGCTGCAGACAGGCACATGACTGCCTGTCTAGCTGTGCAAATGCTGCAAGTCCTGGCCCCTCCCTGTGCCTCAGCCTAATGCTAAGTCATATGTTTCAGGGCCATAGCTCAAGGGTAATAAAAAGTTACTGTAGAACTGGTGTGAAAATGTGGGTATCACATAGCCTTGGCCAAGGAAGCCATTGTTCTCTGGGAAGGACTAGCTCATGACTGACCAGAGGGCTATGCCTGGGATCCTAACATACATGGGGACTATGGTCCTTGTCCATACCCCTGTGTCACTCCCTGGGTCTCTCTTGTTTGATTCCTGTGATTTGGAGGAGCTCTGTGGTTTGGCACTTGCTATTTGGTGGAGGGGCCTGGCTCTCTAGCCAGTGTCAGGTTGAAGAAATCACAGGCTTATTCCTGAACCTCTGCAGGCTGAGTTAAATAGTCAGTGAGACTGCAGGGTTAAAAGCCAAGAAAGCAATTTAAAAAAAAAAAAAACCTACCTCAACTCATTCTGTAATATTTCCTATTTACATTGAAGAAATGTCAATTCTTGGCTTTAAGCCTCGCAGGAGACCAAGGATTTAAAGATACTTAGGAGACAGATATAAATCTTTGATAAGACAATAACCGCAAAGAGAGACACGCTGCAAATGTTAAGCTGGTTAGATTTGGTCACAGCTCTTTCCTTTCTTCCTGACTTGACTTATAAGCATCTGGATGCTCCACTTGCTACTAGAAAGAACAGTGTCCTATCTCATCTTCCAGGGTGGCTCCTGCCTGTGATGCAGGCATCATGCGCATGCTCCTGTTTTCACAACAGGAAAGAGAATCAAAACTGTGCCAAATGTCCTTCTGTTTGTACTTATGTCCCCAAAGTGAAACATACAATAGCATTAACTTTGGTACTTGCTGAGATCTCAGTTGTTCTGAGGGCCACTGGTAGTTCCCTAGCAATCTACCTGCCCCTGTTTGGGGAGATGTGGTAAACATTGGGTTATATTCCCTGCCCAGGATCCCCAGTAGACCTTGGGAGTCAGAATTAAGAGTCTGGGCTGGAAATGGGCATCAGGATAGGAGTTAGAGCTAAGGTGAGACTATGGGTGTTCTGTCAGTTTCTTGAATGCTATGTTAGACCTCAGGTTTGATAAAGGTTGGTAAGAAGAAAGTCTAACCAGAAAGCCACAAAGGAGCAAAGCATGGTTCTGGGCCAGGTTGAACAAAAGAAAGAAATTGGATAAGAACAGAGGTGACAACATAGGCAAACAAACAAACAAACAACAACAACAACAAAACAACCGTGTATAGGCAGAAAGGCCTGCTGATCTACCTCACAAAAGTCTACAGACCTAAATGGTATCAGTGATCCCTAGTATCAATGATCAGAATCATGAAGTCCAAGCAATTTACTAGCGACCATTAAGGGCTAAGATTGAAGTACAGCCTAAAAGGAAAAACAACTGAGCAGTTAAGGTATTTGCCTACAGCAGTGGTAGATACTTTTCTCCTTACTGTGACAAAATCCCTGATGAAAGCAACTTAAGGAGGAAAGGACGTATTTGGGCTCACAGTTTGAAGATACAGTCCATTACAACAGGGAAGGCATGGCTACAGGATGATGGAGGAGAGGATCATTTTCCGTTCACACTGAGAAAGTTGAGAGCAATGAATATTAGTGCTCAGTTCACTTTCTCATTTAAAAATATTTATTTTTATTTTATGTATGTGAATGTTTTGCATGCTTGTATGTATGTGTACCACACATATGTCTGGTGCCTTCAAAGGCTAGAAGAGGGGATCAGATCCCCTGAAACTGGATTTGTGGGTCGTTGTAAGCCACCACATTAAAAAACAAAGTTGAGTCTTCTGTAAGAGCAGCAAGTACTCATAGCCGCTGATCAATCTGTTCAGCCCCCACTTTCTCCTTTTTATTCAGACCAGTACACCAGTCTATGGAACGGTGTCACCCACATTCTGGGTGGGTCTTTCCACCTCAATTCACCCAATCTAGGCACTCTTATAGACTTCAGAGTTTGTGTTCTACATGATTATACATCCTGCCTAATTGATAACTGATATTGGACTTCACGGGAATGAACCAAAAAAATTATAAATGTATTCTCTTCTGGAATTATACAGCATTTTTCATTAAGTGTGAAGGAAGATTCCTGAAGTGAGCTGTTTGTTTTTGCTGCTCCCCAAGCCTCATTCTAGCCTGTGTTCCAGTGGAGCCCATTCCTCTTGCTCGTTTAAGCTTTGCTGGCTCAGGCTCCACAGTGATTACAGCCTCACCGAGCCTCCTTTTCCTGAAGTCTTTCCCAGTTGTATCTGCACACCCTGAACATTCATGTGGGCTTGCATGAGGTTTTCCCTCTATGCCCACTCCAACCTCCATTATCAATGAATTGTAGTCTATTTTTTCACCTAGCCACTGCCATGGGGGAGACCCCCTTTATCGTTGAGGATGCTGTCTCCTCTCAGAAGTCCCCAGGAAGTGGCACCTTGTGCTATAGCATCTTTCTTTCCCTTGTGTGTTAGGAAGAGTCAGGGGAACACTATGTGGAGTTTGCCCATCAATTCTTGCCAGGGTACCAAGAAACCCTGTTATCTATCATCTCACTCTTCTGAGACCTAAGTCTTGATGAAGCTTCTACACTTTATCAGCCCTAAGTCCGATTTCTTTGGACATGATGCTAAAAACAAGAAGAAAAGCTCTATCTATTCCCCCAAACTGAAGCCCAGAAAGGTCAAAGTCAAAGGAGTCTATGTTCACAGGAAAGAAAGATTCATGTGTCTGTCACTCATCTTCAGGGACCAAAGATGCACTAACAGCTTTGAAGAAAGCCCAGTTCCTCCAAACACAGGACAGTGATCCATGAAGAACACAAGAACACCAAGGCCAATACCATAAAGTGTTCCTCAGAGAATAGGCCCCTTGTTATACAACTCACTATGGAGACCCTACCTTACCAAGGCCTAGTATAACAGCCTTGTGTCAGATGGTGGTAACAGAAACAGTAACAACAAGGTCAAGCCTTTCTACAGGGTTCAGTAGTACATGCTTGTAACCTCAGCATATGAGAGACTGAAGCAGAAAGACTGCAAGTTCTGGGCCAGCCTGAGCAACACAGTAAGACCCTGTCTCAAGAAAAAAAAGTCAACATTTTCTAACAGACCGTGACAGGCCAGCTCTAAATAGAACAAGCATTCCTAATAGCCAGGGGGGAAAAAAATCAATTCCAGCTTATGGTGAAACTAAGATCCTTGCTACATCTCGTTCCAGATGTTGAAATAATGGGCATCAAATCTTCTCATAATCAAAGTTGAGAGTCAATGCCAGATGGGTCCCGTCTGCCTCTCCAGCCTTGCTGTCCCATCCGGTGTAACCCACTTCTGCACTGTACCTACCCATTGCCCTAACCTTCCTTTAGACTCAGGCTCTGCACTGGGTACTGTGTTAAGGCTTAGAAAGGCTGGACAGAAGAGTTCGAGCCTTGACCTCAGTATCACTCGTTCCTTTGTGTAGTATTTTCTGAGACAAAGACTATGCAACAGTTCACGTTGCCATCATCACTGAGCAGCTCCTTCTGAGTTAAAAAAACTCAGGAGACTCAGGAGAGAGAAGCAGTAAGCCAGGCACAGAACCATGGAGTAATACAGCCAAGTGACATTTCAGCTTATCTGCTCCTGAGTAAGGCTCATGTCACCGTTCCCTTCTGCTCTCCAGCAAGGCCTTAGCAAAACTACCAGTTTTTTCCATATACTGCCTCACACAGCTGATGGTTTTCTACAGGTGTTCCTGTTGGGCTTGCCCTGGCTGTCCTGGCCTTACAGCTGCCACAAAGGAAGGGGACAAAAGCATAGCAGTCCTTGTTATTTGTCATTAGGGACCCCTTCTACAGCCAGTCACCCTCTGGCCCTCAGCCCAGTAGGGAGCTCATGATTCCAGGCTGGCAGATGTCCTGGATGGCTGTGCCCAGCTCTCCACCCGCCTGCACCTGCATCACTGTAGCACAAATGTTCTCACATGGTAAAAGTGATCTTCAAAGGGACATCGTGATTCACCTCACTGGCTCCTGTGAGGATGTAAGCACGATGCTCAGAGGTTCTCAGCTTCCCAACTTCACTAGAAAACCCTGGATTCCCCGACTGGCAGGACACAAGGCAACAAACAGGCCCTATGGCTGTTAGAAAATCCTTAGTGTTCTATCTTTGACTCCCTCCTTCAGGGGTAACTACAGGTTCAGCCTGGCTATCACCCTTGAGGCCATTTCCCAGTGCTCCAACGATTCTGGAAACACTCCTTGGAAAACACTAGAGCCTGGAATGAAGTCCAGCTTCAGATTCCACCTCTGAAGCCTGAACAGAGGAGACTCTAGCACCTCCAGCCTCACCAGACCACGGGGGCATTTCCCCAGCTACGATCTCAACTCTTAACTTGCCAAGTCCCTGCATGTCTGGTGTGGGAATGGGACCTGAATGCTCACAGAGGTTTCTAGATGACCTAAATGACCTGTGTGGACAGGGGAGATGGCTCTTGAAAGGCCAAGCATCCCTTCCATCTGCTAAAGATGAAGGATGGATGCCCTGAGATTTCCCGGGCAATCCAGGCCAGTGGGCTCAAGCTCTAAAAAGCATTCATGTTTCAGAAATGCCATGGGGCATGCTCACTGGCACCGGAAGTCAAGAGTAAGAAAGGATGCAGCCAGAGAGCAGGTACTTCTCATAGTTGTGGCAATAAATGCCAGAGGACACCTCTACTGCCCTGGGTGCAGACAAGGGGCAGACAGGATCCTGACACTTCAGTTTCCCAGGGTGTTCTGAAACCCTCATGAAGCCTACAGATCACACACGCTATTTTGCCTACAATTTCAAGGCTCTTGCAAAAACTCCAGATCCTGAAGGCTGTCTGCTCGGTCCCCTTCATCCATGACCTTCCATGTGTGAGCTGTGCAATGCAGATAAGGGGATCCATGCGCCTCCTCCTGCTTCACTCAATACCTGACACATAGACTCCAAGGTCCCTGAGCCCAACGACATCCCACGGAGTCTCCTTCTAACCGGTCCTCTGTCTCTGAAGGGATGTAATGGGGGAGGGAAGCTGTGTGGCACTTGCTTCCTATCTTGATGAAAAAGAATCTGCTATTTTTGCTCCGCTACAGAAGAAAAATAGAAGCATGACTTACATACCCAAGTTCTGTCTCTGCAGCCACGTACTTTGGCTAGTCTATTTTGTTTCTTACAATTACAAATATATTCCTTCCCCTAGAAATCTGAGTGTGCAGGACTCGCCCTCCCCACAGTGCATTGAGTTGCTTGAGAGCAGTCGGGGTCTGCCCCCCAGGAGACCCTGGGTGACCAGCCTTCAGACAGGAGGGGCTCTGATCCATGGTCCTTGGTAGTCTGAGGCTTATTAAGCTCTTCCTGTCTGTCAATTACCCAGATTACTGTTCCCTTGCTGCAAGCTCCAAGGCCATCTTCCATTTGGCCAGAGAAAAATAATGATTGTCTGTTTATTAACTGGAAAAAATAAAACGCCCAAGCACAGTGAGTATTTGAGCCAAAATCTGGTCCTAAGAAGCTTCCCCTGGTCCAGTCTCTCCTCTCTAGAATCCTGTACTAATGAATCCACCAGCTGCCATGAACCAGTGGTATAGGACGGTAATACCCAAGACACAATTCACAGACCACATGAAGCTCAAGAAGAAGGAAGACCAACGTGTGGATGTTTCAGTCCTTCTTAGAAGGGGGAACAAAATACGGGAGGTTCTCAACCTTTCTAATGCTGCAACCCTTTAATACAGCTCCTCATGTTTTGGTGACCCCAACCATAAAATTACCTCATTGCAACTTTATAACTGGTGTTTTGTAATTTTATTAATATCTGGTATTCAGGATATCTGATATCCAACCCCTGTGAAAGGATCACTTGACCTCAAAGGGGTCGAGGCCCACAGGTTGAGAACCAATGGAATTCCTATATCTGGATGTTCCAGACAGTTAATAGCACGTGGTGACCTTAACTTATTCCTAAGCTGGCACCAGTGTGTAAAACAGGCCTGTGCTCACCAGGCCCCCAACACAAGATGGCCATTGACATGTGAGAGTCTTTTTCTTGCCCTACCCAGGAAGCCTGAATTCTTTACTAAACCCTCAGGCTCTCCTGTCCCCAAAGTTGGCCACCTGTCCACTGACCTATCTTCTACCACTGTGTGAACATGGTCTACATTCCTTTCCCAGAAGGCTGGGGAAGGCTCCAAACCTTTTCCTATTTACTCTCCTTCAAGCCTAACACCTTTGCTTTGAAAAGCTGGTCACTAATGGGACACAGAAAGATACAACCAAACATGGTGTTTAGGCATAGTTACACACACTTGAAATCCTAGCAGTTGGATTCCTTCCTTCAGAAGCCAACCTGAGCTACATAGTGAGACTTTGACTCAAAAATTAAACAGAGAAAAGGTCATCCTTCTGGACTGATCTAAAGTCTCAACCCAGACACTGTCCTATAGCATAAACTTCTACAAGGCACTGGATCTCAGAGTCCCAACCTTGCTGTCACATAAGCGGGGCTCCTGAGTCAGCTCGGAGGGGTCCTCTACCGCTATAAAGACTGAGCATCTTCACGTGAACTCCTCTGTCTCCTATTCCTCCCCCAGTGCCTGCTGTGCAGAATTTCTTGCCAGGTGGCTCCACTAAGAGCCAGAAAGAACCCCTCCTCACGCCGCCACGTCTAGCAATTGTGTTGTGAATGTTCAGTCGGGTTCAGGTGACTCCACAGTCAAAAGTTCCATGTCTCAGAGGCTCCCCCAAAGCCGTCTTTCCTTGCAGTCCTCTGTGCAGTTACTGTCTCAGGGACCTTAGGGTCAGGTCAGCAGTTGTTAAGGGGCGACCTTTGCACCTTCCCACAGTCTGAATTTCGGCCGAGCAGACACCAGCACACCGGTTTCATTACAGAGTCGAAGACTGCCCTCTGGTGGAGACAGAAGCAATAACAGAACCGAGCAATGCCTTCAACTCAAACCTGTCAGGTTGCTCAGTCAAATATGTTCCCATTTTATTGGATAAACAAGTGGTGCTGTCAATAGAACAGGAAGTGTGGTGTTCCCCTGAGGATAACACAACATAACCCCCGGAAAGCCTGTTTACTGGTGTCCTCTACTTTACCTCTTTATTTTACCCTGAAAGGATGATAGCTCAGAGGTATGAGGTGATTTACCTAAGGACACACAGCAAATGAACAGAAGAGAAGAGGCTAGATGAGTCCAGGTGCGTTGATGACCTTCCAGTCCAGATTCAGGAGACAATCCAAGAGCTAGAGATTTGGACTGAATCCTGCTCCATACGTTTAGGCAAATTAATTCTGCCCTGAGCTCTGACTGCCCTTTCTGAAACATAAGACAAGAATAGTGAGCTTTGAGGAAAATCGGAAAGTGAAGGCCAGTCTCCTGCTTCCTCCTGCTTTTCCCTGGTAGCCAGCAGCCCACGCCCCTCCACTCCATGCCCTTCAAGTTCATTTCCGTGTTCTCCAAAAAACTGGGAGAAATGGATGTTTGGGTGTTACCTCAAAGTGCAAAGATTTCACGTTTCACTAGGAGTTCAATTCCCAGAACCCAAATGGTAGAAGGAGAAAACTAACTCTCAAAAGCTTTGCTGTGACCTCCAACATAACCTACCTCCCCGCAAGGGGGAAAGAAAACAGTTCAGGACCTAGTGATCTGAAGAGCAACAGGGCAGGCAAGGTGAGTTTTGCCTCATGCTGGCTGATTCTTTGGTGGTTCCAGTAGGGTATAATTACCCCGCCGCCACCCCTCATCCCCCCAACCCCCACTGACCCGAGTCTCAGTAGAGCCCCAAAGAGCCAATGATACTCATCACACAGATGAGAAGACTGAAACCAGGATCTTTTTCACTTTCACATTCTCCGGCACCACACCTGTGCGCATGCGCTTTCCTCTCCTGCCCCCCCCCGCCCCCACCACCAGCACACAAGCACAGCTCTCTTATGAGGGTAGACACTCTTCACTTAACAGCCCCTGAAATGAGAAAATGTCCCTAGTCTCCCACATACCCAGCCACAGCTGGGAGTACAGACATACCGAGTCTTCTCCGAGGATACCTGACAAAGCTGTGGGACCGCTACTGTTTGTACTGGAAACCTGGGAAATGGGAAGATGTGAGGTTTGTGCTAAAGAATGTGGAATTAAGCATCAACCTGAGTTTTCACCATAGCATTTCCTGGAGCAAAGGGGTGAGGAGAGCCCAATTTGCCTTACTCATTCATCCTCCCATCCATTCATCATTCAGCAAACATTTTCCAAAAGCTTCCTACATTCTGGATATTGTTTAAAACACAGAGATAGGGGTTAAGAAGTCCTAAATATTATGGGATGTGGAAGATGTATGGGGCAAGGGGATTGAGTAAGCTATACAATGTCCTCTCTCTATAAGTGGAGGTCACACCCTATGGTCCTTTCATTCCTCAGGAAGTTAACATGGGGGACACTTTCCCATCAGCCAACCGGCTGCCTGAGATGAACAATACTGTTCAATGAAAAATATAACATATGCCATGTTGCATCTCACCTTAAAGTTCATAGTAAATAGTAAAAAATATTATAACAGCTCACAGTGAGTTTAATAATATATTTTGTTTAATCTAACATATCCTAAATTCATCTTAAACTTGTAGATAGAACAAAAAATTACTAAGGAGACACTCTGTCCCTTTTGCTTGTGCTGGGTCACCAGGATCCCGTGTGCATTTTATTCTTAAAACAGCACTCAGTGAGAAAGCCACACACAGTGCTCGTAGCCACATTGTGGTGGGGAGGGGTAGTTATACCCTACTGGAACCACAAAAGATCAGCCAGCATGAGGAAAAGCCCACCTTGCCTTCCAGGTTGTTCTTCAGACCATCAGATCCTAAACATTTTTTCCCCCTTGGGGGGAGGTAGGATATATATGGAGGTCACAGCAAAACTTGTGAGAGTTAGTTTTCTCTTTCTACCATTTGGGTTCTGGGAATTGAACTCAGGATGTGTTCACAAATGCTCATACCCTCAAAGCCATCTCTCCAGCTCCTAGGTCGATATTCTTGAGCATACTTCTTGCCCATATCATCAATCAAGAGACAGCCCCCATTCACTTTTTCTCTTCCTAAGTCTCCCTTTGCCTTTTTCTTTTAAGTCAGGCTATCCTGAAACCCAGGATGACCTTAACCTCACCTTATAACCAAGGTTGACTTTGAACTTATGATCCTGCTGTCTCGACCTCTCAAGTGCTGGGATTACAGGTCTGTGTTGCCGTAACCTCTCTATGTGGTGCTCAAGAGCAAACCCCAGGCTTCGTGCGCTAAGCAAGCTCTCCACAAGATGAGTTTCATCTCTGCATCGCTCTTTAATGCTTCCCTTTCTCTTCCCAAGATGTGCTCTGCTCCGGGCCAGCCTGACAAGTGACATCAATCTCTGGATGGTTATGTGGCCAGATTGCTGTATGTAGGGAGAATAGAACAGACATATCCAGCCCCTGAGAGTGACACTGGAGTAATGGGAAAGTGAGTCTCAGGCTGGCCCAGGTCCTGGGCTGGGGGAAACTATCTTCTTGCTTGGACACACCCACCTTTATTATATTGAAACACTGAAAACCCTTCCTGGGCTTGACTTGTGAAATTGGCCCTGTCTTGTCCTTGGCTTTACGGAGGTGTCTGGGATCCAGAACAGAATGCAATTGGAGAAAGCCCTCCCTAGCCATACCTAGCATTCATTTTTCTTTCTTTGGACTTTTGTGGCCTTCCTTGGGGCTGTCTCTGACCTTGAAGGTCAAGCTCACCTTAAGCAAGCACCCTGATCTTAAGCATAGAGAAGCCAGAGACATCTCAAGCCTGGGGTCTCCTGCAAGCCAGTAGGTGCCAGTCCCTGCTCAGACTTCCTCTTCCTGACCGTCCTTTCAGATATCCCTCCACCCATGCTTGAACACCATTCAAGCATGATTCAGTCCTTCACTTTGCCTTGGTAGGTCTCCCCTTTGTCCCTCAAAATATCTCCCTCTTACTGCTCCTTTCTTCTAAATTCCATCTACAAATGAAAATAATAATAATAATAATAATAATAATAATAATAATAATAATATAATCCCATGACAGCAAATGCAAATAGTTGAGGGCTATTTGACATGCTGGCTTCAAGTTCCTTGTAACAACATCATAAGATAGGCACCCACCCCTTTCCCATATTACAGAGAGGTAAATGAGACTGAAAGCAGTGAAATTATTTGCCCAGGTTTATAGTTCGTAAGTACAGAGCCATGGCCTGAAACTGGAACCTGCCTGTGTAACTTCAGAGATGCCTGTATCCTATTAAGCAACTTAGCAAAAGTAAAATGAATGGCCCATGCCCACAGGAAATGAAATCTAGACAAGGAGACAGAGCAGATGCATGGAAAATTCCTAAGATGGTTTCTATCCAGAAATGTTTTATAACTAGGGAATCTGCAAGAAGGCAGTGTGCATGCGTGGGACGGGCTGCCTAGCTGCCTAGCTGTGACAGGCTCCTGCATCCTGCTCTCCCTGCCTGCTGACTTAGTGCCCCTGCCCACTTCCTGGACCCTCCAGTGTGAGTCTCACACAGCTCCTCCAGCCTGATTGACTGCAGAAGAGAGACAACACCCCCCCCCCTCCCCAGCTAGATTAGCAAGGCAGCATATGCTGCTGTGGAAAGTTGAACAATTGCACTTCTAAATAACAGCTCAACACGGAATAGAAGGGATGTCACAAGGCAGGAGATGATTAATTGCCAAATGAATCATTGAAATTGTAATCTCAGTGGAATGCATGATTGCTGCAGGCCGGAATTGTAAGGAGAGACCAGGAGGAGGCTGAATGGTCTGGCCAGGTAGAGAGGGCAGTTTAACTGAGGGTCAGGGGTGGGGGTCAGAGAGGCACTGCTGAAAGGTTTATGAGATCACAACACAGAGGCATGCTTTCACCTTAGTGTCCCCGAGCTGGAATAGAAGTGAAAATGCACTGTGCTCTGTTATATTAGGGTTTGTGTTCACAAGAGCTCCAACATGTCCCAAGGGGCTCAGAGTCCCTTGGAGCCAGCCAGGACTGCAGACCTGCAGGCCACAGAGATCTCGCCATGGTGACCCATCACACCTGGCCTCCCACCTGCTCTCTGGCTCTGTGGGATGCAAGTTCTCATCCCCCAGGCCTCCTCTGACCTACTAGCCTCCTTTGTGTGTCAGCTGCTCATTCTACACAGTAGGTAAGAGGGCGAGCTGCCGAGCTGGAATAGAAGTGAAAATGCACTGTGCTCTGTTATATTAGGGTTTGTGTTCACAAGAGCTCCAACATGCCGGAGCCAGGTCCCGTGGCCTGAAATGTAGGACAGTGGCATAAGCAAAGGCTTATGCTACCACTGCAACCTCAGCTTTCCTCCTTACTGGGTGTTGAAATTCTGTGGTCTTGAATAATTTTCTTAACCTTTCTGAGCCTTAGTTTTCTTAATTGTGATGTGGAATTGTACACAAACAGCTCTTTGAATAGGCTTCCAAATTGCAAGTCAAATTCCCTGCCTAGAGCTGGCCCATGGTAACCCAGATCCATTAAAATGGAGGCTATTGGGCTGGGGAGATAGTTCAGTTAGTAAAATGCTTGCCATATAAGTCTGAGATTCAATCACTACCACCCATATAAAAACTTGATGTGATGGGGCACACCTGTCATCCAAGCCTGACATACCAGGGCACATCTGTAATTCCAAGCCTGGTGTGGTAGGGGCACACCTGTAATCCCAGTTCTGAGGATGTAGCAGTGGGAGAATCCTTGGGGCTTCCTGGCCAGTCAGTCTAACTGAAATGATGGACTCCAGGCTCAGTGAGAGACCCAATCTCAAAAAATAAAATGGGGAGCTGTAGAGGAAGACACTTACCCTCAACTTCTGGTACACACACACACACACACACACACACACACACACACACACACGGGAGGGAGTAGTTTATTATCAAAGAATGGTCCAGCAACAGACAATAAAAAAACATCTGTTTTAGGGAGGCTTTGTAGGGAGCAGAGGAAGCCCTGAGTGACTGGAGTCGTGGTGATTTGTACTGTTGGCATGAGACAGCCATGTCAAGGACTCTGCCTCAGCACTTCGAGAGTGGCAAAGCCTTCCCTGGGTGAGCCTCAGAGGCAAGCTCTCCTCGGGAGTCTGAGTTCAAATGATTGGCCAGTGTATACAAAAAATAGCAACTGCAGCTTCTTTCTCCTGGATGTCTATAGCCTGAGACTGTCACTTCAGAAACCTCCCCGCCCCCGTGGTATACCTAATAAACACACTGAGGTTCTGGGTTACAGCAGGATAGATGCCTTTCCATCAACGCACCCCACCTGACCTCAGTGTTCCGTACATGTGTCTGTCTGTCCTTTCTTTATTCCTTCACTGTCTCTAGTCAGGGTTCTATGACCAAGCCATGTGGGTTATGGTAAGACACAGCACACTAAAGACAGAGGCAGGGGGAGTACATGGTAAATTAAGAACAGCCTGATCTACATGGTGAATGCCAGGCCAGCCAGAGCTACTTAGTGTTAAAAACAAACAAGCTAAACTGTATATATAAAATCTGTTTGAGATCCCTCTGGGATGTTATAAAGGTGTGGGACAACATATCTATGCCTCATGAAGCAGGGACACAGCCTTGATATGACAGGAGAGTGGACATACGGCCAGAGAACAGGAATGTGGAGTACTGCTGAAGAGGAGCTGAGTGACGTGTGTGAGCTGTGTGCAGCTGCTGTGATTGAGCCCAGGCCACAGGGTGCACTGTAGTGCAGCCATCTCAAGGCAGCCGAGAAGGCTGCAGAGACCTGTAAAAGCCTGTATTATGAAAACAAAAAAGGCAGAATATGTGGTTGCAACTGAACGCAACTTTTTAATGCATGAGTAATTGTAGAGTTAGGGTATAAGATGTCTGGTTTGTACTTAGCTAACTTAGTGCTATCACTGCTTCTTAGATGTAAATGTGTAGTGCTTAAATAGGCAGTGCCTTTGGGAGGCTAGTCGACCCTCAGCCTCTAGGAGGGGCAAACTCAACCTTGACTGTGGATCTGAGTGACTATGTTCAGAAATAAGTGAGTAGAGAGTCCGGGTGGGGGACGGTTCTGTACTCCAGGTTAGGGGCTAGGCTGCGTGTAAAAGGTAACCCATGGTGAAAGGGTGCTGGGGAAAGTGGGTGCATTGCTTCTTCCGGGACACTGTGTGGTCCAGAGCATAGCAGTGGAGAACTGCCTTTGAATCAGGAGAACAAACTTTGATGGGTTTAGGATACCCACAGCACATAAATAAGAAAACAGCCTATAGCTGAGGCTGGGGCTGGGGCTGGGGCTGGGGCTGGGGCTGGGGCTGGGGCTGGGGTTGGGACTGAAGCTGAGGGTAGGGCTGAGGTTGAGGTTGGGATTGGAGCTGGAGCTGGTGAGGGACATTAAGAATACTGAACTGGAAGAATATGGGCCTGGATCAGCTTGACTTCTTTATATTTGTTCTGAGGGTGTTCTGACAGGCCATTGGATTGTATTGGAGGCGCTCCACTGCGGTAGACCCATTGAATCAGAACCTCCCACATCTGTGGCCGTGTCTGCTCTGTCTGATCTATTCATTTACTTAGGCTGGTCTTGGAAACCCGCAGTCTAACATCGCCCCTAGTGTTCACTGGAGGTACTGCGTGAAAGCGACCCAAGCCTTCCAGCCTTCTGTTGCTAGAACCAAGCCTCCTGGAGAGCTGGGCTTCTAGTTGACGTTTTCATATAAAACCTTGCCACCTTCTCCCAAATTCAGCCTCTCTCAGGCTGCGAAGGTGAAAGAAGCAACGCAAAACCTGAGCTTTCTGCTGCCTTACACTTACTTGGCTTCAGGCAGGTTCCCCAAGGCAGGGTGGAGACGGAAAGTTACCCCTGTCAAGCAGGATTTTCTTACCTTGAGCCTTCAAAGGAAGCCTTCTGCAGATCTCCTTCGCTTTTCCACGGGGTGGGGGTGGAGGAAGAAAGGGGAAAACAAAAGACACTGGGAGGACCCAGTGAAACAGCGTGCAAGGCTTATAGAACAATGTCAAGCCCAGGGCACTCAATTAACTGTGCTGTTGCTGCTCTGTCTATACTGAGGCCAGATGACCGGCATCAAGAGCTGGAGAGGGACCTCATGAAGCCTACACAACAAGAAAATGGGCAAGGATCAGAGTAAACACAGGATGCCAGGAGCATTCGAATTCAGTAAGTTCTATTGCAGTGGTTCTCGGGAGTTGCATATCACATATCCTGCATATCAGATCTTTACATTACGATTCATAACAGTAGCAAAATTACAGTTATAAAGTAGCAACAAGAACCACTGTTTTAATGTACATCTAGGTACCTCACCAACATTGTCTATGTTTTAAAATTACTCATCAGAATTTGAAGATTAATAGGAAGGCTAGTATTTTTCTTTGATATATCTAAAAAGTTTGTCTCCTGAAGTACATCTATTACTGATTCATGCCACATACAATACCACCACTACCACCACCTCCCAAAAAACCCCTCTGTCACTTGCGGTTTTTTTCTGTCTTGTACTGTGTTTGCACATGCTCAGAAGTGGGTATGGCTCACAGAAGACAGAAAATACCCCAAGTCATAACAATAATAGTACAAACTCAGAGAACACCCTGGTGCCTTCTAGGCGCTTCTGTGATTTAGGCACTGACCGGTTTCCACATATTGATGCATTTAAATCCCCGTAATAAAACATAAGGTAAATGCTACCACATGCCCCTCTGTACATGAGAGACCTGAGACATAGGTCAGAGAAAGGCAGAGTCAGGCAGCGGAGGGACATAAGAGCAGATTCCTGGCCCACAGCCTGTCCTCTATTGCTGATAACTGGGGCTCTGCTGGAGGAAGACGGCACCGTGCGCGTGTCGTTACTGGGGCTGCCAGATGGGCTGCGCCATCGGGCCATTTTCCCTCTCTAGTGTCATATACAACTGTGAATTGTGCATTGATTCATACAAACACAAATACATTTACATCCAAAGCATTGGCCGCACATTAACCAGCTGCCAGCACTGTCTGTCGCAGGAATGTCTGGTGTGCAGCCATCGTCAGGCAGATTTATCTGTTCTGGACTGAGCCAAGCTGTATTCTGTAAAGCCTGTCCTCCCTTGGCCCTCTGCAAGACTTGAACCCTCTCTACAGTCCCACACACCTCTTCAGACAGCTGTCCCAGCATATCTCTCTGGATAAAGGCAAATCCCTAAGCCCTTTTAATAATTTGCCAGACAACCTTTGTTTCAGGATTTAACTACATATTGAGAAGCAAAGCTGAGCCTCCGATACATGCCCCTATCCCAACAAAACTGGCAGCAAGTTTGAAAGACAACTAAAGGTGGGTACAGCAAGGTGTAGTGGCACATGCCTGTAAGTCTGGCACTAGGGAGATAGACAGGAAGATCAGAACTTCAAGGTCATCCTCAGCTACGAGGCAAGTTCAAGGCCAGTCTGAGCTACGTGCCACCATGTCTCATAAAATGGACCGGATGAGTTGGTAAGATAGCTCATCTGGTTTTGCCTTGTAGACAAGAGGAACTGAGTTGGATCCTCAAAACCCATGAAACAAATCAGGTATGATAGTGAGTTCTTCTTCCCAGGACTATGGAAGTGGAGAGAGATGGATCCTTGGGAGTCAATAGCCATCCAGTCTTAGCCTAATTGGTGAGTGAGATCCAGGCCAGTGACATCTGTCTCAAAGGAGGTAGACAGAGGTAGACAGAGGTAGACATCTGGGCACATGTATACAAGCTCATGAAAACTGAAACAAAAGCAAGAGAGAGAGAGAGAGAGAGAGAGAGAGAGAGAGAGAGATCCTGAGTGCAGAGGGAGATGTGTAACGTGGATGAGAGGCAGTAGATGAAGTGTTGAGACAGCTTTCCATTACAGAGGTGGAGAGGCAAATAGACCCACAGTGTCATATCGTCTAGCAGAAGAGGTAGAAACAAGACATAAAAGGTAAGTAGTGGAGACAAGAGTAAGGGAGGACACTATTAAGAATTTTGGCCAGAAAGGAACCCCATGAGAACCACCAAATAACCCAGGCTATTGCCAAGGCTTCTGGTTGCACTCCACAAACTGATGGTAAGGCTTTATTGCCAAAGATAACACTTATACAATTCATTAGCCACAGAAATCAAGCTGGTGCCTGTCTAGAGCTTATGGACTAATGTCCATGGTACTAGAATGGAATCTGCTTGCTACCAAAGGAGAAACATAAGAAACAGGATGTGCTAGTGCGTTAGTGGTACACAGTATGTGGAAGTAACCAACCACTATCTGATTGGATTTAAGTCCCAATCCATGAGATGGAACCCATGCCTGACACTGCTTAGGTAGCCAAGAACCTGAGATTAGCTAGACCAAGGATCTAAAGTAGACCAAATACTACTATTCTGCTAAAGGAACAGAGCAGTAAAATAACTCCTACAAACATCCTGCGATAGCCATAGATCAGTGTCTTGCTCAGCCACCAAGGAAGCTTCCTCGTGCAGCAGATGGAAACAAATAGAGATCCTCCACTGGAAAATGTACTGAGTGAGAGACCTTGGAACACTCAATCCTGAATGGGATGTCTCCATCAAATCTGTGCCCTTTGGATTCAAGAAACGCTGTGGAAGAGGGGTGAAAGATTTTAAGAGTCATCGAAGATGGTGGATGCCAAGGAAACGAGGCATCTAGATACAACAGGCAGGGCTGATGCACTATGAACTCACAGAGACAGAGGAAGCACTCACAGATCCTATAGATGGGGTCCCAGAACTGAGTTGGAGGAATGGACACAGCCCCCATCCATAACTTAGAAACTATCTCCAATTAATAACTGCTCACAAAGGAAAGTTAATTTTCTCTCATGGAATCTCACTGAGTATACAAATCACTCTTAAGGGAAGGTCCCAGGTTCTTTGTCTCATAATGCTTTGTTGGAATTTTTTCTTCTTAATTGTACAAGTCTTTTGTGTATATATTATGGTTTCCAGTATTGCATTGTGTTTTGATAGGATTTACATGTGAGCAAGTGTGTGTGTGTGTGTGTGTGTGTGTGTGTGTGTGTGTGTTTCGTATACCTTTCCTCCTTGCTACTTAGTTTGTTTTCTTCTGGTTTGTGTTATCTTATTTTATTTTATTAGTATTTTTGGATGCCTGTTTGTTTTCTAGTGAGAGAAGGAAAGGATGTGGGTTTGGATGGAAGAGAGGGTGGAGTGGAGCAAGAAGGAGTTAGGGGAGGGAAACCATCATCAGAATATATTGCTTAAAAATTTATTTTCAATTAGAAAAAAAATCTCAGAAAGAAAAAGAGGAGGAGGAGGAAGAGAAAGAAGAAGAAGAAGAAGAAGAAGAAGAAGAAGAAGAAGAAGAAGAGGAGGAGGAGGAGGAGGAGGAGGAGGAGGAGGAGGAGGAGGAGGAGGAGGAGGAG
>JANHMN010000009.1:56186247-56204648 GCA_030674055.1 Rhabdomys pumilio | reverse complement strand
CACACACACACACACACACACACACACACACACACACACACACACACACGTGTTTCAGAAGACTATTCCCTGACTGAAATGACTGGTAATATCTTAAAGATCAGCCAGTCTATTTTACAGATGGAAATGGTAGGGCCAGTGAATATTTATCCATAAATATAGGTGGTTTCTGGAAGGGAAGAGCCTGCCCTCCAGGGATGTGATTGTGTACGAAGAGCAGAGAAGCAAGCTTAAAAGCCCCACTTGCAATGGACTGGTGCACCTCATCCATATATTACAAACGTTATCTGATGTAATGATTTGTGGGTGGAGTCTTAGGGAGCTGATTAACTTGGGAGAGTGAAGGCTTTGCAAATGAGTTAAAAAAAAAAAAAAAAAAAACACATACCCACCACCACCACGATCACTACCAGCAGCAGCAGTGGGAGAGCTTGCTGTCTTTTTTCACCATTATGGTCCTCTGATCCTGCCCTTCTAACCCACAGGACTAAGATAAATACATGATGGTCCAGGAAACAAATTGTGGGGGAGGAGGGGGAGTCATAGAGACAGTGAATGCAAAAAGGGGAAAGGGAGAAGGTTGTCATCATATTTTAATTTTAATATTTCATAGAAAAATATTATAGTAGGTTGTCATTGCAGTCTAAATGGATAAAAATCCAACTCTCGTGGGTTTTCTGAGGGGGCTCTGGCTGCTTGACTGCTAATCTTGCAATCAGAGTCCCTGCATAGGCTCTGAGGACCACCCGACCTGCCTTCCAGTTGTTAGCAGCATCTTTCGGTTCTCCGACCTACTTCCTGTGCCTGAGGCTGGAAGTTCCCATTTGGAGACCACACATAGAGGGCCTTCCGTCTTCTCCTCTTCCCAACTGTCTAGCACATAGCAAGCAGAGCATCAGTGATAAGAGCTATCTGTTATGTAGACTAGTCTGAGAGACCTGACTTCCTCTAAAACAAATATTGGCTTGTCTGAAATGTTTTATAATTTTTAAAAAGTATTGCTACCATGGGTAGCTAAGCTGATTTTAGTAGATGTTCATTTGTGACATAGCTCACAAACTTAATCTCTCCTAACTTGGCTGAGAAAGTTATAATTTTTGTGTTCTGGGGACAGACAGGATACGGTGGGGCTACATTAAGATATTTTAATACAAACATCTAAACACTAGGTGTTAGTGACAAAAAGAATAAATAGTACTACCCTGGGGAATGGGGAATGTTCCAGTAAAGGTGTGAAGGTTCTGTGCAGGATATCTCTTCTCCCATGGTACACAACTGCAGCTAAACATTGCTAGAACTGTAGAATAACAAGTCACAAAAGCATTCGTGGAGGCTGGAAATTTAATTATTCCTTGGATTCTTGGACCACAATTCTGCATTTCCAAAATGTGTGCTTTGTCTTTTTGTTGGTCTTGGGTATGAGCTCCCTGCAGGTAGGATTGGGGAGTGGACACTTTCCTTCTGCTGGCTACAGTTTGATGATTGAACCATTAAGAAGACTAATGGAAAAAAAGATATGCCAGCCTATGTGCATGGGGCCATCCCAGGAAGAAGGGGGAAGATGAAGAGGAGGAGGAGGAGGAGGAGGAGGAGGAGGAGGAGGAGGAGGAGGAGGAGGAGGATGTTCATATATTCAGGGAGACCTAGGGACTCAGGTACCTTCTCTTCTGGAAAGCAGAGGAGCACGTGAGCTACAGGAACAGAAAGTGACTTCTGATCAGGATAAACAGGCTGTCAGAAAAGTGACAACATCCCTATGGTCATTTCTACTTCCAATCTCTGTTCCTATGGTGTCAGGCTGTTGAAGGGTATCCTGGTTCTTGGGTTGTGGGTTTGGCCACGCCCCCAGAACCCAGGCTCCTGAGTGAGGTTTGATCTCCACTCAACCTGCGCCCTTCAGTCAAGTAGAACACAGGTGAAGGGCATGATAAACAGGCCCCAGGCCCTAGAGAGATTTACATACTAATGAGGTACCTGAAGGCCAGAGGGTGGAGCCAAATAAGCATTTCTCCCCAGTCCCTCCCCCTCTTTCCCTCCCTATTTAACTCAGGTCTGCCCTGGGATTTTTGGGGGTTGCATCCAGATCCATCCACCATCCATCATGCCAATAAACCCCTTTTGGAAACCCAAGGACTTTCTAGTGTGTTGGGGCCGCGCCATGAGGAGCCGTGGACAGGCCTTTAGTGAGCAGCCCGGCCTAACTTCCAGCTGGAGGAACCCAGAGCGTTCCTAGCCAACTACACACAGCGTGGCGTGAGGAACCCTGCGGTTCCCCAACCACTTTTACCTAAACTATGGTGGATTTTTCTCCTGCAGGCTGAGCGGTCCAGGGAGCGGCTATTTGCCTTGAGCTCCACTTGGAGCCCCTGGCTTTGGGCTGATCTGAAAGTGCAGAGAAAGCCTTTCTGTGCACGCTGCTACTCCCCAAGTGCCCTCTGACTGAAGCCACCAGCAAACCAAATCCACATTCTTTCTTTGAGGTGTCATTTTGTTGGGATTGGCCAGGATTAGGGAATTGGGAGAGGAAAAACAATCTCGAAGAGGAAACTTAAACTCTCATACATTAAGGTCTCAGCAAGCACCCCTCAAACTGGAGAACCGTGGGAATTAATGCTACAGCATATGTGAGCTGGACACAGCTAGGTGCGGCAGACGAGAGGAAAGTGGATTAAACAAAATTAAGAGTATATAAAGAAACATTATGAAATCCCACTAGTTTTTAAGCTAATTAAAAGTATAATTTTCAAAGGAGTTTGAAGAGAAGTACTCCACATTAGTGAGCAACACTGCTCCCAGAAGGCATAGGTTATTAAATGGAAATCTCAGTGCCAGGCACAGGTTATCTCTCTATGCATTATTAATCAGACAGGAGGACTCAGAGGCACCTAGGAAACAACACGGACTATTACCATTGGTCTTGATTGTTCACCAGAACTAGACGATAAAGCCTTACTATGAAAGACATCATGCACTGGTTGCAGGATAGAGAAATCAGTCTTGAATTGGCCAAAATACTGTCCCTGATGGCTCGCTTTCACAGTGCCAGAAGGCACTGTACAGGCTGCTTGGGAAGAAAAGGAATCAATGGTCTTACCCAGTACTTGAACCTTGTATACCACAATGCTGACCTGCTGAGCAAGAAGTACTCGCTCATGATAGTGACACATGATTGTGGGGTAAACAACCACTCTCTTGATTGCATTTGAAGCCTGCTCCATGGGAGGAAATTAATTCCTGGAACTGCAAACATGCTCAAAACTCAAGGGTAGGGAGGTCATAGGACCTAGGGGAGAATGTATTGATGTTATTTTTTATAACAGTCACGTTATCAGACATTCTTCTAAATATTTGTGTTAATATCTGTAGATTTGTGCTGCTCCAAACCTTGGTACAGAGTACTTGTGCTGCTGAGAATTAGTGATTGTGAGTGTTTATCTATAGATAGATTATAGCACTACCCTCTCCCAAGGCTTAGGGAACATCAAAGAAGAAGGGCAGGAAGAATGTAAGAGCCAGAAGAAGGAGTGCTGTGGAAGGCAGTCCTCTGCACAGGTTCTGTACATATGAGCCACAGCAGCTGTGGTTGCCTACACAAGACTTACACAAGACGAGGCTGGTTAAAATTCCAGCATGGAGGCTGCTGGAAAGATGACTCAGCTCCCAGAGGACTAGGGTTCAATTCCCAGAACATACATGGTGACTCAACCATCTGTAACTCCAGTTTCAGGAGAATCTGATGCCTCATTCTGCCTTCTACATCAGACTTGCAAGTGGTACACAGATATGCATGCTGACACTCATACACATAAATAAAGATATATATGTATGAATGTATATATGTATGTATACACACACACATACACACACACACACACACACACACACACACACACACACACACACGCCAGTGTGAAGAAGAGAGGAGATCCTGGGGCTCCACTCCTAGTTGAGTCAATTGGTGAGTGCTGTATGGAGGAAGAGTCACCTTTCTTTAGGAGGGAACACAGTATTCAGTTTCCTACCCCTCAGTAATGGCTCCACACCCATGTCTATATGAGAACCACTAATGCTATCGGGTTGAAAATCAACAGTAAATAAGGAACTGGAGAGATAGCTCAGTGATTAAGAGCACTGGCTACTCTTAAAGAAGACAAGGGTTCAATTCTCAGCACCCACAGGGCAGCTCTAGTTCCAGGGGATCTGATGCCTTCTTCTGGTTTCCATGGCACCAGGCATGCATGTGGGGCATAGACATGAGTGCAATCAAACACTCATACACATAAAATAAATAAAATATTTTAAAAAAAAAAACAAATAAGGATGGCATGACATTCAGAAAGAGGTGTGATGGAGGCTACTCCTAGAAGGAGCAGGAGAAGAAAACCTGGGGCAGCTATGACCAAGATACACTGTGTACATGCCTGAAACTTTCAACTAATAAGTGCAAGTAAAAATTTTAAAGAGAAAAAGTATAAATGAACAAGCAAACAGAATAAAGGTACATGATGTTTTCTCCCTGGTTGGACTGAGGGGATGGAATATAGTTCCACACTGACAGCTCAGACCATGCTGGCAAGAACACAGTTTTCACACACACTTCAATAAAGCCTTAAGGGACAAAGACATGGCCACCCACCTCTTTTCTCCAGTGTGGGAGCTTGACCTCTGAAGATGTGTCTGCACCACTGGAGCGAAGCCTCGCCAGCCTTTCCTGCAGCCTGGCTTCATCTTTGGGGAGGTGCTCTAGGGTAGGACTTCTAAACTTTTTCAACCTGTAACTCCTTTTCACCCAAGAAATTCTCATGTGATCTTGGGTCTATGTATAAATAAACACTAACCAAATGTTTGTTCTTAATAACCAAGAAAGAGATTCCAAATCAGTTCTTTGGTATATATGTCTTTTCATCTTCATTAAAGATAAAGCATTTTTTAATGAGATAGATGTGTTTGATTATTTTGACATAAAGAATTAGTCATTGGTGCAGAAAATGTGCTTTGTATAAATAATTAGCACAAAAGTGGTAGAGCTATGTGTGTAGCCATTTTGGAAATTTTGTTGTCTCAAGCCGAAACTATTTAATGAACTTTTATAAAAATAAAGTCAGCATTTTATTTTATTTTTTTTTTTGAAATATCATCTCACTTCATAGTCCAGGTTGTTCTGGAACTCACTAAGAAGCTTAAACTGACCTTGAATTTACTGTAATCCTCCTGCCTCAGCTTCCCAAGTGCTGAGATTATAGGAAAACTCCTTGAATTTTTAACATCAACCATTCTAACACAATATAATTTAAATATGTATTAGCTTGACATCGACATGGTAAAGCATGATGGTGGGAGAAAATAAACAGCTTTTTAAAAAATAATTAAATAACTACGTTTCCATAAGAGCTGTGAAATATGTGTAGAGTAAAAAAAAAAAAGTACCATGATTCATAACACGCCATGCTCTTATGTGTAGTCTGAAGTGTCTCAGCTTAGGTGTGTTACACTGCATGGTGCACACATACAGTGAAAAACACTAGACTACCATGAAATTGTGTCACAGAACACGCGTGATCACCGAGAGAAGCACCTTGGATTCATTACAGATTTGATTTAATTTTTGGTCTTTGTACACTCAGAAACCATTTACCGTTGCCAGATCTTTCTATAACCCCATGGGGTTGCCACCTAACCATAGGTGAAGAGTCTGTGTTCTAGGGGAGCTCTCCCTTACCTTGGTTCCCTTCATTCAAGGACCGGGGTGGGTTTTCAGCCGTCTGGTAACAGTTTCCTGAGCTTCTCCACAGCTGTCATGCTCTGTCATCTTGGAGGTTGTTTTGCCCAGTTCCTAGCTGAACCGTGTCTTTGAGGAGTGAATTGACATTGTTCTCACACGGCTCAGACTGATGCTGGAGAGAACATTGTAGAAGTTTTCATATGGAGACAATTCTGCTCTCATATCTGAAGTGCTGAGGGGCCCCTGGGGAAGTGAGTTGTTCCTTTCACTGCTTGTTGACAGGTTGCTGGACATCTCATCTAGAAACAAGGAGAAGCCTGGCTCACCACTCGACACTACATCTGAAAGTGTGACTGGGACAACCTCCTTTGTCATCCATCTGCTTTCTTGCTCCTTGTGGCTTCAGTTCTTCATGTTTTAAAGAACTGCATTTTTTAAAAGGCTCTGTATTGTGATATAACCATTTGGTACTCATCCTTGGCTCCTGGTACATAACTCTCAAATTGGAATGAGAGACATGTTTTCTATTATTCATTCAAAGACTCTTTCTACAGCCCCTGAGTTTATACTGTAGTTATGACTTGTGAGGATGTGATCTGGTGGCCAGAGGAATTGGTCATTCAATTATTGGGTTGGAAATTTCAGCCCCGCCAACAGAACACCATGGTCCATCCTGCCTTTAAAATAGAGCCTCTGGAAGGACCCCTAGGAGAGGAAAGTAAAATATTTGGATGCTGGCAGGTTGGCACTCACACCCAAACCCAGTGGGGACAGAGGCTGCTTTAGACCTCTGCTTGCAGAACCCCATCCTATATGTTTATCCTAATGTTCATCCACAGCCTTTATGATAGCCCCATAGTAACTGGGGTCTCCCTGTGCTCCCACAAGTCATTCAGAATCTAGGCTGTGGTCACCCTGCAATAAAAGCTTTGTCTATCGGTATGTGCAAATCCATGACCTGTGATGTCATTGAATGGGACATGTGGTGTGGGAGTAAGCAGTTAGTTTGCTGGCTGTGTTCTCACTCTTGGAAATCAGTGTCAGAACCGATTTAACTTGCAGGACATCCATTTGGTACCTACAGAGAACCCAAAACCTGTTCAGATTGGAAAAACCATGGCAGTTGGTAGCAGAAGCATTGAGTATAGAATACTATTTTCTTTTAAACTTCCCCAGACCACTTAAACTGCCTCCAGAGCTTTTTATCAATGGGCATTTCAGGTCCCAGTACCTTCAGCTAGGTTATCAGAAAAAATTGGAACAGGACAATATAACAAACAAGGTAGATCGGCTGATTCAGACCCATTCCCAATCCATTTTTTTCAGAGGGTGGCCATGGATTAACACTCTATCTAACACGACACAAATGGATCTTTGTTCTGAGGTCCCTTGTAGATACTTTCATTTGGTTTTATAATCATCACTCTAGTCCTTTCATTTTTTTTTAAACCATAAGCAATAACTTTAGGTCTGGACTTCCAGCATAGCAGTCATTTTGAAATTCTGAGGACCCAAAGAGTATTGGGGTATTTAGCTTTGACTTCATAGAACCACTGACTCAGCAGCAGGAACTGTCACCTACCTCCAGACATCGTAACTGAGAAACATAGATCCTCATTTGTTTATGTCTCAGTGTTGGTTAGGTTTTGGTCAACTTGACACAAGCTAGGGTCATATGGGAAGAGGAAACCTTAATTGAGAATATGGTCTATGGGCAAACCTGTGGGTCATTTTTTAATTAATGACTGCTATAAGGCCTTCTGTGGATGGTACTGGCACCTTGGCAAGTTGTCCTGGGGTGTATAAGACAGTTGGCTGAACAAAACATGGGGCAGGGGGCAAGCCAGTAACAGCATTCCTTCATGGTCTCTGCTTCAGTTCTTGCTGTCAGGTTTTCCTACACCAACTTCCTTCCATGACAGACTATGATCAGGATGTGGAAGCCAAATAGTCCCCTTTTATCTCCAAGTTGCCTTTGGTCATGGTGGTTTATCACAGAACACTAACAAAAACAAACTCCACAGCATGTTTTCTAGCCTTGTAATCTGGCTTGCTTTCTTTTCTTCAAACCAAACCAAAGACCTTGTACATTCTAGGCAATTGTTCATCCCTCATGCCTCCAGCACTCCAAAGCTCTACACACAGGCCCTTGGAGGTACTGGGAAGCATGTTCACAGCCCTGCTTTGCCTACAGGGGTTGGAAAAAGTCACTGTTATGTGGCAGCAATGGTCAAACCTCAGAGAAAGGAGAGATACTAACTACTGTGAGAAGTACCAGCCTGTGGAATTGTCAGGTGATCGTCTAATGCAAACATCAAGGAAATGGCAGAGAGAACTCATGACTCTCTCAGGAGCTTCAGTTCATCTTGATAACCTCTATTCATGGTCTCTTCTCTAGTTGTGGCTCATTTTTCTGGGTCCAGTTGCTTGCTTTCATTTCTGTAGCCACCAATGTCCTGAACTTTCCATTCCTTTATGTTTCTGACCCCAGTATCCTCAGAACACACTCTCTTTTATGAGGCTGGGATAAAGGAGTCACACTCTTTCTTAACCTCCAGTTTCCTTTGATGGATGTATAGGGTAATAACCTTCCTACTTTTAGGGATGCACCACTCATCAGCCTGTACCTCGTGGGTGGTGGTGACATATGGCACTGTGTACATGTCCGCCAAGGTGCAGAGTTGTCCTATTCTTCTACATTTGTATATGAAACAGAGTCAACAGCTGCTTGTAAAATTTAACCTCTCAGGGTAATGCACAGCCAGACAAACCACTGTTTCATATAATATGGAATAACTTAGGGCAGAACACAGCCTCATCTTAGTACCATGGCTAAGGGACACAGACTCCTGATATCCCAAACATTATGTTCCATTGTGGAAACAGTTTCATGGAGTTTTTGTAGTAACAAAACAAAGAAATCAAATCTAGGCACTTTAAACATCAGGTAGGTGGGGTACATCAAAGTAGAAAAGGCTCTGATATATATAGAGATGCCTCAGTTGTTCTTTGATGATATTTTTAGCCACTTGTTTGGTGAGCACAAGGGGTGTGTTTATATACTCCAAAAGGATTTACTTAATAATTACAAGGATATTAAGTCACACACCACCAGAAATTCTATTCTCTTGAATAATTTTTTTTTCCTTTATGGGCCTTTATTGCTAACTTAACATTCTATCTTCTGAAGAGAAAACTCTAAAATCATTTAAGAGACAGATCAAGGATCAAAGCTCCCAAGAACAAAGCAAGAACAAAGCTGCGAAGAGGGCCAAAGATATTTTCTGCCTTTAGACAGTAAAAACAAACAAAAACCAAAACTGGTTTATTTTACCCTAAGTTGCCTAGACAATTTCTACCTGTTCTCATCATTACACTTCAGCCAATGCTTTTCACTTAGTTTTGTGGGCTGTGATGAGACACCATGCCCACAGCAGCTCTTATAAAGGAAAACATTTAATCCAGGCTGCCTTATATTTAAGAGGTCTTGTCCATTATTGCCATGGCAGGAGATACGGTGGTATGCATGCAGACACAGTGCTGGAGAAGGAGCTGAGAGTTCTATATCATGATTCTCAGGCAGCAGTAGGAGACTGTGTCACAATGGCCAGACTTGAATGTATGAGACCTCAAAGCCTTCCTCCACAGTGGCACACATTCTTCAACAAGATCACACCTTCTAATAATGCCATTCTGTACGGGGCAAGTATTCAAGAACAGGGGGCCATTCTTATTCAACAGCAAACTCTGAGCTCCTAATGTTGTGAAGTATACACTAGAGATGATCTTTTGGACATGGGTTTAAGCCAATAGAAAGTTATTAGCTAGCTGTTGACTATATGGGGTGTTTGAGACTCAAGTGTAGTGTCAAGCCCTTCTCAGGGTGATCTTTTTAAGTACAAAAACCACATCTTATGTTGACATACCTCAGTTAGCAAGAACAGTTAGCCAGAAGTGGAACTACAGAAGCCAAAAGCAAGGTTAGTACATTTAGGGACTTTCCCAGAACTATGTATTAGATCTTTGTTCTTGTTTTGACAGGTGCTGCTGTTATGCTGGCTTCCAAGGCCTGTGGTACCTCTATCATGGTGTCATTCATCCTAAGGTTGGAGGCGGGGGTGGTGGTGGGGATAGTATTAAACTAAGGGCAACATGACAGGATGAGGATCCTGCCAGCAGCTAGACAGGGTAGCCTAACACATGGTGAGGGAGGTGACAACACAGAATTCTCAAGAGGAAAAAGTTAAAAAGAAAGTAAATATTTAGCCCATTTTCTGGAATCCCATTAGGGCTTGCTCCTGTGTTAGGTGCTAAGCACAGAGTGGTTGTGGACTCATTTCACATGCTATGTGGCAAGGGTGACTTGTGGTACTAATAGGCCTTCTAGGCAGCTGTGTTTAGGGAAGATACTTAGAGACACTTCATAGTAGAAGCTGGTTGTGAGTTTGAACTCAGGGATCAAACTGACATACTCCGTTTTTAAAGGGATAAGAGCGCATGCTGTACAGAGCCTTTTGAATTACAGTGCAACATGCTCACAAAGGCTTGAACATGATCCAGTTATACAGTGTGCAACTTAATTAGGCCGCACACATCGAACACTTCTGATTCATTAGTTAGTTTTTGTTGCTGCTGTTAGGGAGGAATTAAATGCAAATGATGCATGTAAGATAGTCAACACATGCTAGGCATGTTGCTAATATCAATAGATATGATGATTATGTAAATTTAAGGCCTTGCCCTCTGTCTGACGTTTAGGACATAGGCCCTAGGTCTCCTTGGGGATGTCCATACCTTATGGCCAACTACCTATCCACTCCTCTGAGTTTCAGAATGCCAGAGTGTTTACTTGCCTGAATCAGAGCAAATGTTCGTTAAAGGTCCCTGCAAGTAGCTGTTTGTTCTTCAAACTTGCCACTACTGGGGAGCACATCCAGCCCACTAGTGATCTCTTACCTGCAGTGGATTAAACTGTGGCCATGGCAAGCACTTGCTGATTACCTTCAGGAGGAAGCTTGCATCCAGACTCCTCATCAAAAGCCTTCAGGCTAGGCAGATATCAGCGGCTGCACAAGCGTGCAGGGCCAGAGTGGTTTGTAGAGTTCACGAACCACCCAGAACTTCCCTGCATTCTGGCAGCTTGAAAGTATTAAGGCTGAAACTCACCAAGTATCAAAAGCAGAGCCATTGAGATCCTGCAGTCTATAAATAACCCAGCCTATAAATATGTATGTGTCCTGAGCCTTTGTGTAGCTACCATCTTTTCACTTCCCTTTTAGAAAAGACAGGCTGTGCATGGTCAGAAGAAAGAGGTAGGGGAGATGATGAGGGCAAATATGGTCTGTTCTCTTGCCTGAAGGGAAGGGGACAGGCCTTGAATTCAGACATATTCATGTTGCTTGCTGAGTAGAGGCATACAGACATCTTCTGAAGCTCTGAGATTCCCTGTGTGGGGATGTGTGCAGGAATAGATGCATGCTGACTATGGGATCTGTTTAACCAAATGACAGAACCCAGAGGACAATATGGCAAAGCCTATATTCTGCCATGGTGATGGTGGTACAGGGGAAATGGGGGTTATGGAATAAATAGTCGAAGATTTCCATGATGAAAGGTCTTCCTGGGGGAAGGTGCTGAACTTGGGGCCAAACTTATCAACAGGAGACCCGTGCTAGGTTGGAATTTGGGGTTTCCCAACACATATCTGAGTTTCCTTAGTATGTTATCACTGAGTGCTAGAGGCTCAAATGTGGGGGTGAGTAGCAATAATGTAATCAGGAAGCAAAAGAACACATTTTGTGAGGATTGTGAAAGACAAGCCAGGAAAAGCAAGTGTCTGGCCAACTGGGAGAAACAAGGGGTCTTGTCTCCTAGACTACATGCTAGGAGAGGGTGAGTATGTGGTTATGTCCCCTGTCCCACAGGACCTTTGCCTGATAAAAGAGGGTAGATCAAAGACAACATACATGCGTTTTTATTGCTGAAACAATTATTATAGTTCCACACAGACCCACCCTCATGAAATGAAGAAAGGCAAGTGACACATTGGGTCTGCAGCAGCTCCCTAAGGACATATGGAGAAAAGTGTGTCATCAGCCAAGCCTTCACATTATGAGAACTTCGGGGGACCTGGTTCTGCCACGAGAAAGATGAAGTACTTTATTTGGAGGAAGAACACACAGAGATTCCTAAGTCTCTTCTAGGAACTTAGCATAACTTGAACGGTGGGGTGGAGGTGGGGGTGGGAGGGAAACAAAGCAGAAACCAGCACATTCCTCAAATTCAGGCTAGTACAGTGCTTCTGAGTCATCTATGGTATGGATGCCTATGATAATTAATCCCAGCTCTGAACTAGATATTATCTAGAACCACCTAGGAGATAGACCTCTTGGTGTGATTGTAGGAGGATAACTTGATTGAGTTAATTGAGATGGCAAGACCACCCACCTTGGGCACTACTGTTCCTTGGACTGATATATCATATATATATATATATATATATATATATATATATATATGCATGATATATCATATGTATATATATGATATATATATATATATATATATATATATATATATATATGCATGAGTTGTTGACGCCTTGGAAGAATGTTGATAACGTGGAATTAATCACATCTTTCCCAGTAGAGATGTTCTCTTCACAAAAGTAATAAGAAAGCACAACCTCACTACTTCTACTACTACTACTACTACTACTATTATTATTATTAAGAATATTATATATATATCATATATATATATATATATCATATATATGTATGAAGAAAATTATCTAAGCATGGAACCAATACCTCTCTGCTTCTTGACTGGATACAGTGTGACCAGCTACCTCAAACTCCTGATGCTCTCTGTCCCTTTCCCATCATGAACTATAGATTAATCCCTTTGCTTTTTGTCAAGGTATCATATCACAACAACAGAAAAAAAAAAAGTAACTGAGTCGGGAAGGGGCAAGAGGTAGGGAGTCTGTTAAAGCACAGTGAGATTTGGTTGATTGGTTTTGACCATACCTTATCAGCTGTCTAAAGAATTCATATTATTTTCCTGGAAAAATGTAAGCTACAGTAACACTTTAGAGCAGAGTTGTTGATGCCTTGGAAGAACGTTGATAATGTGGAATTACTCACATCTTCCCTAGCAGAGACATTCTCTTCACAAAAGTAATAAGAAAGTACAACCTTTTTATTATCATTATTACTCATTTCTACTGTCCAGTTGTTATCCCCCTCCTGGTCCACCCTCCAACAGTCCTTATCCTATTCCTCTTCCCCCATCTCCAAGAGGATGTCCCTACCCCACACCACCTCCCATCCCACAAAACCTCCCGCCTCTCTGGGGCTTCAAGTCTCTTGAGAGTTAGGTGCTTCTTATCTCACTGAGGCCAGACTAGGCAGTCCTCTGCTGTATATGTATTGGGGGTCTCATATCAGCTAGTGTATGTTGCCTGGTTGGTGGCTCAGTATCTGAGAGATCTCAGGGGTCCAGGTTAGTTGAGACTTGCTGGTCTTCTTAGAGGTTGCCCTCTTCAGTTTCTTCCAGCCTTTCTCTAATTCAACTGCAAGGGTCCCTGGCTTCTGTCCATTGGTTGGGTGTAAGTATTGCATCTGACTCTTTCAGCTGCTTGTTGGGCCTCTCGGAGGGCAGTCATGTTAGGTTCCTGTCTGTAAGCACACATAGCATCAGTAATAGTGTCAGGCCTTGAAGCCTCTCCTTGAGATGGATGACAATTTGGGCCTGTCACTGGATCTTCTTTCCCTTAGTCTTTTCTCCGTTTTTGATCCTGCAGTTCCTTCAGACAGGAACAATTCTGAGTCAGAGTTTTTGACTATAGGATGGCAACTCTGTCCTTCCGCTTGATGCCCTGTCTTTCTACTGGAGGTGGGCTCTACAAGTTTGCTCTCCTCACTGTAGGGCATTTCATCTAAGGTCCCACCCTCTGAGTCCTCAGCATCTCTTACCTCCCAGGTCTCTGGTACATTCGAGAGGGTTTCCCCACCTCCTACCTCCCAAGTTTGCCAGTTTCCATTCTTTCTTCTGGCCCTCAGGGCTTCACATCTGAGTCCCCCCCCCCCCCAATACCTGATCATGTTCCCCTTTTCCCCCTCCCTTTCCCCTCTCCCGCCCAAGTCCCTCCCTCCCTCTGCCCCCCATGATTGCTTCTTCTCCCTCCCGAGTGGGATTGAGGCATCCTTACTTGGGTCCTTCAGCTTCTTGAGTTCTGTGGATTGTATCCTGGGTATTCTATACTTTTTTGGCTAATATCCACTTATTAGTGAGTACATAATATGCATGTACTTTTGGGTCTGAGTTACCTCACTCAGGATGATATTTTTTCTAGTTCCATCCATTTGCCTGCAAAATTTAGGATGTCCTCATTCTTAATAGCTGAATAGTATTCAACTATGTGCATGATACATATTTTCTATATTCATTCTTCCATTGTGGAACATCTGGGTTGTTTCTAGCTTCTGGCTATCACAAATAAGGCCGCTATGAACATAGTAGAGCACATGCCCCTGGGGCATGGTGGGGCATTGTCTGGGTATATGCCCAAGAGTAGTATATCTGGGTTTTCAGGTAGTTATATTTCCAATTTTCTGAGGAACCTCCAATTGATTTCCAGAGTTGTTGTACTAGTTTGCAATCCCACGAGCGATGGAGGAGTGTTCCTTTCTCTCCACATTCTCAACAACATGTGCTGTCACCTGAGTTTTTTTATCTTAGCCATTCTGATTGGTGTAAGTTGGAGTCTCAGGGTCATTTTTATTTGCATTTCATTAAGTGTTTTTCTGTCATTCAAGATTCTTCTGTTGTGAATTCTCTGTTTTGTTCTATACCCCATTTTTTGATTGGGTTGTTTGGTTTTTTGGAGGTTAGCTTCTTGAGTTCTTTATATATTTTGAATCTTAGCTCTCTATTAGATGTGGGGTTAGTGAAGACATTTTCCCAATCTGAAGGTTGCCAATTTTTCTTATTGACTATGTCCTTTGCCTTACAGAAGCTTTTCAGTTTAATGGGGTCCCATTTGTCAATTCTTGATCTTAGGGCCTGAGCCATTGGGGTTCTGTTCAGGAAATCCCACCCCCACCAATGAATTAGAGGCTCAAGAAAGCACAACTTTGATGGTTGAATAACAATTACACCAAGTTGGGCCACACATCTCAGGGAGCCTGCTAAGGGATTTCCAGGACAGAAAAGAATCCTTATACAGTGAAGCAGATGCAACCAACTGCATTAATGTTCTCAAGTAAACCAGCACTAGTCCTCAATGGTGAACACTTGGCCACTCATCATCACAGAGCTTATCCTAACTTGATTTTGCGGTGTGAGAACCTCATATGTTGGCTTTATCCAGAGGAAGAGGAAGCTTCTTATAATCTTTATGTCAGGGGTTGTGTTACATATTGGAGCTGGGTGACTACTGAAGGTCAGCTACGTTTTGTTTTTGGTCTGTGCTATGATAAATATTTTATATCTGTGGGCAGGGAGGGAGAGAACCAAAGGTTTATTTTGGCTCAGGTTCAATCCAAGGTGTCTGGATCTCTTGCTTTGGACCCTAGAACAAGCAGAATATCATGGCAACAGGAGAGTGTAGTTGGAAAGGTTGGTAATCTCAAACACAGAAGGCAACTAAACCCCACCTCCTACTTTCTATCACTTCCCAATAATGCCATCACAGTGTGAATAAGTATTCAAAATATCAAGGGATCAATTTATTCATTAGATCAGAGCCATGAGCATCTAATCACTTCTCAGAAGCCCATTAGCTGGCAACCAAGTCTCTAACATATGCATTTCAGATTTAAGCCATAATAGGCTCTTAGCTTCCCAAAGGACCTGTCGATATTTTTATTTCATGATTAAGGCAGGCATAAACTGAACAAGGATGACAACAGATACACCAAAAATGGGTGGGAAAAAACATCCCATGACTTCAACTCTACACTAAAAACTATAGGCCACTAAGGAAAGCTGAGAGTGGGAGAAAATCATCTTTCCCAGGGAAGAGTATAGTGTTTTATTATTCATCCTGAAAACATACATATAAGCCATGTTACAGAGACTGAGCATCTTATGCTTAGGAATATATCCATATGTACACGTACATATATACATGTCACAACAATTAATAAAAAAAGAGCATGAATTTGAAAGAACAAGGAAGGATATATGGGACAGTTGGGAGGAGAAAGGGGAAGGGGGAAATGATATAATTATTTTATAATCTCACAAATAAGAGAAAATAATAAAAAGTAGAGTAAGGCAGAGGATGGGTTATCTTGAAGAAAATTTGGCTGAGTTAAAAGACAGGCAAGAGGCTTATTTCATCTTATGAAGATGTATATACATTTGAAAAGACCAAGAAATAATGAAAGAAAAACACAGGAAGTCTTTTTCCATTTGTTTCCAACACAGAGAAGTTAAGCCTCTTATTTTTAATTTGTATTTGCCCTCATAGTCTCTGTGTCACTGTTAAATATCATTACAACCTTATAATTATTTCTATTACAGTGTCTTCTTTTCTCTGAGACAATGCAATTGCCTAAATACTCAGCAAGTCCACAGTAAAATGCTGTGGTGGATTGAATATGAACACCCTCCATAGGCTTATATATTTGTAAGCTTAGTCACAAGGGAGTAGAACTCTTTGAAAGGATTAGAAGGATTGGGGGTGTAGACTTGTTGGAGGAAGTATGACATGGGGTTGGGCTTTAAGGTTTCAAAATCCCATGCCAGGTTCAGTTTCTTTCCACACTGCCTGTGAATTAGGATGTCACTTGCTCTCAGCTGCTTCTTTAGCACCATGTCTGCTTATGTGCCACCATGTTCTCCACCATAATGATAATGGACTAGGTCTCTGAAACTGTCAAGCTTCAATTGAATATTTTTTTCTAAGAGTTGCCTTCATCATTGTATTTATTCACAGCAAAAGAGCAGTGACTATTAAAAACACAATGTAATTACTGGGATCTCTATATTATAAATGTATGTTTTCACTATAATACTTCTTGGGGTACTAATCTTTAAACATAATAAACACTTGCTTTTGTGTATCCATTGACACTAGACCTAGAGAGACCTCCTGTCCCATTGTAAACCTAATGGTATACACCTGTCTTCTGTAGCTTCTATTTGCCTATTAATCAAATATGTTTCTCTGCTATACCATCATTCTGTTCAACCGGTATTTTGCCTGTCAGTTTTACAGTTTGAGAGCACAGAGATCCACATCAAAACATTATGTAGGGAGAGCCTAAATTGGTCTCCATCAATTCCCTCCCCTCAGAGCCTGGGGAACCCCACAGAAGAGAGGGAGGGAATATTGTAGGTGTCAGAGGGGATGGAGGAAACCAGGAAAACATGGCCCACTGAATCATCTAAGCAGGGCTCATATGGGCTCACAGGGAGTGAAGCAACACACATGGGGCTTGCATAGGTCTGCAACACATCCTCTGCATATATGTTATGGTTGTTAACTTAGTGTTTTGGTGGGACTCCTAACACTGGGAGCAAGTGTGCCTCTGACTCCTTTGACTGCTCTTAAGACTTTTCCCCCACTATTGGTTGCCCTGTCTAACCTCAGGATGAGGGGGTTGCCTTGTCTTGTTGTATCTTACTGTGTTTGGTTGTCTCTTAGAAGCCTTCTCCTACCTGAAGGGAAATGGAAGGGGAGTAAATCTGGGGGGAGCAGGGAGGTGAGAAGAACATGGAGGAAGGGAAACTGTGGTCAGGGTGTACTGTATGAGAGAAGGATCTATTTTCAATAAAATTTATTTTTTAAAAATTTATAGCTCAAATACCTAGACATGTTATGTTTCCATTGTTGCTATTAAAGGTATTAGTGAAAAAGGTCTCGTTTGAACTCAGTTGAAATCAGACTGTTGTGGGTCCAAATAGAACTCATACTGCCAGAGACATTTAGAGTGTACGTGGTTATGAGAACCATCAGCCCCAACAGAAGGAAGGGGGAACAGAAAGAAAGAAGTGTGCCAGACCACAGACCAGCTTCCTCCTCAACATGATTCTTAAGGTAACTGGAATAAGTACTGCTGTGCTAGGCGGCTAGTACAATAACACAGTTCTAGAATCTCTCTCCCCAGTTTAGTTTGATGCCTATTAGTCACTGTGGAAACTTAAGGTTTGGGTTCTTTGTGAGAACCACAGTCCAGTCTTCCTGTTGTGTTGGCTTCACATGGGAAGCATGACTCCAGTCACCTGTCTTTGTCTCTGATAGCAGTGCAGGTTGTCTGTAGCACTTGAAAGGATCCCTCGCTGCAGGGTGATGGCCCTCTTTTCTCAGGAACACTTTCATCTAGACAAAGTCTCCCTGTGGCCAGGTATGGCTGCCTTCCTCTGGCTATCCTTTCAGATTCCTATAAAGTATGGATTTGAGATTCAGAGTTTCTATCTGAAAAGAGCCTTTTAAGTACTGAAAAGATTTAGTTACATCTAAATTCATAGGCCTGCCTAATATAAGTTCCCAAGGAAAGAGCCCAGGCACTTGCCACTTGCAGGGTTCATTCTTATATTCTGTCTGTCTCTGTCTCTGTCTGTCTCTGTCTGTCTGTCTCTGTCTCTGTCTCTCTCTCTGTCTCTCTCTGTCTCTCTGTCTCTCTCTCTCTCTCTCTCTCTCTCTCTCTCTCTCTCTCTCTCTCTC
>JANHMN010000009.1:56040921-56186237 GCA_030674055.1 Rhabdomys pumilio | reverse complement strand
CTCTCTCTCTCTCTCTCTCTCTCTCTCTCTCTCTCTCTCTCTCTCTCATTTCAGTGCCAAGGATCAAACCCAGGATCCAATCAAACACTTTAAGGCCCATCCATTCCCAGTCCTTTCTAATTTTTAAGAAGTATACTGGTTAAGCTCTTGGCCAATTTGTTTTTGTTTATATTATTCACTTCCTGCATTTTGATTTATTTGTTCTACTTGTTCAAAGGATTAGATTTGTGTGCAAATATTTTTAGGAATTCTGGAGTAGCAGGAATAAAATGATGCCCTTTGACTCAGTGTGCCTTATGGGTACAGTGTACAGGATGAGAATCCTCCTCATTGCTGAGCTTCAGCTCCTGAAAGGGAAAGCCTCCAGGTTATCGAGATGTCACACACACAGTCATAGCACTGCTCTCCGTCTACATCCATTCCTTCTTTGGATACAGGTGCCACAGGCTCTGGGTAGGTTTGTTAGAGAGTGAGCTCCTAGCCTGACCTTGGAGTGGACTGTAATGAACTCTGCTAACAGAATCCATTTGCTATTTGTTGAATAATTTTTATCTCTTTGGTACCTGTAACAAGAGTTTAATGTCTTTAAAAGTCCCTTTTTTTATTTAAGAAATTTTGTCAGTGACACAATACTAACCAAGAAAGTACATAATGGTTCTCCCTCTCCCTCCCCCTCTTTCTTTTCCTCTCTCTCTCCCTTCGCTCCCTCTGCCTCTCAAGTGTGCTGGAATCACAGGTATGCACTATCATACCTGGCTTTGCTCTATTGCTTGTACATGGCATGATTTTTTGCAAATGACCAAATGCTTCAGTTTGTTTAAAATGGAGTTTTCAAATTTGGAGATTGCTTCATTTTCATGGCAGCTTTTGCATTACTGTCAGCAAAATGGACTACTGGTATGTGACCAGGTAGTTTAAGAACCGTAACAAAGCAATTATCAGTTTGATAAGGGGTTTTAGAATTCTCGTTGTCCACAAGTCCTTTTACAAATTAAAGAAAAAAATTGCTCTGTTGTATGACAAACACCAAACACAAGTTTGCAATCAATGGATGTCTAGAATGAAGAACTGCAGCTCTAGAGACCAGCAGTGATTCAATTTGCATGTTCTGATTCAATTCTAGTCAAAGCATAAGTCTATACAGTCTCAGAAGTCATAGCAAAGGAAACCTTATGTTGGCGTTATTGTCTTGGGCACATGACCCATCAGGTTAGAACCCAGAATCTTCTATGACCATTGTAACAACCATGATCATCAGTTTCAGGAGGCCTGGGAGCTTGTACTTCTAAGTAGGATATTAAGATTGGATGACAATGTAGCTCAGTACTGCAGTGAAAAATGGTGGGTTATGTAATAGCCTGCTGGTACTGCATGTGGAACATGTCAATAAGTGATTGAAATTGAGAGTAAGGGTGTATGTAATAAGAAAGCTAGGCCATAAGACATGCCATCCCTAAACCACAGGGATGGTGACATTCCCAGCACAGCGGTAACCAACCACTGGTCTGTAATCCAGTGTCAACTTTTAAGTCAACAGGCCATTAGCAGCACCTTTACTTACATGACAAAATAAGTGGGAAGGCTTTCAAAATCCACGGAGCTGAGGGTGAGGCTGTTTAATTGTTGCATGAGATCTAAGGACCAGAGCAAACGGTCTGCAAAGTCACACATGCCATTGCTTGTCAGAGATCATCTCCCTGTGTTCTGCACGCTGGAAAGAAGTTCAGATTTGTCATCTAATACCATACTAACTCCCCAGCTGCTAGGGTTGGAAGTTTTTGTTTTTGCAGTTGGCCATTTTATATGCAAAGTCAGCTGAGTCCTAGATTGCAGCATTTCACAGCCTTCAGACAACAGTGGATGTTCTAATATTTTACCTCAGCTTGGCAATACTGCAATTTGTCTAATGAGGCTTTACGACCAGGCAAACAAGGAATTGCAACAAGGCCAGACCATCAATTTTTGCTTTGTTTGTTTTTTTTTTTTTTGTGTCTGAGGTTCCCAGTAAATTGTTCATATGTATGATCATACATTTCTCTGGTGGAACAAATTTCCTATAAATGACTAGGAAAAATAGTAGGCACATCTGGAAACCCTCAAGTTTTTTTGTAACACATATTGAGTTCTTTCATAAGTAAAAGCAAACAAAAGTACAGACTCAGCTGCTAAAAGGACAGGAGAAGAATGGAGGAGAGTGATTACAGAGAAATCTCAGATGATGGGACCTTGGTTTGACCACTTAAAGGGTTGGTGGCTACAGTACTTGATAGAAAAATAAGTATGTCTGTTTCTCTAATATCATACAAGTGTGATAAAAGTGCTTTAATATTGCAAGGTAATATTAAATCTCTCTTTCTATATTATCTCGTCTTCTTTATTCTTACATAACCACCTTCATTCTTTGTAGTTGATCTCTTGACAAAGAATACTGTTTTACATAGCTCTGGCTTACCTTTCTTGGAAGTAGTTATTGGTCCTATGTCTTGACTCTGTCTAGTGTCATCAGTGTGTAGGGTCCTGAACAATATGGTGATTTAAAAATTTTTAATTAGTTAATTTTATTTTTGGAAGCTTTGTTGGCTCAGTTTGATTGACACCCAAGTATATCTCTGTTTTTTCTAGAAGGTAGAACTACTACAATACTACCACAGTAACTACTTCAGGAGTCTGCGTTTAGGGAACTCCAGAAATGGTTCCTATGGAGAACAGAGTATATTTGCGTTTAACTTGCCCAACATAGCCATGAGAGGGCTAGGGGAAAGCAGAGTGCATGTCCCTCAGTTCCATATAGCACTTACCTCTATGAGATCACAGAGGAAAAGAAACACATAAAGGGTTGCCTTGGAACACAACTTCTACTGATGGTTGGCTAGATGGAAAGTGGCATTTCCTGAGGATAAGCAATGCCAATGCCTACCAGGAAAGGTAAGGACAGGCAAGATTGAGCAAAAGTTATTGATGCTTTACCACTTCCCAAACTGATGCAAGCAAGCTGTCAATTTTGAGTCCCTTTCTTAGGGCCCTCTAGATGAATGCCCCTCTTGGTGGGCTTTCTGACAGCTACTTTCTGAAATGGCATCCTCCAGTCTCTACTGACTTGCCTTCAGTGTTCTGGTATTTGCAACAACACACAGGTGTCTTTCTTTGCTGTCTTCACAGTCTGGCAAGGGTAGGGCTTCTTTTCTTAGTAAGGAGCTTTGACTCTCCAATACAGCTGTGTATCTTAATGTGTTGCCAGTCAATTTCCAGATTAGTCACCCTCTAGTTTATTCCTAAACTTGGTAGCTACTGCAAGTCTGTCCTTGCAGTTCTACCATCATTCCCTTAATGTGGGTTTTCGAAGTTGGCAAGAGAACCTGGTAAGGTTGGCAAGTCTGCAACATGATCTCTGGACACATTCTAGCTAATGCTGGGAAGTCCAACTAGCTGCTGGTGGAAAAGTTCTCAAGGGGTGCTGTTAGCACCAACTCTAAATGGATCTCTGATGTGCTCAGTTGTTCTGTATTGCAGAAGTCAGTGTGGTGTTGACTTCTCTCAGCCCCTTCCATAGCACGTGGTGTCCTAGTTCCTGACAAGCTTGGGTAGTAGGCAAGTGAAATCTGTAGGCTGTACAACTCTCTCAATGGCTAGCTCGTATCCCCGTGTGTAGGCTGTAACTTGGAAACACATTGTTTCTAGCACTGATGCTCAAAACAGAGGACCAATAGCACTTTTAGTCAGATTGTCCAAATCTGATTCTAGTATCTGGGGATAGCAAAATAATCTGCCTACGTCTTTATGGAAGCTTATTTTCAAAATCAGAGACAGATGCAACTGAAAGTAGGCATTCAGCTTTCTAGAGAACCTGAGGCAGGGATGTCTTCTTGAGGTTTGTTTCAGAAAGAAGGCTCCCTGTTCCTTTAGAAAACATGGATGAATTGTAAGACAGGAGATGGCCTTACATAGCTGTTATATACTTTCAATTTAAAAAGATGAACAAAACAAAACAAAACAAAACAGAAAAAGGGTTGAAGGGTAAAGTGGAAGTGGAGGAAGAAGTCAATTTCAAAAAGGAAAAGCAGACTCTTTGCTTTTACTTTGTATTACCTATTACAGTAGAGAGATAGCCATTCTTCCCAATTTCCTCTCTGTGAACGAATGAATCAGGAGAGTCTGAGTTCTCAAAGGGATCTGAAGGGAAGGTCCACGTAGGCACAGGCTTCACACAGACGGTTGACCATGAACCATTTTGGATACTTGGTTGACCACTTATCTCTAATGATCTCCAAGGATAGAGATGTCTATAACCACTAGTTATGTGTTATAGAACATTAGTTAGTGTTGTAACAACATGATAGGTTCTGAAGACTTTCTTTCGCTATTTTAACCATCTAAGGCTATCATCAGATAAGTAACTTGTCAACAGTCGTAAGACATTTTCTAGTCTTTTGACACAGTTAGCATGTGTAACTGCTTTCTTATGTACCTGTTTGATTAGTGGATATAAAATAGCAGTTGGCCCTTTTGTTGTTGTTTTGTTTTTGAATCCACTGAAATCTCAAATCCTTTATACAACCCACTTAACAATTTAGTAGATATGCCTTTTATACAATCTTGTAATTATGTGTCATTATCTTGGCAGTTTTCATTTATACACATCATAATGCTTACTTTATAGGACTTTATTAAATGCAAATTATCTGCCTAAAGCTTCATGAAGGGATCATGCTTTCTTTACTTGATTTTTTTCTACAATTTCTCACCCAATGTCTAGAATGGAGCCAAGGCAAGTGTATTAGTTATATTTGCATTGCTGTGACAAAATGCTTAAGAAAAACCACAAGGAGAAAAATCTCTTTGAAAACAGACTGATGGGAGAACTAGCCATAACCTTCAAAGGTAAACCCAAGTAACCCACTTTCTTGGGGTAGGCCCCACTTTCCAAAACATCTAGTTTCCCCAAATGGTGCCACCATCTGAGGACAAAAACGTTCAACACACATACTTACAGGGGGTAGTCTCTCCTGAAATCATGACTCTAGGCTTAGTGGGAAGGAGGAAGAAGAGTTACGCAACAGAGGCAGATTTCAGTTTAATCTAGAAAAAGCAGGAAAACAAAACAAAACACCTGCCTAACAATTAGAACTATTCTTCAAAACTATCCCAGGAATCAGTGGCTCTCAAGGGCTATTAGTGGATAAAAAGAATCTGGAAAACTACTCATCATTTACCACATGAGAATTTCTGTATCAATTCACTGGTGGCTTTGGAGAAAGTTTGAGGTTGGTCTTTTGACCATTGTACTCACTTAGATACAATGAGACAGAAGTCACAAGGGTTGGTTTCCTATACAAATTCCTGACCCTGTTTTCCCACCCAACTATAAAGACATGAGATTAATGACCCACTGATCACCTATGGACAGACATAAAACTGATGTCAAGGTTCCCTTGAGATTCTCAGATAAGTGAATACACTGCTACATAGTTAAATGGCCACTTGAAGTCACTAGAAAAACATACCAAGAAGAGACGGGAAGAGTGTACACACTCCTTTTCTGTTGCAATGATTTTAGACCACTAGAAGGGCACAGGAGCTGAAAGGTAAGAATGCTTCCTAAGGATGAAAACTTTAGCTTCCAGATGTGGCTTCAAGGGTTTCCCTGACAACCAAACTCTTCTTTCATACAGCTACAACTCTTCTTTCTTTTCCACTGGAAAAAGGAAAAGGAATATGTGGGAAATGGCATTTTCCTAAAGTAGCTTTTCACTGTAGCTATGAAGATGCTCTTTGGGAGGTTAGTCCACATGGATATAGGCTAATATCATGTTGAAAACACAAGGCATGCTGGCTAATTTTATGTCACCCTGACACAAGGCAGAATCCTTTTATAAGAGGAAACCTCAATTGATAAAAATCCCCCAAATAGATTGGCCTGTGGTGCGGTTTTTCTGGGTTGATGATGTGGGAAGGATTATTATAGGTAGTGTTACCCTTTGGCTGGTTCCCTGGTTCAATAAGCAGACTGAGCAAGCCATAGGGAAATAAGCTAGTAAGTAGCACTTCTCCACGGCTTCCGCATTAACCCCAACTCCAGGTTCCTGCCTGGAGCACTCTTCTACTTCCCATATGATGGACCACAAACTGTAAGGTGGATAAATCCTTTACTCTCCAAGTTGGTTTTGGTCATGGTGTTTTATACAGTAATAGAAAGCCTAACTAAGACACAGTGAATAAAGTCATTTCACAGACTGGTTGGTTCAAACTACTGGAATAGCTGCTCTGACTTTTAACTCTCTACCTTTGAAAAAACAGTTTTATACTTTAATCTTTCCAGGAACAAATTGAAGTGATTGAAATTTTCATGCACAAATGCTAATGCTGCCCAGTGTTTATGGAGTGCTTTTAATTTTCAAAACTGCCAGCAGCCTTCCCAGAGAAAATACATCACCGACTGTACAGAAAAGCTACACAGCACAGAAGCAGCAATGCCTATGCTAATGGCTGCCTTTGTCCAGGGAGCCAGAGCTCGGAGGCCTCTTCTGGGATTGGCCACTCAAAATTGGGAAGCAAAAGTGTTGACTGGAAAAAAAAAAGTATACACATTCAAAGTCTGGACTCCATTATGAATAATATCAAGATTAGTAGGCTAATCTGATGGTGGTTAATTTAGGGGAAACTAAGCTGTATTGATTCAAAATTCACTGTGTAAAATTAAACACTGTCATAAAAATATGTATGCATGTTTTATAAGATCTAATCATACCAAAGAAACATTAGGTTCCAAGGCTTTGTTAAGTGCTAAGAGGGCTCAAGAAACATTTTATACTCAGAAAGGAATTTCAATAATAAAGGAGAACAAAAGGGGGGATAGGGTAAAGAAAGAAGTCGGCCTTGAAAAATATACCCTGCTTCCATACATTCAACAGGCTACAGACTTTGTCTGAATCTTTTAGTATCATCTCAGCTCTTGAACTCTGAGGCCTGTTAGTGAGCACAGCCCTCAAAGTACACCCACCTAACAAAATACCTTACATCTTACCAAGCTTCAGCAGGAAGTGTCCATTGGTTCTCTAGAAGACACGTAACCAATGCATACCAACACTGCATGTGTGCACTTCTAAGCATCAAAGCGGCTTTTAGTTGTGTGATGTTACCCACAACTGTCTTCCAGGCTCTTACGCTCGTGATGTTCCATTATAGAAAGAAGTATTATTTTACAGAAATAATTTATGCCCCCCCAAATAAACATAAGTTCAATAAAGATTATTTTTTTCCCACACGGACCTAGAACAGAGGTCAACAAGCTATAGCATGCAAGTCAAATTGTTTATAGCTTTCTGTACAGATCATAAGTTTTCTATATTTTAATGTCTAATCAATATAAATCTGTGAACCATTACAGTGAAATAAACTCAAATATGTGACTGAATTGGAACACAACCATATTCATTTGCTTATATTTGGTTCAGGGATATTTTTGCATGCTACAATAGCAACACTGAGTGGCTGTGATGGAGACTTTGTAGCCCACAAAGCCTAATTGGCCCTTTACAGAAAGCTTGCTTACTCCTGGCTAGAACAGCCAACCACACAGTTGGCACTACAGTTTGCTGAAGGAACCCACCAGGAGCAAGCAGCAATATGAGTGTACCTTGCTTTGTAAGCAACTGCCATGCCCATTACAGACTTCTAGCCGAGAGCCACCCTAAGGAGAATTAGAGAAATATGATCCCCCTATGGTTTGGCAGCCCACTGTCCAGATGGGCACAAGTGTACACACACTTGGGGAACACATCAACCATCTAGACTGATGGGACATACTGGCTGTGAATATGTGGTGGTCAGAATGCTATAAAAAACTCAATTCCATTTTACTTCATTCTTAAGTTTTTGGAACAAAATGTTCATGATGTTGTATAAAACCAAGTATTAATATTTGCATATACAAAATTGCTTTTGCTTGGCTTCCTTCAAATATCTTAAGGCTAGAACAATTGTTCAGCAGTTGAGAGTACTGGTTGTTTTTCTAGAGGACTTGGGTTCAGTTCCCAGCATCCATATGGAGGCTCACAATTATCACTCCAGTTCAAGGATTCGACACTCTCTTCTGGCCTCCACAGGTGCTTCATATATGTGTTGCACAGACATACATGCAGGCAACCACCCATACAGGTAAGTTTTAATAACAACATATACTGGAGTTTCCTGTGTTCCAAACAATGCTCCTAAGCCTGTGGCCACAGAGTAGCATTGACAGCTAGAGCAAAAGCTGGTTCATATGGAGAAGTCCTGCGAGCCTATCATGTCAAATCTGAGAGTCCAAACTTTGCTTTCATTTGACCTTCTCCTCCTTACTCCAACTCCAGCGCTTTCAGGTTTGAGGCAATATGAAGTTTGCCCTTAAACCTGACAAAGGACAAGTAACTCAGAGAAGTGACAAGCTGAAGCTATACACATATGGAAGAACCTCTTGATTCTCTTATTGAGGATATAATGACTGCAGGCAGAATATTTTCACTCATATATGAGTGTTTTAAACCCTAAGGATGACTATGAACTTTGTATACTATAATCTTGCTAAGATGTTGCTTTGTTTTTTGTTGCAATTTTCACTCCCAGAAAGTAGAATCTGAAGGTAAACAAAGATATTTTCCATCTTTTGCAAAAATATACTTTATTGATAAAGACTACAATGTTAGTTTCTTCTAAGCTCAATGACCTTTGCTGTTTCTCGTAAGCATCAGCTGGACAGTTGCTCTGGTTTCATGTGTAAACCAATCTGCAGTTAGCTTTATTTCCCATTGTCCTGTTGCATTCTGCTTTGTACATACATCTTCATTCTTATAAAAAGCTCTAAATTCTGTTCTGTTTTGGAGGTGACTATGAGTTTGTATGCCTGTGTATAGGTATAAATGTGTGTGGACATATGTACAGGTATGCAGGTGTGTGTATGGGTCTGTGTAAGTCAGAAGATTCTGTGCACCTTCCTCAACTGTTCACTTCTTTTTTCTGAGTAGGATCTTGGCCAACCAATACCTAGCCAGGTTTCCCTGGGAATCCTTGTGTCTATCAATTTTGAGCCACAGGCTACATGCCATACCCACTTAGCTATTGGTGGTCTCTGAAAATTGAAACTTTGGTCTTCATATTTGTAAGGTAACCATTTTATTTAATAAGCCAATTCCCCGATCTAAAACTGTAAACGTTGACTAAGATAAACTTCCAAAAAAGTTTAATGAGGCAATTAGAACCCTTACATCACATTCCTAATGTAGCCTATTTACATCTCATATTATGAGAATTTATTATTATCAGTACACCAGGGTAGACCCACTAATATCAAAGGAAGCCATACTTGATTTTTCTCTATCTTATGAACTGTCCGTTTCAGTTTCAGAATATCATCCAGGACAGTACAGACCATTTGCTCACTCTCTATTCTCCTTGAGCCTGTGACAGTTTCTCTGGCTTTGTTTTTGATGGTTCTGACAGTTTGGAAAGGCTAGTGAGTTATTTAGTAGGATATAACTCAAGGAGCGTTTATTTGATATCTTTCTCATTTACACCATGACTACAGAGTAAAAACACCATTTTTTAAATACATCCTATCAAAAGTATATACTATCAACATGACATCACCTTTGATATTGGACATGATTAGATAAAGTAGTTCTATAAGATTCTCCACTGTAGTAACTTTTATCTCAACCACAATATACTTTTGGGGAAGAAAGTCACTATGTACAGACCACACTCAAAGTGGAGGTATGCCCCCAAAGGTATCTTGTGGGTGAAGTATATCCACAAATTGCAATTCTGTTTATTTGCCCAGTTATTTACGTACAGCAGTATGGCTTCCCAGTTTTTATTCCATATATTTGACTGCATTCCGATGGTTTTGGTCAAGAGAGCCACACATTTTCTTAAAATCTGCTGTCCTTAAATTCATTTGAATTTTTTTTTTAAGATTCAGCTGAGATTCTTAATTCCTGTAAGACAAAACTTCCTGACAACTACCTTGATCCCCCACCATGTAAGGCTGTATGTTTTCCCAGTGACCACACAAAACTCAAGTCTACCATATTTCTGCCTGGGTACCTGTCTGTCTCTCAGTGGACAATAAGCTACACAAGGGTAGTTATACTCGTATTAGGTAGGATACAGTTCCCATGGAAAGCAGCAGCCCAACAAATATTTCTGGAACTGAGGAGAGTCCACAGTTCTCTAACCCATTAAACAGAAGCTGCCTCACATAGGCTGTCAAGCTGACTGCTCTGTAAGGAAGAGCAAGGCACTACAATCACAACGGGCTCAGGTTAAGCAGCCAATACCAGCTGCGTGCACATAATTGCATCAAGGGCAACGACCCTTATTCTTAGGTCATACCCTTGTTTAGAAACTTTCTAGATTTGCTTAGCTAAAGATCACGAGCACTGTGGCCATGATATTTTCAAGTAACTTACTGCTGGCTGAGGATAGTACAATAGCTGCAGAAATGAACTTGCTGCGGCAAGTTCTCTTGGTAAAGACTGTGGTGAACGCCAATAGATGATGCAGGATTTGGGGTGGCTAATTTTATCTTTGACTCAAGCTCCTATTAACTTCCAACTATTTTCCTGAGCTGCTTCCTCCACTGGTTCATGTGTCATGAATCAGATCCCACCATTCTCTTTAACTGCTTTATAACAAAATCCTCAATCAAATTCTCAATCACGTGCTAAAAGTGTCACTGTATTGGGCTCCTCTGTTCAAACTCATCCTGTGTTCTTTCTTCTTTGCCTACTAATAGTACAGAAAGAGAAATCTTTATAAAAGTTGTAACTTGGATCCATGTTTCACTTCAGGTAGTGCAGCTGGCCTAGCCTGTATTGTGATGTTCAGAATGATCTTAAATTCATGACCTTCCTGCCTTTACCTCCCAAGCACTAAGATGACAGAAGCATGCCACCATATCTAGCTTCAGTTTCTTAATTTGTTTTTAATATTAGGTAATTTACAATAACTACAAAGTAATTCAAACTTTAATGTTTTTTTTCATATTAGTTGAACGTGTGGGAATAAAGACAAGCTGCGTGAGAAACCCTACAAAACCCCTGAAATAGCATTATTAATTTGATCTCAATGTCACGCAGAGACTAACTCAACTTTAGAAAGCTTTATGACTTTCAAGAAAACGGAGGGAAAATTAAATAAAGGTGTTAGGGATGTAGTTCAGTTGATAATGGCTTGCCTAGCTTGCACAGAGCCCTAGGTTTTACTCCCTAGAACTTTAGCACCACTTAAAACTGGGAAGGATGACATATGACTATATCCCAGCATCTGATATAGATGCCCCCCGAGGGGGGGGGGGCAGGATGATCAGAAGCTCAAGGTTACTTGTGACTGAGTTTGGCTTGCCCTTACATGGTAAACTTTCTTTTAAAAAAATAAAAAGGTGGGGGGATGGGGAGAGAAAAAGGAAAAGTACTATCTTAAAATAATTTATTTTTAAAAAAATCATATCCCTTCGATAACCAAACACAATACTGTATCTTCTAAACATGGAAACTAACATGACTGGCTCTATTATATAGAGAGCTTGAAAATAAAGTATAAGCATATAAAAACAATACAAATGAGCAAAACCATCACCTCTATTTAAAGACATTCAAGATAGCAGTAAATGCTTCCTATTTTGAAGATTTTCAGGGCATTTATCTCTTAATACCAGGATCTCTATTAGAATTTATTTCCTACATTTTTGCGAATGGACATTTATTAATTTTAACATTCACTGGAGACAGATGATAACTACTGATTTTTAAGGATCTATTTATATGTATGGGTGTTTCTCCTACACATAATCTATGTACCACATCCATGCCTTGGGCCCTTGGATGTTAGAAGTGTGTCAGATTCTTTGGAACTAGGGTTCTAAGCAGTTTGTGATCGCACATGTGGACACAGGACTCTTGACAGCTGAGCTATTTCCCTAGCCCTTTCTCTCAGACTTGAGGTCATTAAGTTTAGCAGGTTCTAAATGTAAGAAATTATTTAAGATGAAATTCTTTTGAAGCTATGAAAAAGAATACATTTCTCTCAAGTTGGATGACAGAACCTTACACAGGCTACTGTATAATCATTTTCCTTCTTTCCTAAATTTTTCCTCTTTCCTAACCAATCTCATGTTAATGTGAATATGCATGCTTTGTTGCAGAAGCATGTGTTAGACATGTACTATTGCTTTAGTTTCTGTTGGGAATTGCTATTAATATAGAATTATATGTGTTATGTGAACTTTCTGATAGTTTAAGGATTCTAAATTCCAAAAAATATTTGGCTTCAATAATTTAAGTTGGAAAAAAAAAAAAAGAAAAAGAAAATGTGAGCTGAGCTTACTTATGTAACCTTTAGCTGAGACATCCACTGGATAGTGGATCGATCATGCATATCTGTATCCAACAAACCTTTCGGAAAATGTTTTATGAAATGTGTGGAAAATTTTGCTTGAACCATTTGCTGAAAAGTATTCAGACTTTAAGTAGCTACTTTTGTGTAACCCAATGCCCTGCAATGTAAAAATGATTTATAAACTAACTAGACAATTTAAGAGGTCACATGGTTTGGAAACTGAGAGTAGTTACTGGAGCATATAAGTTTAAATCAGGGCATTGCAGATAATGAGCTGCAGATAGAGTTTGAAATTCCACCTATTTTCTAGCCATGCCCATTTGCCCACAAGCTATCTGTGGCTACTTCCCTGCTACACAGGCAGAGCTAACAGTTCTAACAGTTAAACGGAGACCATATGGCCAGCAAAGCCATAAGTATTTCCTATATGTTCTTTTAAAGTCAGTGATCAGTCTTGGCCAGGGTAAGTCTGGTAGTTAAAATGAGAGCTAACTTGACTTAATTGAGGGCTTACAGGTGCAAAAGAGAACCAGCCGTTGTAAGGACAGTCCTCCTCCCTGTTTACTTGGATCTCACTAAGCCAAACTCCTAGATCTATAACCAGACCTGGAGGAACCCAAGAGTTCTGATGGTGATGATCTCATCAGGGTGTGTAGAAAGGAATTCTTTTTTTTTTTTTAATTGTAAACATTAACTTCACTGGAAGGAATCCATACATTTTATCTTTTGTTCATGTTGATATGTGTAATTCCAAAAAAGTTGGGAAACACAACATTAAAATTACTCACCAGTCCAGTTTTCTTTCTTTTAAACTAAGATTTATTTTCATTTTTATGTGTGACGTTTTGTCTAGATGTTTGTCTGTGCACCGCATGCATGCCTGGTGCTCAAGGAGGCCAGAAGAGGATGTCAGGTCTCCTACTGGAATCATAAGTGGCAGTGAGCTGCTACGTAGGTGCTGGGAACTGAACCCAGATCCTCTGTAGGAACAGCCAGTGCTCTTATTCACTGAGCCTCTCTCCAGGTCCAGCCAGAACATTCTGTATAACTCACAAGTGCTACTTCTTCAAAAGACTCTCAACCCACCTGACAAAGGTGTTCCCAGCTCAGCTGTGGCTCAATAAACTTTTATTTATTTATTTTTTGTTATTTATTTTATTTAAAAGAATTTGTTTCCCTATCACAAAAATTAGATAGCCACACTGCCAACAGCAAAGTTCATAGTTACACTGATGGCGGAGAATTCTCTGGATATTCCCAATGTCCCAAAGGCATAAAGGAGGGAAAAGGTACTCAGAACAAATCCAAATGATGCTGAGAGAGACATCACATGACATTTCTTTTTCTTCTCATCATCAGCTGCAGATGGCTTTTGAGAGGATCAAACACAATGACATCAGGAAACTTTATACCAATTCTAGCACCTAATGGGGAAACAAAAGGAAGAGTTTTACAGAGTAGCTTTAAAAAAATAGAATTTAATGGTGTTTTACTACATGTACTACTAGAAAACCAAAGAAAATGGAAATGACTAAGAATGGTCAGAACACAAAGGTGATTATGAGATGTCAAGGATTGTTTCATGAACACTATAATTTTAGGTCAGAAGGATCTGAACGGTGCCACCCTTCGCCTTTGCCTGTGTGTCACAATGCTTTTTTGTATATACATTATAAAGGTCCCTTAACACAACAGACCAATACTGAAAAAACAATCTCAGGCTTCCTTCCGAGAATCTATGTGATTCCACCCTAGCCTTAGAGTTACTATAGGGTGTCAACAATCCCAGTTGTCTCAGACATCCAGGTTGTTGATTTAGGTATCCACTTTCAATCTATGCCTTGCCAAGAGAATGTAAAACTGAGAGAACTTAGCTACTTCCATTCAACTCCAAACACTAACATCTTACTTGAGGCCTCCAGAAAAGAACTGATGTAATTCATACAAAGGCCTAGTTTTCATGTGAGTTGTGATTTTTACCAAACATACTATATGCCTGAGAAACGTGACTGTCCTATGAACGAGTGTGACTAGCTAACAATGCAGTGCTGCTCTACCTGAGAAACGTGACTGTCGTCCTATGAATGAGTGTGAGTAGCTAACAATGCAGTGCTGCTCTGAGTTTGTGTGCTCTATCTCCAGAGCACGTGCTTAGTTTCTATTGCTCCCTTTGTGGTTTGGACACTTACAAATTAAATGAAGTTATGGCAAAAGTAAATGTCCACTGGCAGGCAAGACAGACACATCATAAACAAAAACGCTTTCTGAACTTTTGATGAGAATACAGAGAAGGATCACATTCTCTCAGAATGTGTATTACCCAAATTTATGTACTTTAAAATCTCTTATCCCAAGTTTTATTTTTAAAAACTTCACTACTTAGCTCGCTTTAAACAACGCATTATGACCAAGGGATAAATACTAGATGCTATAATCAAGTAAAACTGTATCAAGTAAACAAGTAAAAATTTCCTTGGACTATTAACTAAGAAGAAAGCATGCGGTAAAGTATGAGTCTTGTAACTCAAGAGTATGCTCTAGGGCTCAGAGTTTCAGATCATGGAACACTAAAATTTCCTCTCTATCCTGACTCCCACCTCAGCAAGGAGGAAAAAACGCTACTTATTACATATGAGAAGAAAGAAAATACAAAAAAGAACAAAGACTACAGATGAAGGTAACAAAGACACGAACATCATTCCTGCCAGACTGTCTACTAAGTCCCTTGTGATGTGGCTGTAATGGCCCAGATGTACTGTAATGTAAGTGCTCAATAGCCTTCCTCTGTTTCTATCTGACCACCTATTAATCCATCTTGCCTACAACCCCAACAAGCATGATTGTCTCCATAATCGTGAGCTACCTATCTCCTAAGTCATTTTTGAGGGCAGAAACCCATGACTGTGAAGGCTCAGTACAAGGGTATATTTCCAAGAGCCTGTAAGTTAAAAAAAAAAAAAAAAAAAAAAAAAAAAAAAAAAAAAAAATCTGAGTTTAATAGAAGCTGTATGAAATGGCTTACCTTAATTGTACCCTGGCTGTTAGCAGCAATCAGCACATTGGACTCCTAGAAAGAAACAAGAGCTTTAGGAACAGAGGAGGATTTCCTGGAGGGCAGTTGAAGAGAATAGTTTCTTTCATCCTTCTTCCTTCACTTCACCCTAAGACACCAAAGGAATCTAAAGTGGAAGGACAACTTTTAGCATATATAATAGCAACAAGAAAAGGTGAGCATCTGCTTCTTCAGAACATTCTCTTCTACTGACTATTCTCCAGAAAACACAAAGGACTGACATATGGTCACCATCTTCAGTACATATCTCTATGGACAACAAGGACAACAAGGGCACAGGGTTATTTTTTTTTTTACAAAAGGGAAACTGGTTTTATTATTTTTTTCTAGTAAGATATTTCATTATTCAACATGTATGCTATTAACAGCCTTGTAATAACTAACCTCAATGAGAATTTATGTCACAAAGTATCTTTAATGTTGTAAGCCTTAAGGGGGAACTTTTTTTTTTTTTTTTTTTGATGGCAGGAGGCATGAAAGGACAGAAGAGATTCAACAAGAATGAGTTAATTCAAAGTAAACTCAGGATTCAGACTTGTCTTCAGAGGTCTAGTGGAGCTCAACATCTTGGAGACACACTGAAGTCTTGTTCACAAGGACAGCTAAGAGGTGTACAGACATCAGATTGCCATATGAACTTACGGCTAATAGATAAATCTAAATGACAGCTATGAAAAATAGATAAAATATTTTAATGAAGACTGAGATCTGCCTGAATATCCTTTACTTAAGGCTTCATAACCAAAGTACAAAGTAGAAAAAAACAAAAAGAAACTTTTAATTTGTATGATGGGAATGTCAGATCAGCCAAGGTGAGTTATGAACTTTAGCTTTTTTGAAATGATAGACATTAATTTCCTTTTTAAGCTTTCCCTCTGATTTTTAAGTAAAGTTTGTCTGAAAACTACTCATTGTGTTACTACTGGTATATGAGCAACTATTTTGTTCTACTACCACAGAATTTTCAGAGACATTAGAATATCCTTCAATGTAAACAGAGGAGATAGCATCCAAGGTCATACTTGTATCAAGAGGAACAAGCCCTGAGTGTGGGCACTGCTAATCTTTTGCTAGCTGGGGATTTTTCTTGCCAATAATAAGATGGAGAATGCAGAATTCACTGAAGGTTAGTTCAAACATTTTCTTTGACTATACACACAGTTTCAATGCTTTCACACTGACAGAGCATTTGAAGTGAATGGACTAAGAAGTGGATTTGTGATTTATCTGTTCCTTCGTTGATGTGAATTTAGAGACTGGTTGGAACAGGCAGAACTCTATATCTGCATCAGAAAACAGCAAAACGCTCAAACAAAAACTATACTACTAAATCTCCTTCTAAAGTACCCAAAAAAGATTGCCTTGCAAAAAGTAAGAAGAGATAAAGCAAAAAAAAAAAAAAAAAGAATAGCTCTACTCAATTGGATGTTAATTATGTTACTTAAGAAGGATAAAGATGCCACAGTTTCCAAAAAAGCTATGGTTAGAAAATGGAACCACAAGGTACTTAAGAACCATCCACTACTATGGGGCTTATTACCATAAGAACAAAGAAAAGCTTTTAGTCTTAGCACCAGTTTTTTCTTTTGTTTTGGTTCTAGTTACTTTTTAATGTAAAGGGGGAAAACAGAAAACCTGGTGAAGATGAGGACTGAGCAGGTAAGTCTTTTCTGTGTTGAGACTATAAATTATGCAACACAGTCATCAGATTCCTGGTGGAAGGAAACATGGGAAAGTATAATGTATATAGATTGGGGATTCATGTCTGGAATGGAAGTCAAATGTAAAAAAACGAACTCATATATTTCTGCACATATTATACACATAGCCTTTTACTGTGCCTGCATTTATACTGTAACCTGTTATATAAGATCAGGTATTAAAATTTCCTCTTGTGGTACCATGTTTGTATTTAAAAATCTCAGAGATCAGATTAGACCCCTAACCTAGATTATTTTACAATATAGAAGTTTAGAGTCAATATATAAATAAAACAATTTATTTAAATGACCACACAAGAAGAGGTTGAAATCTGCAGTATGCTCATTCAAGAAAGAAGAGATCTGATAACTACCATTCACAAGCACTTTTATTCCTTTGGACTGACATTTACAGGTGATGTAATTGTTACCAGAGGTTAACGCCTTAACACCTCAATCTGAGAAGTCAGATAAATACACAACCTATTAAAAACTCAATTTAAAAACCAAGTGGCTAGAATGGTCTTTTGGAATTAATATATGCATTGCACAATGTTCTAAGAATTATTCCATGCCTCAAAAGTATTCAAAGCAACAAACAATGAAAAACAAAATGCAATGTCACCATATCTTAGTACAGCTCTCCTCCAATAAACATACAAAGGAGTGATTCAGAACTAGATTTTTTTTAAATTTAACCGAAATATAAAACCAGAAAAACTTTACTTCTGTTACTAGAGGTTATTATTTAAAAGCTTTGAATGAACCAAGCCATATTTGCAATCTGGATGATAGCTGTTTGCTAGCTGTAACTATAGTCTTGCTACATGCAGCCTTTTACTGTTAAATAAAACTGATGGTAATTCTCATCTTCTTTAAAAAAAAAGAGTAACTTACTGCAAAACTCTCCTCTAAGATAGCTAATACATAATGTCTAAGAAAAGATAATGAAAAATCTAGCAGGACTTTTAATAAAAATAGACATTACATATGTAAATTTGTTACAATGCCAATGCAGTGTCTGCAACCGTGTTTAACAGAACTGCTATGCTAAAATCCTGAGTAACCTGACAAAGAACAAGTATCTGCTTAGTTTAAGCTCTTGATTCTTGGGCTGAATAGAAAACTTTACTTCTATTTGGTGAAACTACACAGTGCCAGGAAAATAACAATAGTTAAAAGAAAGTAAAACTACTGCCAATCCACATGTGAAATGTCAGGATCACAAAGTTCCAAGCATGCATACTAAAGACAGTTCAATGAACAGTTCCACTCTTCTGTATTTAAGTCTGACTGGAGCACAGCTATGCTTATTTGTTTATATGATGTCTCTGGCTTCCTGTGAACTATAGAGACAGAGTCCTGACCTACAAAATCTAAAATATTTCCTCTCTAGTCCTTTATAGCAAGTTTATAAGTGCTACTTTAGACTTATTGTAATAAAGCTTAAAAAAAAAGTCAACAGAATCAAGTTCACCTGAAAAAAATTAACTTTCTAACAGAACAAATCTCAACACTTAAAAGAATTTAACAAAACATACAATCTGTATCAATATCTATATCTCAGAAGAAAAGCAACAGAAACAAACAAGCCCAGCAACTAGGACAATGAAACTATCGGATGGGAACATTAAAAGTCGGGTGTCCAAATTACATTCAATTTCAAAGAATTCAAGTACTTAAAGGGAACTGGAAGACAGAAGCATGAGAAGCAAACAAACACAGGACTGGAAATAAGAAGTTTACTAGAGAACAACAGTGAAGACAAGGTAAGGCGGCAAAGGAGAACTAGCACTAAATGCTGCTGACAACCCAGAGACCAGCACTTCAGTGCTCAACAGGCTAACACACAGGCATGTGTACATGTGTAATTAGAATGCCAAGTACAGAAGGGGGAGCATATAAAGATGAGTGACAAGAATTTTGTACTATCTGAAAACAAAGAAAAAAATGTAAGTTATTATAAGGAATGAAGGAAGATGTATCACTAGAAATCCCAGATGTTAAAATAATGAATCATTATGAATAACTTTATGTCAATAAGATTTGACAATAACATGAAAAAATTATGGAAAATGCAAAATGTTAATGAAAACCTGGTGAGGGAGTGAGGAACATTTTCAAATTCAGTTTATGAGTGAAACGAAAATCAGAGAAACTCATGAAAATAAAATTAGCCAACTGTCTTTATAAACACATTTCAAAAAAAATCTTAAAATCCAGGGGATTCATCTACATATAAAAGAGCACATTAGGGGCTGGTGATGACTCAGCAGACAATGCCCTTGATGTCACACCTGGGACCTGAGTGCTAATCCTTGGGCCCACAGGGTAGAACCAACTCCCATAATTTGTCCTCTGAATTCCACTTGGAAAGTTCAGTACACATACACCCACAAAAAAAAAAAAAAAAAAAAAAAAAAAAAATTGAAAGAACAGTACATTATGTGTAGGTAGGATTTACCCAGATCTTAACTTGGTTTCTAATATTAACAAATCATCGACAGACTCTGGTACAGGAAAGCTTAGCATTTATACAAAGCTCTGGGTAGAATTCCTAGCGAAGAAAAAAAAATTTTTTTTAATATCAAAGAATATAATTCATCATATTGAGAAGAAGGGAAAACACCTTTAATACAGAATTCACTTCAATTTATTATTAACTTAAAAATTTTATTCAACGTGATAAGTTATCTACATGTAAATGTGTAAGTAAATTATGAAAGCCCTACACCATACAAATTTATGTAAAAATTAATGAGTATTCAACTATCCACTTATAATCACCTAACATTAAAAATTATAAAAGAATTCTCTGAGTTTCCTAAAAACAAACTTATCTTTGTGCATTGGTCAGATAGTATTTAAAGTATTAATCATTTTTATTTTTTTATTTTAATTTTTTATTGGATATTTTATTTACATTTCAGAGGTAATCCCCTTTCCCCATTCCCCCCCCCCCCCCCACCCCCCTCACCCCCCCTCCTCCTCTTCCTGCTTCTATGAGGATGCACCCCCACCTACCCCCCCACTCCCACCTCCCCACCCTCAAATTCCCCCACACAGTGTCTAGTCTTCATGGGACCAAGGATCTCCTCTCCCACCTATGCCCAACAAGACCATCCTCCCCTACATATGCAGCTGGAGCCAAGGGCCCCTCCCTATGTGCTCCCAGGCTGGTGGTTTAGATCCTGGGAGCTCTGGTTGGTTGGTATTGTTGGTCTCCCCATGGGGCCACAAACCCTTTCAGCTCTTCAGTTTTCTAACTCCTCCACTCCATTGGGAACCCTATGATCAGTTCAATGGTTAGCTGTGAGCATCTGTCTCTGTATATTTCAGGCTCTGGCAGACCTCTAAGGAGACAGCTATATCAGGCTCCCGTCAGCATGCACTTCCTGGCATCCACATCAGAGTCTACCTTTGGTGAATGCACAATGGATGGATACCCAGGTGGAGCAGTCTCTGGATGGCCCCTCCTTCAGTTTCTGTCCCATGCTTTGTCTTCATATTTGCTCCCATGAGTATTTTGTTACCGCTTCTAAGAAGGGCCAAAGCACCCACACTTTGGTCTTGTTCATGAGCTTCATGTGGTCTGTGAGTTGTATCTTGGATATTGCAAACTTTTGGGTTAATGTCCATTTTTATAACCACAATTAAAATTATTCTATAAACTAAAAGTTGATCCTAGCAGGTCAACAAAAAGCAAAGGAACTGTAACATAAGAAAATGGAAAGCTCAGCAGCAGATCACTGTGTGATCATGTAAATTTTCTAAAGATCTTGGCAAAAATAATTAGTATTACAAAGAGTGCTGAAACAACCACTGTTCACTGCTTTAGTTGGCAGTGTTAAAGTGGGAAAGGAAAGCCTAAAAAATGAGACAGTCATGTAACAGTCAATTTAGTCAGCGTGCCAGACAATTTATACTCTGAGGGTTAAGAGTCATATAAAGTACCCAAATACGTGGATAAATTGAACATGGCTGGCATATATATAAACAAATAACAATAGCCAACTGTAATGAATAATCTAAAGTAAACTTACTATTTGCTACATCTGGGAGGGGCACAAAAGTACATTCCAAAAACAATTCCTTGTTTTTAATAAAACACAGGCCACAAGACTATCGTCTTGTTTTCTTTGAATTTTTTCATAAGTACTCAGAATTCCCTTTACATACCTGGACTGTGTTTTGGCAAACCATATTTATGAAAAGTATTGTATGTCTGCTTAAATACATATGAAAACTCAATCTTTACATTGGATCATCTTAAAATGAATTCTAAATAGATCAAACAAATGTAAAAAACAAAAATTCTAGGATTACAAAACCCACAGAGAATACAAAGTTTGAGTTGGAAAACAAATATTCTTAGGATTGAAAAAAAAAAAAAAAAAGCTCCATTAAAAATACTATTAGTTTAAAACCATAGTCCCCAGTAAGTGGACGACATTACACTCCAGTGGAAGTCCACACATGCAAGTGGACTATACGGACAAGTATAAACTGAACTTGGTGGGCTAAAAAAATTAGGAGGGCACCAGGTTGGATGGGTACAGAATGGTGTATGTGTGTGCGAGAGGGGCGGGGGGGGGGGGGGCACAAAACAGATTGTACGAAATTCTCAAACTAATAAAAAAAAATGCATGCACTGAGTTTAAGAGGACAAATAAAACTGTGGAGTTTATGACTATCCTGAGAAAAATACTGATAAACTTATCTCAAAAAATTAAGTATAACTTAGTTATTAGAATAAATAAACTAATAATGTCAAACATGGGCAAGGATGTGGAGCAAGTAGATGATCACAGTTTGCTGAGAAGAATAAAAAATAATCGAGTACTTTTGGGAAAAGCTAATACAAAGTTAACTGCACACTTCTCTTAATGTATCTACCCTGTAGATATGTATGTAAAGGAAAGACTACTAAACCATATAAACGTTTACTTATTATTCAAACATTACAAAACCTAGAATAGGTTTTACATCCAAAATGAGTGAACACACACACAAAACTTTTGCCATAGTTATAAATAAAAATGTTGCTTAGAAAAACAACATCATAAAACTATATACAAGGAATAATGTCAACAATTTCAACAACAAACCAGGCTGAAGAAGCCAGACAAAAAGAACATAAATATTCTGTTGTTTCTATTATATGACAGTCTAAGAAAAACCAAGGCCAAGAACCAGCTCATGAAGACCAATATATCAATGTTGGTTTCTATCTTATTGAACTAGTAATCTTGCCATGTGCTTACAAGAGAGGGATCATAGAAAAGCATTTATCAGGTACAAGTGTGCCTCAACTTTAATTACTGTTTCAACAACGGTTCCACAGAGAATTTGCACAGAGAAAGAAACATGGGGAGTTCAGGACCACAAACAAGAATCATTCCACAATTAATAGGACCAGCTGTGGTTGCTCACAGTACACCCCAGTGTTGAATGCCACTCAGTTTCTACAAGGGCTCCTTTTTCCTACACTTCTCACCAAAACTTAGACTCAAACACTTCAAATATTGTATTAAGAAGCGAAAACTTTCTTTGGAAATGGTCATTTCTAAACTTTGGCTATACACTTAAAAGAACACACAACTGTATTTTGCTTTTTTATTCAACATAGTTGGAATCATTTTAATCTAGAGAATTGCCTTAGACTAAAGGCAATTCTCCTGCCTCAGCTTCTCAAATGCTGGAATTACAAAGGTCTGAGTCATATAGTGTATAGCAAGAAATCAATTTTAATACAAAGAACTTTATGAACGCTTTCAATAGTCTCTTTGTACATAAAATGTTGATAGCCCAAGATTAATTAACCCAACCCCTAGAAAAACAGCAATTCTACATACATTACACATGTTACAGATTTTTCAAAAGAAAAAATGCCAACAGTAATATCTACTTTCAAAAACTACCAACCAGCCTGTATCCAATCGTAGAGGCAGGAGTTCCAGGCTAGGAGTGTAGGTGATATGAGACCTTATTTTAAAGAGCATTAAGAAAGGGCCAAACAACAAACAAAATCCATAAAACACTTCAAAATGCTTAAAGAAAACTTGGTTTTTTTTTTTGTTTGCTTCTATAATCTAGTATCAGCAGATACTGCAAAAATGATAAAGAAAACAGTATTTAGAGTGGAAATCCAAAAGTTGTATGGAGGGGAACGATCAGACTTAGCCAGCTATCCTAAGTCAGACAGAGACCTCCATGTTTATGTAGGATTGCTGCCTTCTGCAGACAAAAGATAGTTTCTCATTTGTCTACATGGTTGACTCCGCAGCTTCCATTTTTAGTGTGATTTATTATTAATATAACATTTGTTATAGTCTTCTTATATTCCAGTTTTCTTTCTGTATTTTTATATTATTTCAACTTTGAGCTGCTTAGAATTCTGATTTAGATGTACCTTAATACATTGAAATAAGGTAAATGAAAAAAAAAATCAGGATTTGAATAATAGAAAAGAACTCTAAAAAGGTACATTTAAGAAACAAAGGCAACAGATATCTAGTCAGGGAGAAGAACCCTAAGAGTATGTCCACTCAGGGAAGGAGGATGGAGATCCACAGACATACTCACTATACCTCGGCCACTCCAACGGCTACAAATTTTCTCACCAAGTGGCCCATGTCAATTTTATTTGCTACTCAAGATATTTACAGATACCTTCAACTTACATTGCATGCCAAAATCTATCTTGAAAAAGCTTGAGCACACTATATTCACAATGAATTAAGGCAAGGAATAATGATTCTATACAGCTGATAAATATTAAAAACTGAAAAGAACTGCATTCCTCCCCCAACAGATCTCGATCTCGATCTCTCTCTCTCGATCTCTCTCTCTCTCTCTCTCTCTCTCTCTCTCTCTCCCCCTCTCTCCCCCTCTCTCTCCCTCCCTCAGTATATCTCTGTGTTTTGCCTGTATGAGTTTGTATGTACCATGTGCCTTCAGTGGCCAGAAGAGCATGTCGGTTCACCTGGAACAAGACTTACAGGCAGTCGTAAGCTGCTGCGTGGGTGTTGGAAACTGAACCTGGTCCTCTGCAATGTAAGCGCTTTTAACTGTTTTTCTCCAGCCCCAGAAATGTGTTATGTGTAAAATTGCTATTTGCAAATTTCTTCTTTACCATCTTTGTAAGGCTGCACCCTAGAACTTCGTGCTGTTTTAGAGATACTCTATAATGCAATGGGGGGGGGGGCGCAAAATCCCACCCCACACATATGCATGCTCAAATGCACACTCTATAACACAATGGGGGGTACAAAATCTCTCTCTTCTCCGTCACACACACATATGCACACACCCAACCAATCAAAACGCACAATAATTTTAAGACACGAGAGAGACCTGGGTCTGTATACTGTTTCTGCACAAAACTGCTTAATCCTTTTAGACTCAACTTCTTCAACTATAAAATAGTCTCAAGTCCTAACAGAGTCTTTATGATGAGGCTTCCCAGAGGGAAAAATAGCACACTGATGGAATTCAAAACACTGTACCAAATATAACAGACACTTTGGCATTTGAGGCAATAGCAGAAGTAAGAGTGTCTCTGCTAACTTCCTGTCCTTTCCCTGTAAAAAAGATAATAAAAGAGCTCTCTGTTCTTTCTCTCTGAAGTAAATCAGAGACCCATGGTTCAGAGGTACCTATTCTACATATAGAGGGACAGAGAGGAGAAGCTGAGCAAAGAAGTCTTGCCATGATCATCCCAGTCTGTTACCACACAATCTATCCCTTTGTCCTTAAACTATACTTCAAGACTATCTACTTAAACCTGAGCATAAAAATATACAATATATTTGGTTAAGTCATTATTTCATATGTTATATAAAACTTCTACTAAATAAATGTGCAAAACTCTTCCAACTCTTTTCTCACTAATCATTTATGCTGTTTGACTTTTAGGCCTGAACTTAGTAGTGGATAGAAAATTCAAAGAGTTAACTGGCAAATTATGCAACAGATAAGTAAACTGGAGATATTCTTACTAAAGATACTATTAAACACAGTCTACATTCTTTTACTCCGCTAACTGACGCAGTGTGTTCTTTGCCCCCAATATGGGACACACAGGGCATCACCAATGAAGTACAACAAATCATGAAGAGAAAGATCTTTGAAGAGCAGCAAATAAAGTATCTTTCATATATGATTGCCAGTAGCTGTAGAATGTGAGGAACCAATGAAACTGGCTAAGAGAGGGTCAGGGAACTAGAGACTGGAAAGGAGAAGGATGAGAGAATTTAAACAAACAGAAACAAGGAGACCAGTTAATAAGTAACTACATGAACACAAGTTTAAAAGCAGCAATGGGAACTGTATGGAACAATGAAGTGTTTGCTCAATGAAGTAGAAGGGTAATGCTAGAAAAAAAAAAAAGATTGGGCAGATAGCATTATGTTAGATTGTTGAAAAATCTCAAATGTAGTAGCTTGGAAATGATGCCAAGTGGAAACAAATGGCATGGGGCAATGGAAAGAATAAGGGCCAAGGACAAAGCATGGCATCTAAAGGCACACTGTTACCGTCTGAATTTATTCTAAGGGTTGGCATTCTAACTATTTTCTAGTAAGTTTGAAATTTGAGTTATCTTAAAGTAACATTTTTTGGCAGATTTTTCCCTCTGTAATTAGTGCTTTGATTTCACATAGAGCATATAACAATAAGATTATAATACAATAAATATAGTTTTGTAGTGAGATGGATGAAGCAATTTCAAGTATAGGTAATTAGTTTATGAAATGTTCTTGAAATATTACTGGTGGTCAAAATATACAAACTACAGTTACTTTTAAGTACTGAATTTACAAGAAATTTGTCTTAACTGGGGCCAAAGGTAAAAGTAATATCTATGACGATGAAAGCCATTTGGTAGTAGTGTATGTAGAAAGGCTAAGGGATCCAGAAGACTCATGTAAATAATATAGGTGGGCAAGGGAAAAGAACAGGAGATAAGGACAAAAACAAAAATTTAAAAGACAGATATAGGAGAAACCCAAAGAAAGGATTATTGTACTTCATAAGGAATTGAAAGATAAAGATATACAATAAAACTGATTCTATGGTATTTGCCTTAAATGACATGATGTAAACCATAAGGAAACAAGAACGTTAACACATCAAAAGTGAAAAGAAAGTGATCAACTAACATGTTGTGACACATTTTTTCTCCTACAGAAGATACTCTTAAGAGTTCATCCTTCCATGATTTAAAGTCCTCACTGCTCAACTGACTTAGACATGTTATTGTTGTTATTTAAAACTTTAATTACCAAGCTATACTTTAAATTGTTAGATAAATATCTATTAAACAGACACAGGTGAAGGAAGTATAAATTGATGTTCGATGGCACTCGATTTCATTAGTTTGGATTGTGGCTGTCACCTAAAGGCCCATGTGTTAGAAGTTTGGTCTATTGGTGGCATTTCTGTTAAGCAGAATAATTTGGCAAGCAGATCTTGGGTCTGGGGGTGCAGTGTTAGGCCATTGGGGATATTTTTTGAGAGAGAATAGTAGACTCTGGTCCCTGTTTTTTTCCTGTTTTGCTTCCTAGTCATTAAGAGCACTGCCATCTGGCATGCCCATAAGAGTTACAAAATAATCCATCAGACCAACCTTTGGCTGCAATCTCACAGCTGGTGAGCCAAAATACATCTTTTCTCTTTTAAGCTGATTATCTCAGACACTGGGCTACAGCAACAGAGCACTGACTAAATACATGATTTCTGATAACAGAATTCAAAGTGGCCATAGATTATTAAAAGAGAACAAAACTTTTTTACTAAGTCTTAAAATTTTGATTGACACTGTATATCAAATGAAGAGCGTATCAGAAACTGAATATGAATGACCAAATAAAACAATTTCCTGGAATCTAACCTGCAACAAAACCTTGCAGGTTTACAAGACAGCAGTGACCAGTTTTTCCCTCTTTTCTTGGCACTATAATACAACCACATAATTTACAAAAATGCTCATCTGTGTCAGTATGACACAGCTCATCTGTAACCACAAGCCTGTTCCTATCAACCAGTTTAGTTTAGATGATCCAGTGTTCCTGATATTAAATAAATCCTGCACCTGGATAAAGATGTTCTTACTTTACCTTCATTGCCGTTTCTTAGTTTACATTCCTATATAGAGTACCACTGTTTGCTCTAAATGCCCCATGACGTTCGGGTCCTCAGGTAGCGCTACTGAGCATGGTGAGGTTTTAGTAGTCATACGAGAAGGCTGTCAGGTTGTTAGAGTCTGTCCTGAGATGGACCAGGGCATCTTCAGAAACTTTGAGGTAACAAGTGTAAGGCTTCATCTAGGGGAAGGGTCCATGATATTTCCCCCATCTAAATTCATCTACCAACTGGTGGTGTCATTGTTTAGGTCTAGTTTAGACTGGCATATTTTTGAGATTTCATGAGTATAGACAGCTTCCCTGTTATATTTAGAAGACAGAACCTTACGGGCGGATACCCAAACTTTTAGCTCTTAAAATCTATCTCTTCGTCTACCTCCCTGAAACTTGGGTGGCAACACAGGTCACAGCTATTATCACACAGGCTCCAGCTGTGATAGAGTCATGGACCCAGACATGGCCCTTGGTGACAGCCTGGGTACTGACATCACCATAATTCCAGGTGGCTCATTGCTGGTTGTGTCTCCAGCTCTACTTCTCTCCCCAGTACATGAATTGCTAGGCTTTGTGTTCTCTCCTGGCTTTCCACCACTCACTTCCTTTCTCATCTCACTATCACATATTCCTTTACTGTAGAGGCGCCCACAGCAGGGCCAGAGCAGAAGCTTGGATGTCTCTCTTTCCAGGCACCCCAGAGCTGCCTAATTTATTCATTTTTATTTCTTTTGTTGAAAACTCTCCATTAAATCCATAGCCCACCTCTGAATTGGGTCACTTGGCTTCTTGATTCTGTTTTTTTGAGTTCTTAACATATTCTGGATGTTAATCCTCCGTCAGATGAATAACTTTCTCACTTGGTGAGTTTACTCTTCACCAGACTTATCATTTCCTTATCTGTTCAACAGCTTTTTAGTTTTATGACATTAACTCTTGGATAACAGAGTCCTATTCAGAAAGTCCTTTCTCACAACTGTTTCTTATAGAATATTATCTATTTTTTATTCCAGCAATTTCAATGTATCATACTGTTAGAGATGAATCTAATTTCATCCTACACACATGCAACCAGTCTCGTTAGCAGCAGTTGTTGAAGATAATGCCTTCCTCTTTGTCACCATCAGATGGCTGTTGTGTATACGTAAGTACGTATGTACATATGTGTGTATGTGTACACACACACACACACACACACACACACACACACACACACACACTCACGCTGGGTCTGTCTACATGTTTGTGTGAGAACCTCATTGTTTGCATCACTGAAGCTCAGTACTATCTCTTGGAATCTGCAATGGTGATCCTTCTAGCACTGTTCTTTGGTGTTCAGATTGCTAATGATGCCTGGGATTTTTGTGTTACCATATTAATTTTAAGATTTTACTTTCTATTTCTGTAATGAATATTGTGAGAGATTCTGTTCAAGATTGCATTTAATCTGTAAATTGCTTTTGGTAGAATAATCATTTTGACAAGTTATTTTGCCAATCCAAGAGCACTTGAAGTTGTTCCATATTTTGGTCTTCCTTAATTTCCCACTTTAAGTATTTCAAGTTTTCATTGTAGAAATCCATCACATTCTTCACTAAGTTTATCCCTAGACATCTGATTTACTTTAAGGCTAGTGTTTTACTCAGCATGACTGTTGATACTGTATAGAAAGGTTATTATCTCCTGCTACTTTGCCAAAAATAATGAATGCTTCTAGAGGTTTTTTGCCTATGGAATTTTTTTGAATCTCTTACTTATAACATCCTCTCATCTGCACATAGGGATAATTTGACTTCCTTCCCTACTTATATTCTTTAATTTTCTTCTCCTGATTCACTAAATTGAGCACTATATTGAAAAGGAGGGGGAAGAGTGGACAGCCCTCTCATTCCTGATTTTAATGAGATTGCTTTGAGATTTTTCCATTTATGGTAGGTAATGTTGGTTTGAGTTTCTTATACGTAACTTTTATTATGGTGTTGTTTACTCTTTCCAGTCCTACTCTGTCTAGGACTTTATCATGAAGGCATTTTTTATTTTGTTAAAGGCTTGTTATATATCTATTGACATGTTTTTTGTGTGTTTAGGACCATTTATATGATTTATTACGTTTTTTGACTTGCATGTGCTGAACTACCCATTCTTCTCAAAGATAAATCTACTGAATCATGGTGGGAGATCCTTTGATGGATGCCTGTATTTGGTTTTGAAGTATTTTACTGAAATTTTATTAAAGTGCTGGCAAAATAGGATATTCATATGCAGAAGAATGACACTTGACTATTTAGTAAGACTACATTTTAGACTTAAAAATATAAAAATACAATAAAAAACTCACAATGGGAAAATATCAGTATATTGAAACAGGTAATGATCTATTTTGGATATGATCTTAAAAGCATTGACTACAGGATGAGCATTTTTTAAACTAAAACAAGAAAGAAAACTGAATTACGAGATAATCAATGAATTCCATGAAGATGTCTCCAAGCATGGTAAGGTGTTCATGTTAAAGGATCTTAAGACCAACTCAGCAATTAATAAATAGCTTGGGGTTGGGGGTTGGCAAGGAAACATCTCTTAACAAGAATAGAAAAGTGAGCAACAGGAATATGAAGAATGTTCAATATGACATATCGCCATAGAGGCACAAAACCGTAATGAGATATTACACACCAGTTAGAATTTATGTCATCAAGAAAATAAATTCAGGTCATGATCTGGTAGGAGTGTAACTTGTATATCCACTGTGAAAAGCATTATGAAGATGTTTCTTAAAAATCCAAACGTGTAACAACCATATGATTTAGGAATCCTAAAGACTACTACAGAGCTCAAGTCTGGAAATTAGCATCCCAAGACAACTGTACTGCACTATTAGTCTAAGAATCAAGGTACAGAATGATCTATATATCCACTAAGAAATGAATGAATGAAGAAGACATCAGGCAGACACACACCCACACACACCCACACACACCCACACACACCCACACACACCCACACACACCTACCCCTACCTATCTACCAGGTACAATGCTGTTTATTTACAATTAACCTGGCATGCACTTGGGTAAGTGAAATAAGTCATGCATAGAAGAATAATCACTACATTTCTTTTGTATGTTATATAAAAAGGACAAATATATAGAAGTAGAACATAATATACCAGAGGCTAGGAATAAAAGAGCAAAGAAGAAACGTTGGAGAGTACAAAGTTCCTATTAGACATGAGGTATATACATTTTAGGTCTATTTGCACACCATGGTGACCATTTACTAATGTAGTATATAACTCAAAATAGTTCAAACTTGAATGATCTTAGATGTATCACTCTAATTAGAACAGCTTTCATCAAGAAATTAAACAACAGACACTAGTGAAGACATGAATAAAGGAAGGCCCTAAATGCTGCTGCTGGGACTATAAGTAAGGCCATTCACTATGGAAGCTCCTCAAAATACAAAAAAAACCCCTAACATATAACTCAGCTTTCTTACTTCCGGGTATATGGCTAAGGACTCCAAATTTATTATTTCAGATACCTCATGCACATTGATATTTACTGGAAGACTTTTTATAACAGATACATTATGAAACCAACCAATAAATCCATCAACAAAGAAACTGATAAAAAATGAGGCTTAAATTCATAATGGATTTTTTTCACTATAAAGATTATTTGCTGGAAAATGAATGCAACTGAAGATATCACTAAGTTAGTTAAACCAGTCTCTGAAAGACAAATATTACATGTTGTGTTTCAATGGTGGGTCGTAGACACACACACACACACACACACACACACACACACACACACACACACACAGAGAGAAAATCATATGCACAGATAACATTAAAGTAGACATGAAAACAAAGGGAACCAATGGGGGGGGGGCAATAAAAAAAGAAAAGGAAGTGGTATATGGGTGGGGTTGCTAAAAGTAGTTTATATATTTGCACAAAAATGGCATCATATAGCCTATTATCTATTACAATAAAATTAAACAATTTTTTGACAAAACAAAACATCTCTGCTCTTTGTCCCTGTCCATTTTGTAGGTAGGACAGATTTTTGGTCGAAAGTTTTATGAGTGGGTTGCTAACCTTATCCTCCCATTAGGAGTCCTGCCTGGCTATAGGAAGTAGCCACTTCTGGATTCATATGCCCCACTGTTAGGCATTTCAGCTAAAGTCAACTCCACAGACATCCTAGAGGGTGTCCCCCTCTCAGGTCTCTGGCATGTACTAGAGATGCCCACCAATGACTGGCCCAAATTGAGACCTATCCAATGAGCAAGTACCAATCGCTGTCACTTTTAATGATACTCTGTTATGTTTGCAAAGACGATCCTAGTATGTCATCTGAGAGGTTCCACCCAAACAGATGCAGAGACCCACAACCAAACATTAGAGTTTGGAAGAGTCAGGGGAAGGATTAAAGGACCCAGAGAGGATAGGAACTCTACAGGAAGACTAACAAGAGTCAACTAACCTGGACCCTTACACACACACACACACACACACACACACACACACACACACACACACACATATGGAGTACAGATATGCAGCTTGGTCTTCATGTGGATCTCCCAAAAACTGTTTCCTGCATGTGGATCCCACTACTCTAACTGGGCCACCTTGTCTGGGCCTCAGTGAGAGAGGATGCACCTAGCTCTGCAGTGACTTATGTGCAGGGGGGTTGGGGTGGGGCAGGGGAGTTGAGAGGTGATGCGGAGGAGGAACTCTCCGTTCTCAGAGAAGGGAGGAGGAGTTTCAAGAAGGGGGCTGATAGTGGAATGTAAAGTGAATAAAACAAAACAAACAAAAAAACAAAAACCACCTCCAAACAAAAACAATGTAATAGAAGATGTGTTAGAATTCACTTAGGTCATACCCATCATTTATCTCTCTCTCCTTTGTCACAGCTAAGACCAAGAAAAACCAAGCCATCAGAAACTACCGCTGTATATCCCTTATGGCACACGCATCAATAAAATAGAGCTCTCCTTTCCCTACTCAAGATCACACATTCTCCTAGTATTCAGGAATCCAAGTGTGTGAGCTATTAATTAACTATGGGGCACAGAGCCCTGCCTGTACTCTGAAACCTATAAAGGAACCACTATTTGGTTATGTGGGTCTGAACTCTTCTGAAAGCCCTGCTGTACTGTCTGTCTGTTTTGTAATACATCTGCTACCCAGATGTCTCTATGTCCCTATTCAACCCCAAACTCAAGCCTTTGATGATGGGTTTGTTAATTGGCTTAAACGTAATCATTCTGATACACAGATACAGTTGGTATATCTACATCAAAATGTCACATTGTATCTCATAAATATAAATACTTCATTAATACAAGTTTGTGTGAAATTCTCAATGAATTAATAAACATATTTAAAGGAAGATGCATAGTTTAAATGAGAGTGGAATTCTTTACATGTCATTGATTCACTCACTCATTCATTCATTCATTCATTCATTCCATCTGTCAAATAGTAAAGACCACATCATTAGCAAGAGTCAGAAGGTAAGACAACTGGTGTTTATCTAGCAAAAAATTATTAAGCCATACAGAAGGAAATAACATATGGCACCACAAATCTTTAAAATCAGTAGGCCAAGTGCTCAACCCCTCACAGGTAGGGTTCTTGACTCACACTAAGTGTACATATTATCAATCAGAGATAGTTAGTTTACCTCAACACAACAGTAGGCTTTGGTTTTCAATCACTCTTATACTATTGAGTATACATATAGAGGCAAGGCTGGTATGTCAATTCATGATTATCTAGTCCACTCAAGTATTTAAAAATAAATTAAAGGATTAATCTGATACTAGGATACAGAGTTTATATTTGTCTTAATGTATTTCAATGAAACATTGGTGTGAGAAGACAATCCAAGGCAGGTCCTATGGTATTTACATCCACAGGTACTGTGCATTTCACATCTCCATTCCCTGTAGTCTAAGGTTCAACTAATCTTTACCTTGATGTCTTTTATTAACCTCACAAGGCTCTGAAAAATGGTCCCTTCTAACTCTTGTTCCTAAAAAAATTGTCTTCTCACATTTTGTAGTCTCTTCTTTAATATAGTAAATTCTGGACCCTTCACTTCATTTCTTCATTTGCCCATCATATTTGCAGCACAGTCCTTTTAGGGGGTTTTTGGGAGTGCTCCAAAGAGAACAACGGCTGACATTAGTGTCTTCCTCAAGTCATGTTCCACCTGACTCTTCTGAGACTCACTGGACAAATCCCTCCAGGGATTTGTCCACTATTTGCCCACTATTTCTGCTTCCACAGCATTACAAGCGCGGGCCAGTGTGCTTAGCCTTTCTTATGCAGGAACTAGGGATCTAACTCAGGTGCTTCCACCACAAGTATTCTACCAACTGAAACTCGCCCTTCCCCTCTGTGCTTTCCTCTTACACTTCCTCCTAACTTAGCCACTGGAGGCAGCTCTTCCTGTTCCTCCTCACCTTCCATTTATCTCATCCACAGAATTCACTGTGTGCTTTCATTTTAAAATTTGTTTCAAATTCCAAAAGGAAATTTTCAATCATGGCTTTCATTTTATAAGCATGGTTACTAAGCTAGGTGAGTTAACTGTAATCCAGATCTGTTATCATTCTGTTTCTGTTGTGTGTTGCTATAATGAATTTCTATTTTTTGTCTATTTATATTTTCCTATGTCTTTTTAGCTGTTACTGTGCCCTGCCTACTGTATTTTAAAAAGCAAAAGAATAAATGAGCAAAGCAATTATGCTAATTTTCTTTTATAGATAGTTTAAGTCTGTTTTCATGAGAAACAGCAGTCTAGGACCCCTCAGTTTAATTTCAGGGATTCACAGCATCTGCAGTTGATTTTCTTTTTTTTATCTTTTTCTTTTTTTTTGGTTTCTCTGTGTAGCCCTGGCTGTCCTGGAACTCATTTGGTAGACCAGGCTGGCCTTGAACTCAGAAATCCGCCTGCCTCTGCCTCCCAAGTGCTGGGATTAAAGGCGTGCGCCACCACTGCCCGGCTGCAGTTGATTTTCAACGTGACAATTTACCTTTCGTTGTTTTACCCTAGATCATATTTATTCACTTAAAGTCACACACACAGTGTAGCTTAGAAATACCAGAATCCAATTTCTCGGCCTATAAGGAGCTTCTCTGAGTGTAGCTCATTCCTAGTCTGGAAATTCTTGTCATGTTTCAAGGCAAGTGTAGACATGCTAAGAAACGACCTGTTCATTAATTTTGTTGTTGTGGAAACATCACATCATATACTTATGTAAAGCTCCATGATCCTGCCCATCACTTTCCCAGGATATATATAAAATCTGTTGCTCCTAAATTACAATCTATACTATATGTTACTATGTTAATACTAAGTACTAAGGAAACTGGTGATATACTTGGTATTAAGTATTTGTTTATATAAACACAGACATAAGCTAAAATATGGCACAGAAGATTTACGGCATGGTATATTTATATCTATTTATATTTATACCTGGATATGACAATGAGAGAACATTCAGTACTAAAAGGTGCTTTGTGTAAGCCAGTGTGCAGTAGTGAATGTTAAGGGCTACATTACTGCGGTCAAGTTTATACAGTATACTTATGTTATAATAACTGTAAAAACACTGCTCCCACCCCTGGCATTGTGATGCCTGACAAAAAGAGAAAACACCTACCATTTACCCAGCTATACTGTAAAATCTAAAACAAAAGCAATAAAACAATCTATTACACGTATTCATGAACATTATATAAAATGTCATGCTCAATATATATAACTTACCCCGTCTGACAGTGCCCGCCAACACACAGCACTGACAAATTCATTCGTGTCATCTTCTTTCCGGTCTTTGTCTAACACACTCTTAACTGTATCAAACTTAAAAGTTAGCAAAGTCTTAGAAAGTCCTTTATAGTATAGGTAGAGGGAGTTGTTCTCACTTCCTACAAAGAAAGAAAGTAATTATTTTAGGATGGGAAAACTTAGAATTAACATATATAAATATTTAGAATATATAAGTATTTAGAATATATAAATATTTAGGATATATAAATATTTAGTCTTGCTATGTAGCAGACTGTCCTTTAACTCACAATTGTTTCCCTCTGCCTTTCAGATACTAGGACCATAGGTGTATGGCCACCATGGCCGGCTAGAATTCCATCCTTTCTATCAGCTCCCTACTCTGTGCTAGAAACTCAATCTAAGACCTTTAGCTACAGTGAACTTCATTTCTAGCCCCGGTTTTCAAACATGACATTTAGACATTAATCATTAGTTTTACTAAAGAGACCAATTATCTTTATATTCAAATGTGAAAGACAAGATCACATGACCAATTAATTGGGAACTACTTGAGAAAGGGTACAAAAACTATTGTTTACTAATTTAACGATATAAGCACTGTTAAATGACTTAACAGTGTTGATAATTCTAAAACTGAAAAAATATATAAATATATAAAATCAGTCATAGCAGAGTTCTGTGCATTAAAAAGTTGTTACTGAAACAAGAATCTTAAACTGCATTTGAAACTATTACCATGACGAGAAGAAAATGAAGGTTGTAGTACGTCAAAGCCCAATCGGAATAGCCCAAACTGACTCTCCACTTCCCACATAGCATCAGCCTGACACACTTCAGGAGACTCTAAGGATACCTACTTTGGTGATATTCAAGATCATACATTAGGAGAATAAGGGCAATACAGAATAAAGCACTATCATTCAAAAGTGTTGATAAAAGTTCATTTACTCTATCAGAACATTTGAATAGCAAATTGAATTTTTCAACTTCAGATTTAAATTTGCACAAATTCTATAATAAAAGCTCATGAATTGGACTCATGCAAGCCAAACACATCGCTAAATCAAAAAAGTACTAGACAGTGTAAAAGGAGTATCAAGCTTCTGAAAAGATGTCTTCTTGAAATACTACTAGCAGAAATTAATAGTTTCTATAGTTTGCAACATACCTACAGAAATTATGGCATATTTAGAATGACAAGTGAGCACTGGAAAATCTTTGGCAATACTATGAATACAGGGCTCATATGCAGAAAGGAAAACTAATGCTCCCAAGCACAACTAAAGAAAAGGATGCAGTTCTGGGCACCAAGGCTGCGATGCTACCTTCCTAGTGCACAAAATGCACTGAAAACTGCTATGACATGTCTTTTCAAAGTTTGTGCAAAAATACAAGTTCACTTACCACAAGCTATATAATCTCCATTGGAAGCAAGGCCTACAAAGTTTTTTTCATTAATATGACCCTTGAAGGAACGCAGACAGTATGGTTTCCCCACATTCCACAGTTTTAGTTGGCTATCTGTTGAGCTGAGATAAACACAAAGAGGAGTAAATTTTAGATTTCAAGGTATGAAACTATCACCACTAGTAATTTAAAAAAGCAATCTAGTTTTGTAGTTAGAACTGTGGTGCCGCATCCTCATTGGCTCCAGTTTTAACAGTTAAATATGAGATGTGATAATCTATAGAATTAAATGAACCCAACCCTATAAAAACTGAACTCGTTTAATACACTTTCAATAATGCCTGGGTATACAGAAAGCAAGCATTAATGGCAACAATACTACTGTCCCACCATCAATAAATAATGAGACTTTGCCCTGAGAGATGTATTTCATTTCGGGGAATCCCTCATTATTCTCATTGCGATTTATCTTTCAACTGGTGAGTTAGGAGCAGACATAAATTATTTTCATGCTATCCCCTCCGGATGAGGGGTACCATTGGAAACTACATGATGTAGTTTATTTTGCTGAAAGAATACATAAATCTAGTTGTTTACCTAAAACAACGTTTTTGCATAAAAATCACTGGTAATCCTACTAGACAAAGGCAATTTTAGGACTGATACTATTTTACAAACTGCTTTCCAATACTGAATTGCTTCATTATACTTTTGTTAAGGGACTATGTAAATATATTTATTAAGAACTACATAATTAAATCTTTTTAATTACACTGATAATTGAACAGGACAGTATGATACAGGTTTTACCTACTTTATTAAAGATTTAAAAGCTTAGTGCTATTATTAGTCCCATTCAGGAGATGAGAAAACTGAGGTTCAGTATTCAGTATTACAACTGAATACTGCCAAGATCCCAATGTTTTGATTTGAGCATTTGAGGTCTTTGAGAAATGTGCTTTAGGGGTTGGACATCAGAGGTTAAGAGCACTGGCTGATCTTACAGAGGTCTGGAGTTCAATTCCCAGCATCACATTGTGGCTCACAACCATCTGTAAGGGATTTGATGCTCTCTTTTGGTGTGCATGACTCATATACATAAACTAAATAAATTTTTAAGAAAAATGAAAAGAAATGTGCTTTAATCAGTCTCATCCCAGCCTTGCGATGGATATTCTTTTGTGTTTCACTTACAATGTACCTAATTTTTAGGTTATTTACTGCCTGTTACAGTTATTCTAAAGATGGAGTACACTTTAGCTACCACTTAACTTAAGCTCATAATTAATTACCCACATAACTCCCTTGGAAAGCTCAGTTATGAATACTTTTTGTCCTCTGTTGTCTTGCCAAATCACCAAGAGCAACTGGTGAGAAGGTGAAGGTATAAAGCAAAATTTAAGGCATTGGTATAAACAAGCTTCTAAGAGAGATAAGAAACCAAGTAAAAAAAATAAGAAAGTCTGTAGAGAGAAATTATCTGTGGATTTACTAGATTATAAGATAGAGAACCAAAATATGGAACTACCCATATTGTTAGAAAAGTTCTGTAGTTTGATAAGTTGCTTTACATCGCTGACATTTTATTACTTTAAAAAAAAAGGCAACTAAAAGGTTTTACAAAGGACATTTGCTGAGTATAAGCAGACACACTTAAAAAGTTCTCTTTAAAATAGATTTTACTGATTAAACTGGTTTGGGTTACTATAAAAAATCAAGAAGTCATTTAAAACCAATAATCATTCTACTACTACATTGAAGGTAGACTTACGTAGTAATACACTGGTTTACTTTAATCAAATAAATTATTTTTCTATCACAGCAAACATGTTGGTTACCTCTAGAAGTAGTAACAGAAATAAAATTTGAAGTTCAACTATTAATTAAATTACAAACATAACTTAAGAGGGCCTAACAAAAAGTAATATTCACAAGTAATATAAAAACAAACAAAGTGGATAAGATACATATATTTCAATGAAAGAGATGCAAATCTGTTGCTATTTGGGAAAGTAATCCAAGGTCCTTCTTTGCATAAACCTACAACATCAATGATGAGACTTCTGTATCAAGCTCACCCTCCAAGGAGAATACTCACGCAGAGACAATTTCTTCACCACTTACAAACTTGGCATAAGACACTGCTTTTCGGTGTCCCTTGAACACCATTATTGGCTGTTTAGTGTTACGAAGATCGTAGTAGTGGACACAGTGATCTAAAATAAAATTAAGAGATAAATGTAGCAAGTGAAGAAAAGGAAGGTAAAACAATTTAACTGGATTTGTTGTTTTCATCAGAGCAAGGGGGTGGCTGAGTAAGGGAGATCATCTTCACATTGAAACATTATTTTGAAGCACTGTTTATGAAAACTACCCTCAGAAGAGGTAAGGAATCCAGGAAAGAGATCATAGTATCTTGTTTTAGCTCAACAAAAGCAAGAAGAATAAAAAACACAAAAGACAGCAACAGAAACAAAAGAGTAAGAGAAACAGCTAGCTAAGGGTAGGGGGGAAAAAAAAAACCTAGCTCCAGGTATAAAACTTAGAGCCTAGTACCAGTACATGAAGATGCAATCCAACATCTGACACAGCCCAAAGGTCAATTCCCAAGCCAGTGCTCATGCAATAAAACTATGGGTGAAGCTGGTCTGGTATCAATGAGCTGCCTCTACCACCTCTTTCTTGAGCCTGGATAGCACAAAGCAAGACTCCAATCCCTTGAGGCTAAAGAAAAAATACACATTATCAGGCCATTAAAACCTAGAGCTTTTGTATCTTGGAGAAAACCACATTCTAAACACCTTGGTGCTGGGGGTACGGGGGAGGGATCTGTGGCCAGAGTAAAAAGAATTTGTATTCTGGCCAGTATCACCTGTGGCTGGTTAGCTGTCTAAGTCTCTGAGTATACCAATACTAGAGCAGCAGACAGGCCACAACACCATGGTCCTATGTCCAGTCTCTGTTGTGTTGGTTTTACCAGATTGTGGGCCCTAATGATGACTCATACTGAAATGTCTGTCATTCTGAACCCAATACCTAGCCGAACATGGACAAAGCCATTATCACTAGAGATTAAAGAAAGTAGTAGCCAACTTACTGCATAATTTGTTCATGATCATTGTAGAAAAAAAAAATCAGTGTCTTATAAGAGGCAACTGGCTGAGGAAAAGGCAGCTGGGCCCACTTTAGCCTCAGAGGTAGAGGCTTGCATGATAAACCACACTTTTCAGGTACTCTTACTGTTCTCTTGAATAACACATATACAGGTGGGGGGTAGAATCTCTGCTTTTGGGGATTCTTTATAGTACTAAAATAGCAGCACTGACCATACACTCAGAAAAAAAAAAAAACAATACCTTATTTAAAATATCTGGAAGGGTAAGCATAATCCTTTCATGTACAGACATTACTGGGTGTAAATATACACTAACAACACTCGTGGAACAATCATCCAACCAAAATGCATATAAGCTGTCAAAGAGAGATGACAAAGGCTTGATAGGTATGACTATTCACACAAAGGTCTTAAATAGCTGCGTACAGGCAATTAAAGGACAAAACAACCAAAATAATTATAATTAAAGAAACAGATTCAGTTTGTTGAATGAAGCTTTTTACACCTTTAAAGCCACGCATAGTTTAAAACTGGAGAAAAATAAAAACATTCCTTGCAAATGAAATTTTCAAAAAGAAATTAAGCAGTAGTAACCACACTAATATAAGAGATTTTAAATCATATCAGCAAAAAGGGCAAGGTGGGCCACAATATAAAGGGGCCAAATCAAAGGAAGAGGAATAACTCTTAGCATGAATGCACCCAATATTTGAGCATACACATAAATATGAAAAATATTAATTAATAGGCTTGAGAAGAGATTTCAGTAGAGTAATAGAGGAGTTTAGAAGCCTCTTTCCCTAATAGACCATCTGGACAGAAAATCTATAAACAAGAGAATTAAACTACACTCTGGACCAAGTGTGAAACTAAAAATACATTTACAGCATATGCCCTCCAACACTAAAAAATATGAGTTCTTTTCTATAACACATGGAGCATTCTCCAATACAGGTAATATGGTAGGCCATGAAAAATCTCCATACATTTTAAAATATTGAACGATCCAGTATTATTCCAACTATAAGTTGAATTAACCTGGAAGTCAATAACAAAACTTTGGGCATTATATATTTGTAAGTTAACAGCTTATGAACAATCAATGGAATAAAGAAATTAAAAGAAAAAATATTCAATTACTCAAAACAAATACAAAGAAAAGCACAATACATGTACACTGACAGAATACAGCAGAAGCAGTAGAAAGAGGAAGCATATAGCAACAAATGTGCACAGCAAAAAGCAGAGCGATTGAGTGCTGCTCTTCCAGAGGATCCAAGACTGTTTCTCAGCAACACATGGCTCATGACCACCAGTAACTCTAGCTCCAGGAGAGCTGCTGCCTCTTCAAGTCTTCATGGGCTCACATACACATGGCATATAATCACACAAACATGAATACAAATAAATACTTTAAAAAAACCAAAACCCTAGAATATGGGACTGACAAGGTGGAGTTAAGGCACTTGCCACCAACACTGATCTTCTCACTTTGATCCCTAAAATTAAGGAGGTGAAAAGAATTGATTATGGCAAGTAGTCCTCTGACTACCATTTATGTATCTCATATTGCACACACACACACACACACACACACACGTGTGGACACAAACTAAGTATATAAAAAGGGGGAAGAAAGGTTTCAGAAAACAACCTATGACTTCCAGACAGAGAAGGAAGGATGACTCAACATACACAGATCAACGACACTGACACTCTATCAAAGAAATGCAGGACTAAAACTTGGATTGTTTCAACGAATACAGATAAAATACTTGATAAAATTCATCAGGTTTTTATGATAAACCTGAATAAAGAAGGCAGAGAAGAAACATACTTCAACATAATAAATGCCATATGTAGTAAACCAACAGCAGGCACTACCAGGATCAGTAGAAGAGACTACATGTTAATACAGAAGACAGTAAGTTAATCAGGGATTTTTTTATTCATAGTGTACTTCCATCCTACCAAGATGGTGCAGAAGTCACAGAAGCAGGAGCTGCTCACATTGCATGTATATCCATTGAAGCAAAGAGCAACAAATGTTGCTAGTGTGTGCTTTCTTCAGTACACAACCCAGGATCCTGCCTAAGGAGTAGTCTTTCCCATAGTCAAGATGGTTCTCCTCACATCAATTAATTAAGATAATCTTACACAGACATGCCCAGAGGCTCAGCTCCACGAAACTTATCAGGAATAGGAGCCTAATGTCATCCTCAGTTGGTAGAGTATCTACCTACTGTTCAAGCCATGGTTATTCAAGAAAGACAAACACAATTGTGACTGAAAAAATGAATAAGCATCAAAACATCAATAGAATAAACCTAGGCCTAATGAACTGATTCTGGAAGGTACTGGAAAAAATATTGAATGTGTATTGAAGCAACATGCAATAAATGAAATTATTTAATAGGCTACTCTATGAAAATACATGTTCTAATAACAGAACAAGAAAAGCCAACTAAACTAAATGAAACGGATATGAAACATAAACACTAGTACACACAACTCTGTCTCTGGTTTTGTATTGAGGTAGGAACTGCAATGAATCATGTCAAAAGAAGCACAACTAACACTTTATGACTAATGTAAGCTCAAAACCTATTAAAAAAAACTACAATATTTAGTATGAAAAATAAATGTCTATTGGAAAGGCAAACAGCAACAGTTTCTGTCCATATTTTTAAAAAGTAGCGGATATCAGGAAAAAAAAAATCACTATTGTATTGGTTGTGGGATTGACTTTGGGGTCGTTTGGTCTTATTTTAGTTCTTTTCTTTTTCTTTCTTTTTTAAATTTAAAAGACTTAGATGTACTCTAAGCCTCAGTTCTTTGTACAACTGGATTGCGTTGGTTGCCAGTTTGTGTGCTATTGCCTGGATGCAGCAGGGTGGTTGGTAATGGAATATAGGACGCATGGACCAGAGAAAAAAAGGTAGCACAATACAGAGTTGGAACTATTATTTTGCTTAAAATCACAACAAAATTATACAGAAAAAAGAAAGTTGACCAGAGAAATTCCAGACCCTATAGGAAACAAACTATCAAATTTAACTTATGAAAACAATCCAAATTAAAAGAAATTCATTGCATGAAATTAAATGGGAAAACACACAACATCAATAATAATGCTTTCAGAACTATTAAATATTTGTAATTCCAACTAGTTACTGTTAATTATTTTTACAATACAATAATTTTGCTGATCTGGAAAATGTGAATATTAATCCTTATATGGAAAAGTAAAGAAGATTAGGTTGAAAAAAATCTGAATTTATACCAGGAAGAAATACTTCAAGGTGTGGATATCTAGCATGTACACAGTAAACATCCGCATGAGAATCCACTGGTGAGAGCCAACCTGTTCAAGATTACATTTCTCTTAATGTGAAGAGAGAAAATCAACAGGGCATGAGAGACGGATGAAAACAGGAGCACTGATGAGGGTAAGGCTTGAACATAGGTTCTTTTTCAACACTGTTAATGTGCTCTGTACATGTTGTTAGTTTTTCAGAAACTTTTACAAATTGAATTAAAGTAAGAATTAAAGTGATAAACTAAAAACACAAAAAATTACAAGTAGGGCAAGAATGTGACTTACTCTGAAACTCATGGCTTTCGCACAATGAAAACTGCCACTCTATGTGTACAAGTATAAAGCAAAATTGCGAAAATGCTTCAAATAACTCATTGTTATGACTAGAACATCTATCTTCAAAAACTACTACATTAACATGTACTCTGTGATAAATAATTGGCATGTTTATTCTCCTTTAGTGTTTTATGCATAACAGGAAATGACTAAAGTCAAAGAAACTAATAAGCTTCTTTAAAAATTCCTGATCCTTTCAGTACAGCTGTTTAATAAACAGTATTCTGTTAGTCTCTAAGACATTTAGCAGACAGTCAACAAGAATCCACAAGCCCCTCTCTATGTGATAAAGATAGGTGACAGAGTATCACAGTCAGGAAAAGCAGTAGATGAGAATGATGCACCTCTCAGTATATCATATCTTAACAATGAAAAGAAAACTTACAATTAAAAAAGTAGCCAATTCATTTTCAAATGCACTTTTAGGTATGTTAAGACGAATTATCAAATTAAGATAAATTTACTTTAATTTCTTACCTGCACAGCCGAAAGCCAGATGGTACCTGGAGGAGGGGCTGAACTTCACACAGCACACGTTAGCCTTTGCCTCGATGCTTGCCACAGAATTGTCTAAATTGGTGGACCACAGCTTCACTAAGGAAATGGTGATAAAATAAAAAAATACACTAAGCAAATGTTTTTGTAAGTAACAAGTGTTACTCAAATATCTTTGCGTCAATATGAAGCATTTTATTGGGACAAAAAAACTGAGCTGAATGATAACGTGACAGAACAGTTCTTGAATCTGAGAGCTTACTTTCAATGTTAAAATTCAACAGATACGAGCAGTGATTCCACAAAGATAGGTATCAAGGACTCAAAAGACTACGGTACAAAACTACAGCATTCTGGAGCCAAGATGGTGAGTCATTCATGCATGTATGTATGTATATCTATCTTAATATTCTATAGTGAAGGTTAAGAGCACATTCTGATAAAAACCACACATTTCACATGTATGAGACATGTTAAGATAAAAAAAATCTCTTAAAACACTTCAAAACTCCAATATTGGATAGATCTGCGCTGCTCTCGAACTTTGTCAATGAAGCAGCTTCTTTACATTGGACAGTAGTCAATGGAGAAATGTATAACTGGCCAAACACTGAGAATAAGAATCAGTGCTCAGCACCAACTGGGACATGTATATTAACTCTCCAATGTCTACACCACAAGTAAGGAGTATCTGAGGATCATCTTAGAAGAGTGACACAGTAAGAGCCAAAAGGCGGGAAGAAGTGCTGCAAAACACTGACTTGTGGACATGGCACGGTATCACAATCACGCAGTTACCTACCTGAACAAAACCCGTATCAGATTAAACTTGCCAAGATTTAGGCACAGATGAGATGAACAGAATAAGTAAGTATTAAAAGTGTGTGTGGGTTTCCTATCCATTTTACCCATTTTAAAAATCTGCTTCAATGTCTAATCCAGAAACAATTCTCAGATCATGTGTACATAATGATAATTTTACTTTTACTTAAAATATCCTAAGTGACTCAAACATTTATTTGGGGTTGAAAACAGAAAACTTTAGAATACTTAAAGATTACTGACAAAGTTACCTCTAAATAGAAGTAACTACAAAGGGCCTCAACAAAGAGCACTTCCACAAAAACGGACTTCATAGTTCATACCTGAAATCTCTGAATAAAAATTATTTGTTACCAAAATATGTAAGCTAGAGATTCATCAAACTAACAATTTTAAACAGAACAATTTGGTTTGGTTTATATTTTTTCTAATAAGACAAATATTCACTCAGTTAACACATGTAAACTTTATACAGTTATTATATTCTTTATATTATAATAACTGTATAATATTATATATGTAATATATATAATAACTGTATAATAACTTTATAATATTATATTATATTATTTATACAGTCATTAGTTCCTGTTTCTTATTTCAGACAACTTGCTATCAATATATAACCATGCTATGATGTCTGTATACTCATTTTGTAACTTGCAATTTAACAAAATAACTTTATTACAGGACAGAGAACTTGCTAAGCACCCACTGTTCTTGTAGAGGGCCAACATTTGATTCAACAAAAGAAAAAATGCTTATTTTAAAACAGGCAATCAATGTAAAGACATTTCTCAAGAGAACAAATACAAATGGGAAAGAGAGACATGAAAAAAGGTTCAACATGGCTGACCAGAAAAATGCAAATAAAAACAATAATTTGTAATCACCTTACTCCAATAAGAATGATTAAAGTTGGCTAGGCTGTGGAGAAAGGGGCTACCATGATCTAGTAATCCCATTACAAGGTATATATCAAAAAAGAAAAAAGAAAAAAAAAGGTAAAATGTGTTTACTGAGAAGTCCACACTCCTATATTTATTGAAACACTATTTATAATTACCAAGATATAGAAATAAGCTATGTGTTTGCCAACTGATGAATGGGTAAAATTATGAGATATATATGTGAGTGTATAAATATATCTCTCAACATTCTTAAATGAAAAAAAAAAAAAGCTAGGTATAAGGAACCAAGTACTGTGTATTAAAATTAAAAGTTGGAAGTAAAATGATAGCATTGGGTAGATAAGATAAGAAAATGTAAAAAATTTATCAGTGGGTATTAAGTTATAGTGAGAAAAAAACTAAGAATTTTGTATTGTATATTTCAAAAACTAGAAGGGAGTCTGAACATTTTCACCACAATAAAATAATTAATAAATGTATGAAGAGATATGATAGAGTATCTTGAGTTAAATATTACATCCAATACACACATTTTACAACACCACAAAGTACCCTATGTATACATACAATTTGTATTCCTTTATGAATCACTTAAAGCACCACCACACTTGCAGATTACATTAAAAGTGGGCTTGGGTAAAGTTACACTCTAGCAAGCCAACAAACATGCGGAACAATTACTGCAATTCCACAATCCCACTAATCATCACGAAAATCTCTTAAAAACAAGTGTTATACCAACAACTGTTATATATCAGAGATAATAACAAATAAATATAATGAAGCATAGAAGTAACCATAAACTAACAGAATGATAGTCAAATTAAAAGTACACCAGGTTTTAAAATGCAATCATAATTATTAGCATTAGGGGATAAATAAAGCTAAAAGTCATTATAATTTTATATATAATTATTAACATTACTCGCACAAGTTACAGGAATAATAACCACGAGTATAATTTTCATTATGCGAAATTATAAAAAAAAAAAAAAAAAAGCAGTAGATGCCAAAACCATAAAGATAACTAAAGTTAATAATAGTGTAAAAATCAACTTAGGGCTGATGAAATGGCTCAGAGGTTAAGAGTACCTTGGCACTCTTCCAGATGATCCAGGTTCAATCCCCAGCACCCACTCTGCAGTAGCTCACAAGAGCCTGTAACTCCAGTTACACAGGATCTTACACCCTCTTTGGACCTCTGAGAGTACTATACGCGTGAGGTGCACTTTCATGGAGGTAAAACACCAATACACAAAAATAAAAGTAAATAAAAGACTTTAAAACAAACAAAAATCTCAAGCACCAACTTGACTACAGGTACAACTTAGAAAAAGAACTAGAATATATTTTCATGACGACTATAAAGTGAACACGTGTGTCAACTGTGCTTCTCTAAAAGATATATAAGCTCCTAATATAATACTTGTGAGTGCTGCTTGCAGTCTTTAGAAATATGACAATTAGTACTGTAGTCAAGATGAAGCCATACTGACTTAGGATGTCCTCATATACACAAGAAGACTGGTAGACAGAGATACAGAGAGGAAGGCTACGTGTAGAAAGCAAGAATGAAGCAATACTGCTATAAGAAACCCAAAGCGAACAACTACTAGGCTTCAAAGCCAACAATAAATTGTTGTTCTTGGAGCTTTCAGAAGGAACATGGCCCATTCAATATCTTTACTTTAGATCTGGTCCCCAGTCTAATGAGCACAATTTTTTGTTGTTTTAAGCAAGTCAGTTTGTGGTATACTTTCTTACAGCAGCCTTTGCAAACTAAAACAACAGATAAAATAAAAAAAAAATAAATAAAATTAACTCAATATTCTAAAGCTATCTCTCCAGAAACCATGTTTCTGTGTCACGGAGATTCTGCACAGAGTCTTACCAACTAAGACAAGAATGCATCATCTTTGATAATGCATATTTCAGGACAGGTAAGGAAGGCATTCTTCTCAGAAAGACCTAAGACAGGCTCAGTCTTGTTAATAAAAAAGTGGGAGAGGCCGAGAGCCTTTGGGGCTGCTTGGCAAGAATCTGACATGGGCCAAGGACAAGGAAATGGGCTGCCTGGCAGGAATATGACATTGGCCAAGGACAAGAAAGCAGACTTTAGGCAGGAATCTGACATTGGGCTAGAACAAAGAAGTAATTTCAGGCAGTAATTAAATATTAGGTGAAAACAAAGAAGTAATTTCAGGCAGGAATCTAAATTTTAGGCGAGAACAAGGAAGTAGACTTTAGACATGAAAATGACTTTGGGCTAGGACAGGGAAGTAGGCTTAGATATTTTGGTCATCCTGATAAGCCCTTAGAAACAGTGATCATGGGGGTGTTCACAGGACTTTGTTTATTGCCTTGCTTATTCTTTGACTATGTTTATTGCCTTGTTTGTTCCTTGACAACTGCATCTACTGTATTGCTAGTTCCTCAACCTAGAACTGACCTTAAAACTTGCATTCAATTAAAATGTTATAAAAGCAAAAAGGAGAAGTGGAGATGGGACAGAGGGTTTCTAGAGAGGGGAAATGGGGAAGGCATCTGAAATGTAAATAAATATTCAATAAAAAAATTGTTAGCACCTGCCAGTATGCGCACACAGCAGGTGCATATGTTAAGTATCTACAAAGTCAAAATCAATTTAAGGCTTTTGAGTGGTTAGAATGTCACTCTTTGCCCTTCTAAATTCTAAATAAGACAATTCATGGTGCATTGCATGCTGTAAAACTTTGTCTTCAGAAGCAACTATAATTTTACTTGTTAAAATAATTAAATTGAACATTAAATGTAAAAATACAATTCTGAAATAAATCTAAGTATACATATCTTTTACAATAAAAATTTAAATTTTAACCATTTCCTGTAACACAGCATGCTAAGACTTAGAGAGTCCACTGGAAAATTTATTATTAATCTCTTCAGACTTTTATAAATTCTGGGGCCAATTATGAATATTAAGATGGACGGTAAAAACTGTTTTATTGGTGGTAGGGAATATTCTAGCTACTGGCTAAGACATGGTTTTTCTTAAATATTATGAGATAAATTCTTCCATGTGAGTGTTTTGCTAGAGTTGGTTTTATATTAGTTTAAGAAAATATTATGTTTTATAAATATATTTTTCAGTCAACCACAAATTAAGTTTTACTGTTTAGCATGTTATCAAAAAAAAAATACTGTAACTTGGAAAATAAAATTCTTATAATCATTAAAAAAAAAAAAATACAGCGCCAGGCAGTGGTGGCGCATGCCTTTAATCCCAGTACTTGGGAGGCAGAGGCAGGAGGATTTCTGAGTTCCAAGACAGCTAGGGCTATACAGAGAAACTCTGTTTCAAAAAGCACAAAAAAAAAAGAAAAAAGAAAAAAGAAAAAGAAAAAAAAGAGCTAGACAAAGGAGTAGATACAGTAGGAATTACTCAATCTAAATAAAAGTAACAAGTAAAAAAATAGTGTATATGTCTCATAAAAGAAAACAGAAAGGTAAGATGTAAAAAAAAAATAAATTTCTGATTTATGAATATTCAATGGAGTAGTTCTCTGAAGACTACTAATAGGCATAAAGAATTATACTATAGTATGGGCTATGGTGGTGCAGGTCTTTAATTCTATGACTCAAAGCAGGTGGATCCTGGTCCAATACAGGATAAGTTCCAGGGCAACCAGGGATACACAGAGAAACTCTGTCAGGAGACTGGGGTGTTGGGGAGAGTGGCACAATGTATTAATAAAGGGGACAATTCACCAACATGTACCAACCTTCAATTGGTTCATGCCCTTATGATGACAGTTTCAAAACAAATGAGGGCATACAGCTTTACTTTATGTATATGAACTTAATTAAAATTTTGATGTTTATCTTATTAAATCATTTGTAAGTGTATATATGGGCCTGAGTGTGTGTGTGTGTGTGTGTGTGTGTGTGTGTGTGTGTGTGTACATACACACACCAAATGCATACAGGAGCCTGTGGAGACCAGAAGAGGGTGTCATATCCTCTGAAACTGAAGTAACGGATGGTTGTGAACTGTCAAAAAGATGCTGAGAAACAAACAGTCCTCTGCAAAAGAAGCAAGTACTCTTTAATTGTTGGGTCATCTCTCTACCCCTCAATTATATTTCAATGAATATAACTTATGTATTTGCTTTTAAATAACCAGCCAGAACCATTCAACCTTATATACTCTTGAATTTCCCAGCTTCTGCCCTAACATGCACAGGGGTAAATAACAAAGTATGTACCTCAGGATTGCTTTATACTCTCTTACAGAAAGAGTCACTGATAAGCTACCCTCCTGGTCAATTATTGTAGTTTGTCTTGGTATATGTGTGATGAGACTCTTTGACACAATGAAAATTGAAGTTAGCACTGCAAGCAATTCACTGAAACATTACTAACAAAATAGAAAGAAAAGAACTCTTTCAGCAATTATAGCTATTTCTTTGAGTAATTAGAGGGGACATACATTTTTCACCTATCTACTTCTTGTTCAGATTCATTTTTAAAATGTGAATGATGAGAAATTAGAGGGGACATACATTTTTCACCTATCTACTTCTTGTTCAGATTCATTTTTAAAATGTGAATGGTGTGTATGTGTGTGTAGGGGGGAGCACAAACATATGTGGGAGGGCACATACTAACATGTGAGATGTGAGTACAGCTGCCTTGGGAGGCCAATCATTAGAGTCCCTGGTATTGGAAACTGAAATGTGCTCTTAACCACTATGCTTTCTCCAGAGATCATGTGCCTGTGTCACTTCAAAGATTTACTTTTATATTGACCCTTACATAAATAAAAACCCATAGTTTTCAGGAAAAATATGAAAGAAAAAAATATTGCATATAACTCTCTCTCTGTATATGTGTGTGTGTGTATAAATATAGTGTTCCATGTTTCTATCTCTATCTCATAACCCATAAACTAAGGAGACCAAGAAGAAGAAGAAAAAAAAAATCAGCCTACACTACCAAGTGTGCTCTAAATGACACTTATTGAACTTTTTATAGGAGCCAAAATAGAAACTCTCAATGCCTTTGATGTATCTACAAAGATAGTTCACAAACTGAACCATGAAGTGAGTCAAAACAAATTTAAAGAAATTAAAATTATATAAGTGTTTTGTACCTGTATTGTTGTAAGTCAAATTTCTGAAAATTTTAAGTGTGAAAATTTTAAAACATATTTTAAAATGGTCCATAGCTAAACAACCTATAAATATAAGTTGAAACAAAAAACAATGTTAATACTTAAACATTTTAGGATTAACTACAACAGTGCTTAGAAGAAAGTATTTGAAGCAAGCGAAGAGGGGATGAAAATATCTACAAATAACTGCAATATAGAAATATTAATGAATAAAACTCTATGAAGTCTAAATAGCTTCCCTATGAACGCCCATGAATGTAGAATAGTTATTTTTGTTAAGTGCTTCTATATTATTCAATGGAGAAAGAATAATTTTTATTAAAGACATTAGAAATTCAGGACATTCATTTATAAAAACAAAGTTGTACCCTTAAACCACATACAAATTAAAATGGATCAAAGACACCAATGTTAGACTTACTACAAAAGAAAAAAAAGGAGGAAAGTGTCATAACAATGAAATTGGCAGTGATTTTTCAAATATGCTAAAGGCATATACAACAAAATGAAAAAAAAATAAACAAACTGGACTTTGTACTAGTTACAACAACAATGTACCCAATTCTATCAACAGTGTAAAAGGGCAACCCATAGGCAAAGAGAACTCAACCAGGGTTAGCATTGAGATGTAGACATTTGGCAGGGCGGTGGTGGCACACGCCTTTAATCCCAGCACTTGGGAGGCAGAGGCAGGTGATTTCTGAGTTCGAGGCCAGCCTGGTCTACAGAGTGAGTTCCAGGACAGCCAGGGCTATACAGAGAAACCCTGTCTCGAAAAACCTTAGAGAGAGAGAGAGAAAGAGGGAGCGGGAGAGGGGGAGAGGGAGAGGGAGGGGGGGGAATGTAGACATAACTCTCATTTCAAGCTAAAACACAGAAAAATAATGAAAAACATCTGATTTTAAATGGGGGTAGGGGGATTGTTCATATACTTCTACAAAGACATATGTATAGCTAAAACACACATATATTAAAAAAGATGTTCAGTATCACTGAACAATAGAGAACCAAAGAAAAGTTAATTGTCCCTTTATTTCCCCTTTTATTATTTACATATTTTTAAAAAGCAGAAGGCATGAAGGCAGACAGGTAGGCAAAGAAAATAAGAGGGAAGAAAAGGGTGTGGTAGGAATAAAGCAAAGGGGAGAGGAAATGCAGACAGACAGCTGGGCAGATAGGCAGACACATCATGTCTAAAAGGCTAAAGAAGTAGAAAGTATAACAAAGATGTAGAGAAAACAGAACAGCCATGCACTATAGCCATTATACATTAAATCTTAAATGTTGTAAGTTCCATAAAAAAATATGCAGATAGTTCAAGAAAAAAAGAAACTACAATGATAGAGCAATTTCACTTCTGAAAATAACTAAAAAAAACTAAATGAATATATATTTGCACATGCATTCGTATGATGGAAATATCACCCACAACAGTCAAATGGGGTCTTTAGACTACTTTTTGAATACAACTACTGTTTGAATTAGTTAACAATTTCTAGAGTACTTAATTTTTATTTCCCTCTAAAATATTTTGAGAGTTGCTCCATTTGAATCGTTTACAGTTTACTAGTATGTATTATTGCAGGTCACAAACACACACTCAAAAAAGAGTAGGACACTTGATTTTTAAAGTAAGGTAATCTCTTCATAATAACCCTGCTGTAACAGGATAGGAAAAATAGCAGAAAACAACAAATAGTAAAGATGGGCAAAGAGATGTAGGGCAGTGGGCTGTGAGAAGCAGCTGGGTTGAGCATGAGTTTCGAACTCTGGAACCTTTATTGGATGGCAGGAGTTCCCTCTGCTCCCAGGGCCTGGTTCTTTTCACTTAGCTTCAGTCCTCCAACAACCCCTCCCACAGAATGGTTTATGACCATCAGTCACGAGGAACTGTCCCTCAGGCTCTCCCACATGAAGATGAGGTATCTCCAAGCTCTCAGGTCAAGCCAATAGACATTATCTGCTGTCAAACCCTACCCCACCCCAAAACTGTATATAAGGGCTCTATTTAGGGGAAGTAAGGCGAGTTCAAGAATCATCCTGGTGTCCGAGAGTTTCTGTCACAAGAGCTGTAACACTTGGGGAGAACTCTGCTCTCCTGGAACCTGCCTGGGACACAAAGCTGCCTCCTTGCCAGCTAGCTGGCTCCTTATCGGCTCAGCCCGGGCCTGGACCGGCTCAGTGAGGAGAGATAGGTGCAGCACCTGGGAGTGACCAGACAGAGAAGTAGAGCAGGCAGAGGCAGCAGCGGGGGCAGGCAATCTCCTGCCCTCCCTGCTCTCACCCTGTCCCCAGTCGGGAGGTCGTCGTGGGACACCCTCCAGAACAAGGGACCCACATAGAGAAATAGAAAAGATGGATTATTCTGCCAAAATAGATACATATAAACGTGCCCTGGAAATATTACAACACTATAAGGCTTTAGAATATATTAAATATTCAATATAATTTTGGGTGTAGAAATTTCTAAATGCTTGAGGGAATAAAGTTTACTAGATGATATATCTAAAACGTCTGGTTAAAAGATGACAGCAGGGGTTGGACACATGACTCAGTAGTTAATAATGTTAACAGTAGTTAAATCCACACTATATATAATTATGAGGAGTAAAGCTCTGACCCCAGTACCATGCTAGTGCACCTGTAATTCCAACTGAGGGATCTAACACCCTCTTCCGGCTTCTGCATATACACATGCATATGCACTCCATCAGAGGCATATAGGCATACACACACACACACACATACTCATACAAACACACAAAGAAATTAGTATTTTTAGAAAGATGACAGCAATTCAGTTGGCAGTGTGTGGCACAAATACAAAAACATTACCGAGAAAATACTGTGGATTCATTTTTCCTTCACTCAAAAGGAAAAACAGATTTCTTGCTCAAGTTACTTTTTGATTCACAAAGAACTTGCATGAGTTTCAATAAACAACTTGCACAGCTTCACTAAATAGAGTTTAAGGAGTGGGATCTTCTAAGGGAAAAGAGGAGTGAATAATACCTTTTGCATCATCAGAACCTGAAGCCAGAAGTTTAGGATCCATCAGATTAAAGTCAACACTCCAACACCTCTTTTCATGCTCCTTGATATAGAAGAGAGAGAAAAAGAAGAAAGGGAAAAAACAATTTACTGATATGGAGTGGTGAAACAAACTCTAATCAAATAAAAAGCAAAGATAGTGAAGGAAAGCCTCATATTTACAAAAATTAATGCTTCTGTAATTGTATTTGATACATTCTAAAAATAATGTAGAGAAATTCTTTGGAAAAGCACTTGGTACAACCACTTAAGTATAAAATTATTAAATAGTGGTTAGAAATTTTTACTTATAAGGCATATACATACTTTAAATTGCTAAGAAAACAAAAAAATATAATTTTTAAATATATAGTCAATATCTATATTTACCTGATAGACCTTTGACCTCTGTCCTGTGAATCCATCCCATAGTATAACAGTGCCTTCGTAATCACTGCTGGCTAGCAGGTTCTTATGGTAACTACTCCAACTGATACAGCTAAATGAAAAAAAAAAAGCTAAAACTTTAAGATGTAAATAGTAACATTGGGGCAAAACGAATTTCAGTGTGTTCAGGAAGATGAACATTCTTCAAAATGATTCCTATCAGTTCACAATAATTCAGAAAGAGACGTTAGCAGTATCTAGATTTTCTAATTGATAGTAAACCATCAAATGCTAAAGTTTATCACTTTTTACTCAGATCCCAACGTGTATGACAGATAGAGCTGAGAGATGCTACTGATCACCTCCCCTACACAGGAAAGGGTAACAGTTAATGACAAAGCCCAGGCGACTCAGAGAGTGGTACAACAGAATGAGCCCCTATATGCAGCTGTGCCAAACCATGAAGCTAAACTAATGAATTAGAATTGGATTTTAGTTTTAACACTCAAAAGGTCTTGACCAATGCAATCTATATTTGAATTCCAATTAAAATCATGCAACAGATTTAAATAATTTTAGCTATTCCCTAAAAGTCTGCATCTAAAGCAGTAAGCTATTGTTGAGACATATACAGTTAAATCATGCACAGTAAATGTGTGGATTACTGAATAAAGCAGTAAGAAAAGCAGTTAGTATCCAAGAATGTATTTTACTCTCCACTGTATTTATGGCAAACTTAGGAATTGGGAGGGTTCATCTACATTTTAAAATGAACTCAGTTTTCCATTATGGATTCAGACAAACCTGTACTCTAATTTCAAATCTGTCATTTAACAGCTGCAGCTCTGGTTAACTTAGTGTATTTCATAACTGGTGAAAAAAAAAACCTGGACAACTCTGTTAGCTGTGCAGAGATACTGGGCTTTTCAGCCCTGTAGGTTTTGGCCTTAAGCAATTTCAGGCATTTACTGGAATGTGCCATAAAGTACTATGCATTTGCACATGTGCCATGATACAGCAGGCAGTAGCACACTTAAAACTAATTACATTTTCCTTTATGGTGACAATGACTATTAATACTACAATAAACCAAGTACTCTGCTGAGTTTATTATTGTAACGTTTTAAAGTACAATGTTATACAACTAACCTTACTGTAATGGCTATATGCTAGAAATAGTACAAAGGGATTAAGAGCACAGACTACATACAGAATTAAACTCCCTTGGCCTGCACCCCTCCACGTTAGCCAGATCATGCCAGGCAAGCTATTTACTTTTGGTTTTAGTGCAATGCAACTGTAGGTGTGCATAATCATAGTAACCATGTTAGAGAACTGTTAAAGCACTTAAGACAATGTCTAACACAGTGCATTAATAAATTCATTTTTGCAATATATCCTCTACTTAGGAGTATAATAAATTCTCAAGTATGATGCCACTACAAATGGGCAGGCTCTTAAAACTGCTGTGCATGAATTAGGAAATAAAAATGAACAGGATACTAGTTAATCACTAATATTAGAACACATATATAAACACATATACCTTGAATCTAACTAAATATCAAATGTCTCAGAATCCAAAACAGTTAGAGCACCAAGTCTGCTGGCTATGTACACAAACTGTTTCATACAAAGTATCCTCTATATATACAATCAAAGCATGCTCTCTGAATGAGTCAGATTCTCACGAAATAAAAAATAATGTCATATTTATCACTAATATGAACAGCTATCAATACATTATGTGTGCAAAGAAAAGAAGAGAAATACCTGATTTTGGAATTGCAGGTCATTTCATTCTCAGGGTAATGAATATCCACTGCATCCTGGATGACTGTGCCATATTCATAGACTTTAATCTTCTTTGTAACTCCAGCAATTGCAAAATAATCACAATCCCGGTCAAATTCAATACTAAAGCGTAATAAGAACACACGTGTCATCTGTGAGACTATGTATCCAACCCTGTGATATTATCAGCAAATTTTCAGAATTTTACCTTTTTTTCCCTATTTCCCCAGTGCTGAAGCCTGAACGTAGGGCATGTATGTGTACTAGACAAGTGTGATACCCTGAGCTGTGTCCCTAGCTCACATTCTCTCCTTTTATAGAGCTTCTATCTATTTCTACAGAGAAGACAGCTTCTTCAAATATCTTCAAGTCTCACTAGACCACATGTTCTCAAATAAGTCATCAAGACACTGAATTACAAGAGTCAGAACACTGTATATATCTGTAACTTTTGTTCCTAGACACCTGGCCTGTTTTTCAGTTTAACTTTAATAATCATATTACATTCTACCATGGAAACCTTTAATAGTCTGAAATATCTTGAGTGACCAAAAAAATTATCAATAAAATTTTTCATGTCTTGTCATTACTCTTTCAAGACACTTAATATTATTTTAATAAATAAAGCCGTATACAAGGAGAATTACTGAAACAATTGGTGGTGAAAACAGGACAGAATATTCACAAAAAGAGGAATTAAGTTATCATTACTTTACCTCAAGTCAATTTCCTATTCCCCAAACAAAAACTATCTCTTTGAATTACAGAATGTCAATGCATATTCCTTATTGCATAAACAGACAACAATATAAAAAATCCTCTGCTCCTTTTAGAGGATTTAGGGAATCCCCTCCGCTCTTGTAACTTCTTTGAAATACAAATTTCAAAATAAGCTACTTCAATGCAAAATACAAGATCTTATTCACTTTTGTAGAATTTAACCCGCAGCCTCCATACACTTATCATATAGGCCAGCAATCTAAATTGCCTAATGCAGCTGAGAGTTGAAATGAACTTCCATATTCAATACTTCTCAATATAAATTAATTGTTCTCCTAGAGAAATTCTCACTGATCTATAATCACTAATTCTCTTAACTACCATATGAGAAAGATATTACTATTATCAACATTTTAGAATAATGAGGGTTATGGTGAAGTGAGCTACTCAAACGTAGCTGGCTTTTAAGTGGTTTGAAATGATATTTAATTATCAGGTAGTCTGGCTTCAGAAATCATGCCAGTAATTAGCATGTGCACGCGCATACACACGCATACACACACACACACACACACACACACACACACACACACACACACCCCTACCTGATGGAGAAATGTACTTGCACTGGTGAGCTTTGTCAAATTAACCCTAGCAGTTACTTTGACAAAAAGAATCTCAACTGACAATATGGCCTCACAAGATTGGCCTGTAGGCAAGCCTGAAATGCATTTTCTTTTTTACTGATTGATGTGAGAGGGCTCACATAGTGGTTCTTAGTGCACTAAGAAAGCAGGCTGAGCAAGCTATGGAGAGCAAGACTGTAAAGAGCACTTCTCCAAGGCCTCTGCATCAGTTCTGGCCTCCAGGTTCCTGCCATATCTGAGTTCCTGTCTTGACTTCCCCTTAGTAATAGACTGTGCTATAGAACTACGAATGGAAATAAATCCTTTCCTCCCCACGTTGCTCTTGGTTATTTATCACAGAAAAGAAAGCATGACTAAGACTGTACTGGAACTGAAATCTGATCTTTAACTGAGGTGATTTAGTAATGCCTAGTAACTCAAGTAAGAATCAGTTATATAATCCTTGAATACATTCCCTCTATTTATAAACAGGTATTACTAAGAAATCAAAATTACTCTAAAGTACAAGTGAAAGTATGGAATTAATAGGCAAATGACTAACTAGTTTTTAATATAAAAAAGCTTAAGCACTAGCCTGTTAACTTAATAATACTGCAGGGAAAACTGACTAAAGTCTTAAACAATGGATTACCTCTTTTCAAGTTTTTGCTCACAGGGGTCCTACAGAACTCCCACCATCACCCTGAAACATTGCAAGACATTTCAACTGCTCTTGGGTTCCAGAACTTGTAAACTCCATTGGGAAATACTGAAGATAACACATACTGGAGTTAACAGACACGGAGAAAGCAAACCAGTACTGACATAGACACTTCGGCTAGCTTTCATAGTCATGGTGGTTTCAATAGAAATGGGTTCCATACTCATGTGTTAAAATGCTTGGCCCATAGGAAGTGGCATTATTAAGAGATGTGGTCTTGTTAGAGACCTATGTTACTGTGGAGGTGGGCTTTGATGTCTCATATGCTCAAGCTAGTCCTAGTGTCACCTTCTGATGCCTTTGGTCAAGATATACAACTCTTGGGTCCTTCTCCAACACCACCATGTCTGCCTGCATGCCATGTTTTCTGCTATATCAGTAGTGGACTAAACCTCTAAAATATAAGCCAGCCCAATAAAATATTTTTCTTTGTAAGAGTCGCCATGATCATACTGTCTTCATAGCAATAAAACCCTAAGACAATAGTAGCAGGAGGTTTTATGCAGACTATTGGGGGGAGGGTCAATAATCTTAACCCCCCCCCTTATGCTCCCACCCCCGCTGTAAACTTTACCAGCTTCAATGATGACTGGCATGGCCAGAATAATATCCTCACTGGTGCAATAGTGCTATGAATATTATGAGCAGGCAATGACATTCTCAGCAGTTTTAAAGTCCCAAAAAGTGTGACTGACTAGGTCACTGACATGAGGGGAAACTCCAAAACTAAGTTCTTAGAATAAGTACAGAGACTCACAATTGATAAACCTGTAGAACATAAGAGACTGTGAAGTGTTCAACTCTAAATGCCATACCCATATCAGACTTCTTCCTCAGCAAGGCTCAAAAATCACCATGAAAGAGGGACAGAAACACTGTAAGAGCCAGGGGATAGCTATAACAAAACAGTATCTGCCAAACAGAGCAGTGCAATGCACACACATATAGCTGTGAGGACAGAATGCAGAATATTTGCACAAGATCAAGCCAGCTCCTGGGAAGGGAGAATTGGTTTTCTTTAGCTTATAACCTCTCAGATGCTACCTATGCTTCACTAATTAGCTCTACAACCAAGTACATAGAGATACCACTTTGTGGCCTTGGTGGGTTTGTTTTTCAAAGTAAAATAAAACCTCATGAAGTTGGGAAGGGAAAGTGGTAGAGAGAAATGGGAAGAATTGCAGGTGGAAAAAATAAAAGGTAGATATAGTAAAAAATTATATGTATGAATGAAACCATCATTAATAAACAACTTAGTTTCATAGGATTTGTTGTTTATTTCAAAACATACTTTTTAACTTTGAAAAATAATATTGGAGATGTACTTACAACATTGAAATTGCATTTTTCTTTGACATTTTGCAATTTTCAATTAAGACCATGATCTATTTCAGCAGTTGAAAAACATAATTACGGTATTAGAAACTGACACATTCTTTGTCAAAGGGGCCATAAGTTAAGTGATTAAGCAGCAAGGCAATAGACCATAAAGCACAGCTTATTAACACATCTTTCCAGTACAATGTAGCACAAGCAATACAAAGTTGTGTTTGCTCAAGCACTTAATTCTGTCACTAGTCTCACAGTCTGTTATATCTTTATGCAGTTATAAGAGAACTAATAACAAACAAGGTAGATTAATATCCCCTAGCACTAGAACTCAATTTATCAGGAGAAAACATAGTAAGAACAGTTGTTAAAATCTCATTTACCATGTGCCTCATGTGCCTCAAGAGTCACAGGGAGCTATAATTTCAAAGAAACAGATCACGGACTTAGAAAGTGATTATTATAATGAAAACCACATTGCCAGATCTTTAGAAAGTGTAAACACAGGCAAAGTCAATTAAAACTGGTACCATTCAGAGCCTTTCTCCTAAAGCAGTAAGTGCAAATATTAATAAGCAAAGCTCCTAAAATACATATTACATTGAGGGCTAAGCATTATTTTAAACACTATACATAAGTTAAACTCGAAATCTCTACCATGTAGATGTTAAGTCATTTGGTGTAGGTTGTGCCAAGGATTAAAAATTCAAGGGGTCCAATTTCAGTCTTTGTTCTCAGTCATTACTTAAAACTACCATTTTAATGAGAATAAATGGGCTGTTCTTCAAAATCATATCCACAGACATGAAAATACACAGAATATAAAACATCTATTATACATATAATAAAAATTAAAGCTGAAAAATAAATTAAAGGGGGAAAAGGAGTGAGATAGCCTTACAGGGTTTTCAATACTAAAGATCAGATAGTATAAGTTAATGACTAATATAACACAAACAGAGAAAGCAATTAGAAGTCAATGGTAACCCAGGTTTGACAAAGCAACAGAATGAAGCATGATTATTCAGCTATCAAACATCTATAATTGACTGTTTGCTGCTAGCTGATAGAAAACGTTGACATAATGTTTCAGAACACTACAGAAATAATATTAGATGTGCACTAATGCAAACTCAGGCTTCTATAGGAGCCCCTTACCAAATCTAATCCTATCTCCTTTTCTACTCCATAATATTTATTTCTGACCCCTGGCTCTTACAGTGTTTCTGTCCCTCTTTCATGGTGATTTTTGAGCCTTGCTGAGGAGGAAGTCTTCAGGGCTTTCATTTGTTGTTAATTTATGAATGTACTTTCTTCACTACCTACATGGGCAACAATTTACCTCCCTCATATACAATGGATTTCTGATTTTTTCACTCCACACTTGACTTGGCTGAGAGAAAATATGCACCCCGTGACACAGAGAAGCAAAAGAGCAACAACCAACCAACCAACCAAGCGACTATAAAACCATAACTACTATCTACTCTCCTCAACTTAAGCACCACTCTTACCCACCTTTATAAAACATTCCCCTCACCTACTGACTCCCTGAGCGACAGAGAACAAAGTCCCTTGACATGTCTTGTTCCTTCCCAATCACTCCTTGCACGTTTCTCTGCTCTTTAATTTACTGCAGATGCTGTTTCGTCTTTTCGGTTAAGTACTTCCTTTTATCTTCCCTTCATTACTAAGAATTTACAGAAAGAAACAGATTCTCGGCTCTTTCAGCCGCATGTGATACATAGATCTTTCATCATAGTAGCTTGACTTCCATTTTGACCCAGGGATAGGGCTTTTTTGGTTTTCTAAGTTTGTTACAAACATCTGATCTTATCATTCCACTATGATCCGAGAATATTGTCTCTGGTCTTTATTTTCTGTAATTTTAAAGTCTATTTTGATTCAGAACACTTTATTTTCCATGGGTAAGTTTATAAAAGAATGTGGATTCTTCGTCAGTGTTTGTATATGTGTTTTAGCTTTACCAATTGTGCTATTTAGGTCTTCTACAGTTTTAATTTTGCAAAACTTTGGCACAAACTAGTAGCTGATCTAATTCAGTGTCTTGAACAGTTAAATATTTATTTTCTCTTACAGTTTTCATAACAAAAATATAACTAAAACTCAATTCTATTAGTTACTTTTCTATTGCTATGATTAAAAACAAAAAGCAAAACAACAACAAAAAGAAACCACGATCAAGGCAACTTAGAGAAGGAAGGGTGTATTCACCATACAGTTGCAGAGGAATAAAAGTGTGGTCATGGTGGGAAAGCACAGCAGTAAACAAACATGGTGCTGTAGATAGAAGCAGAAGCTCACTTCATTTTGAGCTTTGTATAGGAAGCAGAAGAGAATGAACTGAGAACGGCACATAATTTTGAAGCCTAAAAGCCTGCCTCCAAGACATCTTTCCTCCAGCAAGGCTATACACCTCCTCAGTCTCCTCAAACAGTGCCACTAAATGGGGACCAAGTATTCACCTGACCAAGACTATGGCAGATATCACATTCAAACCACCACACTTATCATGGATGTGTGTGTAGGCAACATAGGGAATTGAAATCTCATGTTTTCTGCATTGAAATAATTTCAGCTTTCAATTTGTAAGCTCTAAAAACTCACATAAACTGTTTGTGTTTTGAGGTACTATGAAAATATTTTACTTTTGAAAGGTTTCATGTATTTATAGTTATTAATCACACTTGCTTTCTTTTATAGCTGTCGTTTTTGATACAAACTGTTTCAACTACATTTTTAACAAAATTTTTGAGCACCTTAATTTTTTCATTACTCTCATAAGTGAGCATTGCATTTCTTTCTAGTAACCAAAAAATTATTATGATTTAATGTATCAAATCTTTATTCTGAGCACAGACAGTTAATTTTATCTCCAAACTTTCCTCTTTGGCATCTACTGATCAAACTACTGTACTTTATACCATCATACGCATTTATAGTTCTTTCAACCTTGTTCATTTATAGTGAAAAGCTATAAACAATGCACAAAACAAACTTGACACTTAAAGACAAACTACTCAGCATTTCCAATATAGAGCATTTTAAACCTACTCATTATAAATAAGTGTAAAGATCTAATTTCTCTATTATTTTACCTAACATACATATACCTGTTAAAATGTGACAAGTTTCAGGCCTTACATGTTAGATCTTAGAGCTAACATCCATTCTCTCAGGACCATGACACTACTCCGTATCAGACCCCAGATATGACTTTTAGTGACTTCAGTTATTGGAATTCAAATGCATATAAACCTAAGAATATGACAGACATAGACAGGAAGAGTATAAGCTATGGCAGAGTTCATTTTGCCCACTGGCTCAACAAAGAACGACAGCTTAGGCTATGGAAGGCTTTGGAGCTTTGAAGCATAATTTACCAAAAAAGATACTGCCTTTGAACTTAAGGGAACTTTACATGTAATCTTGGGTCTGGGCTGTTTTGACCAAGACAATTCTAAGAAACAACTCACTCTGCTTTATTCTTTAAGCAAACTTTACTTCTTGCAGAGGCCTCCTCCCACTTTTATGGAGGAAACAGATTTTTACAGTTTTGAAAACTATTCACTGTATGGTCATGTGTTTCATCTCTTTAAAGTACATTCCCACAACATTCATTCATAGAGTCTACCTTTTTTAAGTATTATAAACATGAGAAAAATATTTTTTTCTTTTATGTGGCAATAAGCCAGGTGGTCATATATATCTAAATAAAGTCACTAAATTGCTATTAAGTATGCTGGAGTAGGGGAAGTAATATATATTCATTTATTTCAGGAGTATTCAAATTCAGATAAAATTTTATTTATGAGGACCTGAGTATGTAGCGCAGTTAGCACAATGCTTTCCTAGCATCCAGGGTTCCATCCAACAATGCACAAAAATGGAGTGTATTGATGTAATCATAGGACTCAAAATGGATGCATGAGAAGTCAAAAGGTCATCCTCAGCCACTCAGCAAGTTCAAGGGCAGTCTAGATATAACATCTCAAAACAATAAAAAGCACTATGAACTTTAAATAGAAATTAAAACTGGAACTTCATATAAAACATAAAACATGTAAAACATGAGGAAGTATATAGCAAAGAATTGCAGCATTAGGAAAGGTTGAGAATCACTGGTTTAAATCAACTCAGTGGGGAACTCACCTTTTCTATGCAAATGAAATAGCTATGAAGTGTTTATGTGCATGCATAAAACCCCAACAACACATATGCTCATACACACACACACACACACACACACACACAGATATGCACCAAAAAAACCAAAAACAAAAACAAAAAAACCAATAAACCCATCCCATTTCCCATTAGGAGAAGCAAATAAAGCAGTTTAAAAAAACAAAAACAAAAAAACAAAAGAAAACTAAACTTGTCAGATACAAAATCAATGGGAAGGAATTTAAATGAAAAAAGCTCTTACTCTAAAACTTACATAACAATGCAAGGAACGTTTTAAATGAAAAACTAATGTAACTTTGAAACATAGGACAGAGGGTGGGGGATAAAGCTAAGTGGCAGAATAATTGACTGTCATGTGCTGTGTCTTAGATTCTATCCACAGCACCAGGAAAAAAAAAAGACTTCTATTATAAGACTTCTATTATCTGACCTCATGTTTCACTATCTAAATCACAGTAATGAAGCAAAGCACACTGACCTATATGAGCAGAGTTGTGGACCCCATAAAATCTCTGGGCCAGTAACAGACTGTGGTACCTTTTGATTACATACACTACTAACATCATAGTCTCAGCTTTCTTAAGTACACTCTATAGTGTTTATCCAAAGACAGAACATCTTTCTCAGAACAGATACTGAAAGATAATTTGAGTAAACCTCTTGCTGTTGCATCAAGCCATGTTTCTTGTGAGTGATTTGGGGTGCGTCTGCAGTTCTCCACGGAGTTGTGAGGCCCCCTCCGTTTGGGCTTTACAATATGACCAGGCTTATGTAACAAAAGATTTAAGATGTCTAAGAAACAGTAAATGCTCAAAAATGAGTTAAGTCCATTTACTTTATTTTGGTGGTGCTAAAGATACAACTTAAAGCTTCACCCCACATTGTGTCTTACAGTAGACTAAGAACAGTCTCCTCTCAAGACCCCAGACTTGGAGATGAGCCATCATTATAAAATGCCGACGTTTACAGAATTACATTGTAGAATGTAGTGAGTGGCCACGATCCCCTAAGTAACCACTCTGAAAACCGACCTAGCAAAGGGCTTTATAAGCCTGGCAGCAGATCATCAATCACTTTATAAAGACTGTACTTATTCTGAAAAGATAGAATACTATTAACAGTTACTTGGCAACTTAGTGTTTATGAGACAAAATGCTACAATAATTTCTCATTTTATCTCAAATTAACTTAATTTATTTCTAGTTAGGCTAGATAAATAAGAGAAACAAAATTGCCTTTAAAAAAAGAAATTAATGACATAAAAAGTTCTCATTCAAAGTGGCTTTCCTCATTCTCATTTCAGATTAGAAGTTACACTCTATAAGCATTGATAAAAACTCTCTCATATGCACAATGGAATATGTGTAAATAAATATATCATTTTATTTTTCTATGTTTTTATCCAGAGAAGGCAAAACTAAAATGTTTTTCCCTTTAAACTTATGTGCAGATATGCCAGAATTCAACAATTTCTACAACACTGCAAACTTTCTAAGAAATTATTTTCTGACTTAATGAGAATTTGATCTGCTCTCTGTAGCACTCTAGGCTCTGGTTGACTTCACTCCATTGCTGCTGCTATTCTTGGTAATCATTCCAAAGTATTGGCATCTCCAATTTGCTGTAGTCTTCCACTGCAAAAAGGCTTCACCAATAGATTCTCACAAGTTCCCTTGCTCCCTTCATGGTGCCAAGCATCAATTTCTTTGCACAAACCCTTCAGTCCTGGGTCATCAACTGCAACTGAGGCTGCACCTTCACCACTTGCCTTCCCTGGCCTCCTACAGTGCCAAGCCTCAGCTGTTCTTCATGGCCCTTTCATGTTTTCAAAACCAGTACCACCTGGATCATTCTTGTACATCACCAAGATCAGCTGCAGCACGAGATACAACCTTGGCTAACTCTGGTGATACAGAAAACATTCCCAGAAGATTTCACCTCAGGGATGCTTTAATCACTTTTTAATCACTACTAATTTCTTATCTTGAGGTAACCAGCATCTATTATCCCAGTAACTCCTTCTGCTCCTGACTCTGAAGCCAGAGCCACATGGTTGAAGGTGCTGAGTTCTGCTGCTTCCTGGGGTTGGTACATGTCCTCACACCCACTACCATCTTATATTATATCACCACTAGCTTTCTGTTTTCCAACTGCCTAAACTTGGCTGTCCTAGAACTTGCTCTGTACACTGATTTGAACTCAGAGATCTACAAGCCTGTCTCCTGAGTGATGGGATCAAAGGTGTGTACAACCTAAGCTTTTCTATACCTGAACCTTGCTGTGTTCCAGACTGACCTTGAATTCAAGTAATCTGCTTAACTCTGACCTTGGGATTAAAGGAATGTACCACTATGTCTGAACCTATGATTTTCATGGCGACTATGCCTCAAGAACTAATAACAGATGTTTGCTCCATTTCTGTATTGTAGTTCTTTCCAGATTAAAAGTCCAAATGAAAACAATAACCAGGTCAAAATAAAGCCTAACATGATATAACTATCCCTTGTTCAATTGCAAATACATGAACAATAAGCTTAGCTGGGTCAGATCTTGCCCTGAAGTCACCACACCCTTACTTCCATGTAATATCCTTGAACACAGGATTAGCTCCATTTTACTTCCTGGTGCTGCTTTATCTTGGAACCATATTATTTTGTATTTTTCCTCTCTAAGCTTGCTACACTTGATCAAAATGTTCTTCATGAGAGTAAATCAGCGGACAAAGTCTATGCAAGACTTTTTTTGAGACTTCCTTTGTCAATGAAACAAAGACAAATCTCTTTACCTTAGTCTCAGGCAGATTCTTTGGACAAGCACAAAAGGCAGCCATATTCTATACCAAAATATCATAAGAGTCTCTAGACCACATACTAAAATTCTTCTCTGAAATCTCCTTAGCCAAACTCACCAATATCCAATCACCCCCAGTACCAATGTCTTCCATACTTCTACTAGTAGGGCCCAATAAGCCCCACTTAAAGTATTCCACTGCTTTACAAAGTCCCCAGATCCACATTTCTCCAAACAAAAACATGGTCAGGCTTATCACAGCAATTACCTCAGTCCTTATTGGACTGAACATCTAAAACCGTAAGCCAGTGCCAATTAAATGTTTGCCTTTATAAAAGTTGTCTTAGTCATGGTGTCTCTTGACAGAAATAAAATCCTAACCAAGACATCTACTAAGTAAATTTTAAAACTCACAAGCATTCTTCAATAAACCATACATTACAATTTTACCCTGGATGAACATTGGTGACCATAAAAAGCAATCTTTGTAAACAACTACTATAAAACAAAGTTTAATTCCAGTAGTTTTAGCTACAACTTGAACACCACACAGTATAAACATTAAATTAAAACTCTAAAACATTCAATATGAAGTGCCAGTTAGAGAAGACAGTAACAGGACCATAAAGGACCTAAAGAATAGACAACTTTGTATTGTTTACCAGTGTCTCACTTGAAACTTTAGGGACTTAAAACTTTAGTCCTAGGTCCTGATGTGAGCAACAGAGCACCATAAAAGTTCAGTAAAGGCTGGAGCTCAAATCTAAGTTCTGTCCATAGTACAGTGTGTTGATCCTAGCCAAGTCACACTTTTCCTTACTTCAGCTTCCTCTCCTATAAAATAGGATTAACCACTGTATCTTAACCTAAAGGGATGAGTTAGAAAGTGCAAATAAAAGTCATAATTATCTTTTTCTACAAAAAAGGTAATGTTTAATTAGTTGTAGTAATTAAACCAGCAAGTGATTAATTTACTAGTGACTGATTTTACATCAATGAATCACATAAATATAATCATTTACCTTTCACGAGTTCACAAAAGCTGCATACAACACATTTTTTAACTCGAGTAAACCAGAAGCCAAATGCTAAAACCAATTAATTACCTGATGTAAAGTAGTTAACAGTTCTGAGCATAAAACTATAGCAGCAATTTTCAACCTGTGGGTAGTAACCCTTTGAGGGCGAAATGACCTTACAGAAGTCACCTTAGACCATCAGAAAACACAGACATTTTCATTAAGGTTCATAACAATAGCTAAATTACAGATATGAAGTAGCAAAGAAAAAATAATAGTTGTATGGTTGAGGTCACCACAACATGCACTAAAGGGTCATGATATTAGGAAGTCTGACCACCACTGTAGTATATACAGAAATGTGAAATTCAAATCACAAATTCATGAAGCAAGTAGCAGCACTACACACTAAGTTAGATTAAAAGATGTAATTTCAGGCCAATCCTCTCTGGTGGCGGAGAAAACAACATATAAAATGTGGTGTAACTACTATATTTAAGGAAAAAGTATAAAGTGTTTTTCTATAATTTGTTGTTATTAATTTAAGACCATATAGTAATTAGGAGAATGAATCTGGACAAGCCATCCAATTCTAACCTTGTCAACTATATAACAGTAGAGATGGCACAAACAAATGCTGCCACCTTGTGGACTAATAGATATGGTATTAAATCCACACAAGAAAAGGAAGACTTACTTGGTTTAGTATTTTTCTTCTCAGAAAATCTAGTTTCAGTGCAATACGGTAATCAACATGACACAGATCTCACATAATTTTATAGTGATAAAAATTTGTTCTATCCAACATTGTTTTAGTGGTTTTTAATCCTTTTTCATTAGAAGAAATCAAAAGCTTAGAATGAATTACCATTATCCTTCAAAGTGCAAAAAGGAGTCACCAAAATGAAAGTTTAAAAGCTCCTTTTTCCTTTCTTGCTACCTATTAGTCTTTATTTGTTCTGGTGGTATAACAAACCTAAAAACTTGGAAATATTTCACTAAGAAATATTAATTCAATATAATTGGGAAAAATAAAAAAGGCTAAGCATACCAATTAAGTACATCTATTTAATTTGTAAAATTTTAATTTAAAATATTTAAATGTAATTCATCTTACTTTGAATGTCTACTGAAAATAGGCTAAATGTAATACAGCCTGGTGGTTTTACAATATCCATTATTTTAAGAAATGGAGAATTACATATAGTAGGAAATTTTGTGTTTGTAAGCACAGGCACATGTGTGTACATGATGGTATCCATATGCAAAAATCAAAGGACAACTTTGGATGCCATTCCTCAAGTACTGTCTACCTTTCTTTTGCCAACATGGCAGTAAGCTCCAAGATCTGCCTCAACAGCACCAGCATAACGAGCAAACACTACTATGCCTGGCCTTTATTTCACATAGGTTCTGGGTGTTCTGCTTTTAAGGCAAGCAATCATTAGCTGTTTTATACCACCAGCCCCAGAATACGTTTCAAAAATACATTCTGTCAGCCTCTGGTTTGTATATTTTTAGTTAGACTAACCACATCTATCTCTCAAATTAATAGTTTTTATTACTGTATACTAATTGTATAAACTATACAGTGAACTTTGGTCATATTCTTATATTCCATGGAAAGGTTTACTGGAAAATCAAACATTAATATTCAGAAAGAAATATACTAATTCTATAGACTTGCAAAACTGAAGAAAGGACGTAAAGAGCACCTTCCATCATCACACCCAGACATCAGATATACCATCTAAAGAGAAACTGCAGCCTTCCATCAAATGGATACTACTGCGCATTCCAACTTGCTAGCTCCTAGTAACTGGAAGGCGATGTAGCTTTCAAATCCCAAGTCTCGAAGACATGTTATAGTTGCTTCTCAAATTTAGTAAGTTACCTTATACTTTAATAAAAGAATGCACAGTAAGAACAGTGCCAAACACTTACCTAGAAACTATGCTGGAACCATTATAGAGATCACTAGCATAAGACAATGTGGCCAACGGTCTTACTGAGTTGTATCGAGTAAACTTGGACAAGCATTCTTGAAATTCATCTAACTGGCTTGCAGTTCTACTGTCATCTATATTAGAAAAAAAATGAAAGTAAATGAATGAATGCCACTATAAAGGAAGCAAAGAAAAATATCTTTATATTAAAAGATTATTTGTAAATAAAAATTATTTTTGAAAATTTTAAAAAAGAGTAAGTAGTATGCTCAAATTCATTAGGTGATATTTTAGATTTAATAAAAATGGCCTAGGAATTCACTGAAACATCTATGTATTCCAATAAAACATAAAGGCAATCTCCACTAATTTTAGCACTGATTTCAGGGGAAAATAAAACAGTAAGAAACCTTCTAATGAACTTAAATCATTTATTAAAACCATACTCCAACAACCAACACTGATAGTAACTGCTGAAGGAAGAGCTAAATGTGATTAAATATTTGTTAGTTTAACAAACTTTGTTTATAGGGATATATATTTATTCTACATTTATGATCAAAACAAATTTATATAACACATATTAGGTCATTTTAATTCCTATTCTCAGCCACAGGTATAAGACTGTAATGTGTAAATCAGTGATGCTCAAAGACAACAATAATGGTATCATACAAGATTCCTTTGAGTTGACTATAGTTAAACCATCTGAGATTTAAATCATAACATTAACGTTCCAAGTAACTATTCTTTAATACAGATGTATGCTTGCAGTAAAACACAAATAAAATATTCAGTTTGGAAATCTGCATTTCAAACATTTCCCCAAGAACTAAAAAGAAAAAACAAAAATAAACAAAAAATTACAGCATACAATTATTTACATTAGCACCCTAAAAGATTAAAATTTAAAATTATTTATTTTAATGTATCTTCTATAAGTTCCTTATTTTGTCATCCACGTGTACACTGCATTTTCAACATCAACTTTTTGTGATTCCACTTAAACATATTATCTGAAAAAATGGTAGGCATAATGAAATTAAATGCAAAAAGTACTAGATGAAACAAACCATTTTTTAAAATATCTGAAAACTTACTTCGTATGATAAAATTTCTTATACTAATAATAAAAAGTTAATTGAAGAAATTAAATTCTGTCAGCTACATCATAAATGCTACAGACTTAAGCAGTCCATATCTATTTAGCAAACTGGATTAACGGGGTCGGAGTTAGTGGTGTTTTTATTCTAAAAACAATAAAGAATGACCTAACCAGCAAGCAATAACACAACCGAGATAAGACCCTATTCCACAAAAATTGCACTGAGAAAGTTCAATAGAATATAAATAAAATGTAGAGTACAGGGGCAGGAAGCCAACAAAACTAACTCCAACAGTGCTGTGGATATGATAACTGTGCACCTCCATTTGTAATCCTATTACTAAGGGGTATTTAATATAGTAAGTACTGCATGACAAGTCCTTTACCGGTTCAGAAAATAACTTCTTCAGTTCCTAGGAACATAATCACAGATATTTACGACTGCTGAAGACCATTTGTTTCTAGTGTAAAGGTACTCCTAGCTATCACAAGCTGATTAATATAAATATACAATATTTTATGAGGAAAAAAACAAGGCTGGAGATGGCTCAAATATTAAAAGTATTTGCTATAAATGATCTGGGTTCAGTTCCCAGGATCCACATGGTGGTTTACAACCATCTATAATCCAGTTATAGAGGATCTGCTTCCTCTTCTACCCTCTATAGGTACCAGGCACACATGTAGTATAGACAGACATGAACCAAAACATGCAAAACATTTTCATACATGTAAAACAAAACAAATCTACAAAAAGTAGTTATTTCAGCATCTAAATGTATACCAGTTGTCATTCCTATATCTGGTTATAAAGAAGGCTTGGATTTTGTTGGTTCAGCTGTTTGATGATCAATATTCGTATACACCTGTTGGCATAACACCTCTCCATCTTAATTACAAGTTAGTTTAGAGAAGTTTTTAATACTTCTCCTTTTCTTCATGAGTTTTCATTACATCCTTTTAAGATTATAATTAAGAAGTCAAGATATTAATTTTCTAATAAGCATCTATCACTTTTACAACTGCAAAGCCAAGGAAAGGTGGAAAATGATAAAGTGCAATCAACACTGTATGAACGTCACTGGATAAGGTTAGGATTCCTCCTGACTAAAAAACCTCATTTTCAGTAGTACAGTTATGAGAAGCCAATGTACAAATCCAGCACAACTGAAGATTTGTTAAAAACCTGAGACAACATGCTTATAAGCACGATATAGAAATTAAACACTGATCTAATCTGCCTTCTGGTGTGAACTTACTAGTCTCCTCTCTTGTAAATCTGCATCTTCCAGAGCAAATTATCCAGTATCCTCTCTGAATATCTTTGCTGCCAGTGATGTAAGGATGATTCTCTGTCAAGCCCTGTCATTTCTACTTTAAAGAAACTAATCAGCATCTACCCTATAGTGTGCTCAACATCAAAATAACAAGTAATGTTTAAAGGAATCAACAGGAATTCCCTAACTATTAAAAATAAGAGAGCAAACTACTATTTATTTAACCACACTTTATTGAAGTCTATATTCACAAACTATTATAGACATTCGATTAAAAATTTAAACGCTTGGCAGTGAATACAACATTTTCATCCATAAAAAAGCTCATCATTAACCTCAAGTCAAATATGCTTAAAACAAATTTTAGCATTTTCAAGAGAGAGAGAGAGAGAGAGAGAGAGAGAGAGAGAGAGAGAGAGAGAGAGAGAGAGAGAATGAATGTGTGTGTGTGTGTGTGTGTCTAGGCTGGCCACCAACTTGTAAGTAGTAAAGGATAACCTCTTCTTACTGACTCTGCTCTCAAAGTTGCATTTTAGACAAGCACGCCATGCTTATTTTTTCCTATTTTTTAATATGCTACTGAGGATCAAATCCTGCTGATAGGCAAGCACACTACCAATTGAGCCACATGCTCAGCCTACATAATGTTTTTTTTTTTTCTCCATCACCAATTATGAGGCAAATTTATATAAAAAAAGGTGTAAACAGAATACACACACACATACATATACACACACACACAGACAGACAGGCACACACTGTTTATACAATATAATATAAAGATATTCATTCATTTAGGAGGAAATTAAGACTCAGTTTTTAATAAGCAATATACTACCAGACAAATTTCTCCTTGATGGTTTTCATTTACAACATATATACTACTAATGAAATTAGTATGGTGTTCTATACACTTCACCTATAACTATTAAATATTTGTTTGATGGTTTGTGTTTAAGGGTATGTGTGTGTGTACCATGTGTGTGCAGAGGCCAGAAGAAGGACTCAGACCCTGTGATGCTAGAATTACACAGTCTACTGCCCTGAGTGTTGGAAACTGAACTAAAAGCAAATAGTAAGCCATCTCTATAACCCTCACCTCTAATTCTTTGAGCACATGTAGGTTTGCTACTAATACCCAACCTTCACAGATAAGGTTGAGAAAGGCTGACCAACAGCTTTATTACTTCTCTAAAATTTAAAATATCTTATGCTATCATGGCCATGTGCTCCTATGATATTCATTCCATTTTGAATGTTTCTAATTATTTTTTAATTTATACTAATCTGGCTTAAGTACAATCTTTTTAAGTCCCCACCGAGAACATCCACTTATGTCTTTTCATTTTCACTTTGCCCTAGATTTCTCACTAAGTTATATCAACTGCACATTTATATAGCACACAGAATAATTAGCAGCTACCGATTGCTTTTGCCTATAGATTTACAACATCCCCTTTATGATAATTAAGACTCCATTCTTCCATCAGCACTAAGAACGATTCTTAAAACTTATTAATGTTGAATAGGAGCTAACGGAATGGAATTTGCTGTTGCTAGCTACACAGTCATGGTTATTTTACAAGCTTATTTTATATAGCTTGCTCTAGAAAGATAAAAAATTCTGGAATGAGGAATATGGACACAAGTACAAAACAGCACTCTCCAAGATATCTGGAAGCCTATAAACTACTGATAAAACTTCCAAAAACACACACTTTGTTTTGCAATTAGAACTTTCCATAAATCTAGCACATGAACCTGAAAATACAGCTGAAGGATGATTTTCAGACATTTTAAGAAGAATCCTGAACATGTACCTGAGATACGAGACATCCTTGTAGAAAAATAACACTGCTCTAAGTCTTCAAAATGAGCAGTGAGTCGCTTTCGTCTTGATGCTAATGTGCTGTTATACCAAGGCTGTTTCTTTGTCTAAGATGATAAGAAAAGACACTTATAACTCAGCACGATTCACACTCTTATACAGAATAGCCAAGTGCTTACTTATGTACTTCTAAATGAACAATATATTAAAAATGACTATAAATGGTAAAAAAAACCCTACAATTTTCAAATTATATTTCCCAATTTTTCTTTTCAAGTAAAAACAGGGGGGAAATCTGAAAACAGTGACGTAAAGGCCGTGCAGGCCTTCTGAAGTGCTTGCCTAGATCCCCAACACCACATAAAACATGGTGATGGAGACCTGTAAACTCAGTACTCAGAGATGGCAGAGGCAGGAGATCAGTTGTATAACCAAGTCAACCTTGGTTATACAACAAGTTTAGGGGCCATTCTGGGCTGGCTACAGGAGACCTTGTCTCCAAAAGGTTAAAAAACAGAGACAAGGAAAACAAAGCAAAACAAAACAAAAAAACCCTTGAAGTAACCTAATTACATGGGCTGGAAGATGAAGAGATGAAATGGGAGAAATCCATCAGTTAAAGAATCTATGATATATATATTAAATACATAAATGTAATTTTCTATCCCTAGTGTGCTTTTAAATCATTCAATTCAAATCCCTATAGTGATTTTATAGGCACTACAACAACCACTTATCCAGAAATAATTATTTTTTCTCTATCTACTCCTCTATACCAAAGTTTCTGAACTCACCTCTCTAGCCCTCCTCAATAATACCATAAAAATTAATCTTTATTATCGAGTCTTGACCCTGGCGCACACACTGTTTTAGTATTCTGTGATAAGACAGGAAGTATGCATGAAGCACTTTACAAGTCCATGTACTTAAATAAAGCTCTGAGTTAGTTGCTGTCCTCATGAGACACAGAAGTAACAATTCATTAGGAAGCAATGAAGAAGAGGAAAGGTGGTAAATATAAACTTCCTACCTAAGGATAGGGAAAATAGCTGAGTTGGTAAGGGCATGCCATGCAAATGTGGTGATTTATGTTTGAACCCTAAAACCTACTTTAAAAAGTAGGGCAATAGTGGAACACACTTGTTATCCAACCAACCAGGAAGAAAGAGGTGGACTGGGCTTCACTGGCCAGCCAGACTAACCTAGTCACTAAGTTCCAAGCCACTGAGAGAGCTTGCCTCAAAACAGAAAACAAAAAAGTTAGAGGGTCCGACTTTATGCTTTTGCCACTATAACTTCCACACCAGAATAGACTATAAATTCAAAATGTAGGAGTGGAGGGGGTGGGAAACAAACTCTTCTTTCCTTAGGTTGCTTTCATTAGTTACTTTGACAAAACAAACAAAAAATAATAATGATCCCATGTGCCAACCTTCTCCTTTATCAGAGGCAGAAAGAGCCTCCAAATTGGTTATCTAACACAAGTGGTCAGCCCTATAATTCTGTGCATATGAGTAACATTATGCAGACTGAAGAGGCTATATTTATACATTTAGGAATGAATATAGAAAATGAGGCTATGAATTTGAGAGAGCAAAGAAGGTTCATGGGAGGAGTTATAGAGGGAGAAAAAAGAAAATTATGGAATTATATTTTAACTTAAAAATCTATTAAAATAGAAGAAAACAACTTCAACATAACTGGGGGCATCTGTGGAAATAAAGTCTTACATTGTACAGGGGATATTTAGGAGGGAAAGGGAGAGAGCAAATAAAAAAGCACAGGATAAAAAGGAAGCAGAGAAAGGAGAAAATAAATCTAGGAAGTAGACAGACATTAAAAGCTACGAAAATTGTCAGAATAAAAGTCACCAGTTTGTCACACCCCAAGAAAGAAAGGGAGACCACTCTGGCTTTCTTTCATTGCTGTCTGATAAACTATCACAAGACTACCAGAAACACAATACGAATAAAGCCCATCAAATTATACAACAAAAATTATTTATTGGAGAGGGGGAGGATACAGCCCTAGCAGCTGCCTGTCCAGCCTTGGGTTAATGCCATTCTTGTTATTTAGCCTTGAGTCAAAGACAATAATTTCAGAACAAATTAGATAACCCATCTAAAAATTCCTATCTTTCTTTCTTGGTTCATAATTTACTATGGTAACATGCAAAATCATGAGTAAAATCTATTTTAACTCCATTATCATAAAAATATGAGCTTTCCCTAGAATAGTTTCTAAAGTAAAGGCAGTTCCAATAAAAATAACAGGAGGTAGATTCTTCCATTTTGGGGGACAGTGGGTGGGTAGCAGGTAAGGTCTTGATAAGTGAACACGGCTGGCTTCATACAGTTCTCAGCTTTAGCTTCCAAGGTGCTAAAATCTGAGGCACCAGACTGCTACAATTTTAGGGGTGGGGCGAGGGTAAGTTACAGTCAAGGAGCAAATCCAGGGCTTCAAAAATAGCAGTTAACACTAAACAATGTACCTGACTCTCCCCAACCCCTTGGGCTTCTTTATGGATCTAAATAGGATAATACTAAAGCTCAAAGAACAAAACAAATTGGAAAGCTTTACCAAACACTGAAGAACAAAAAGTACTACAATGAAGAACCACAAAGGAGCTGGAGGTGGAGCCCTATGAGAATTAAGATGTACCTTAAAAAGAGCCCTAACAAATAAATTACACCCTTCAGAAGTCCAGTGTCTTAAGAAACTAGCAGTTCACAGGCATTGGAAAGATACACAACAAATAAACTTAACAGTGATTCTGAGCCAGTTCTGGACCATTAGCTAGTTTTTTGGTTTTGTTTTCATTTCTTTTCCTATAAAGGTCATTATTACCAGGAACTGTGGTTCATGCTTGTAATCCTAGTAGTTAGGAAGCTGAAGCTAGAACTGCTTTGAATCTGAGGCCAGACTGACCTGTAACTGAGTTTCATGACAGCCTGAATAACAGTTCTTAGACACAAATACACACACACAGGTGATGGGGGGAGAGGGAGGGGGAGCGGGGAGGGGGAGGGGGAGGGGAAGGGGGGAGAGGGAGATACACAAATATATCAACAGGCAGGCAGGCAGGCTGGCAGGCAGGCACACATGCACGCACCAAGAAAATGACTACTGAAATTTAAGTTTTAAAATATAAGTTCCTCTGGCTTTTAATGATAATTTCTTATTTTTTCTCATTATACAGAAGCTATCAAAATTTCTAAAGCAAAACCAACAGATAATTATAAAAATTCAGAAGCATAATATACCTATATTATATAAAAGTCATATATTTCTGGCTTTTTTTAATCATGTTAGCATTTTAAATTTTTACTTCCCCTATTAGACTGTTTTTTTAATAGTATAACAACTTGCTCTTTAACTGTAGTATAACGTTCTTAATTATTTTACTACGGCTGGGCATATGTTCCAGAATTTACTAGAATACAAGCCTATTTTCAAAAGTTTTATTTATTTTTCTTACTATTTATGTTTCTGTGAGAGTACATACCATTATCTATTAAGGCCAGAAAAGGGCACTAGAACCCCTACAACTGAAAGGACAAGCAGCTGTGAGCCACCAATGCTGGGAACTGAAATCGGGGCCTCTGAAGAACAACAAGTGTTCCTAATTGCTGAGCTTTCTCTATGGCCCTCGTATTTCATCTTTATGCACTATTTCAGATGATTTCTTAGAAAGGGTTCCTATGTGTGTAATTTTCAAATCAAATGCTCCTAGGAGTTACTATATATATATATATATGACTACCAACTCAACCTCTCCATTTTCTTCTCAGTCTACCCTTGCAGCTTCCACTGTCATAATACTCTATGACACAATTCCTGTGCTTGAGCAATGATAGTTATTAACAAACCTCTTATGATGACAGTGGTGTAAATGTATACCATAGGTAATTATGTACAGTAAGTAATATTAAATAATGAGAGTATAAAACAGACTTCCTGGGGGTGGGGCACATTTAAGTTTGAAAACTTATTGCTTAGACTTTTATGATATGCAAAGTTGAAATTTAGCAAATTTGAGTCAAAATTATCTTGGGCTATTTTTATTTAAGCTATTTAATAAGCATTTAGTTCTCACCTACTGTATCTTGCTTAGAACACTTTCCACTGTCAGGTATACCTTTAGAATGCATAACCTTACCAGATAGCTTGCTTTCCTCAAGCTCAAAGCTAAGACACTTAAAATACAGCATGTGAAACCTATTTGCAGAGGTTTTCTAGATTTGCTATAACTGAACTGATGTCTTATTTATGCTATTTAGTACATGCATTGGTTTCTGACTTTCTTTTGTTCGGTGACATAAAAAGTTTGTGTAACTGCTTCCTCAGAAGAACATTTTATCCACAGGCCATGGTCATTCATATTTGGCAAAGAATAAAATTTCCCTTATTCTAAGAATTGTCTCATAATTGGGTTTGGTGGCTCATGCCTTTAATCCAAGCACTTGGAAAGCAAAGGCAAGTGGGTCTGTGAGTTTTGAGGCTGCCTGGTATTCATGAACAAACCAGAGCAAAATAGAGACCCTGTCTCATTACCAACAAATAAATAAAAACCTGTTTCATGCTGCTATAGCATTAAACATTTCTGCTCTTGGATTATGCCCTTTGTCTAACACACACTTTTGTTCTTTTGAAATGGGTTATTGTATGTACAGTAAGCTCAGGGTAAGATGGTATGCTGTGAAGCAGCAGCATCCATCTTGTTTTATACTGGCACTTGGGCAGTGACAACCTACAACATTGAGATCTGTGTAAATATGCTTGTTATATATTGACATTTATACATAGTCAATGATGGGACTCTCAGAATATGCCCTCATTTGGAAATCATTCATGTAAGTTTCTCCAGTCCGAACTCTCTTTTATCTCAGTAAGAACTACTAGAGGAATTCTTTGGTACCATGTCTCAGTCCAAATTTTCTTATTTAGGAAATTCAGAATCATGTCAGATGACATGAACATGAGCATTTTTATCCCTTTAATCACGTTTCTTAGCAAACTTTTTAACCCTATCTGGAGTCCGCATTTAAAAAGTTATCAGTACCACAGTTGTCTCTTTTCTTTCTTAACATCTTACAGCAAATAAGATTTTTATGCACCACACTCAAGATGTTTCCCAGCATGGGCTAAGGTTTTGTTTCTGGTCCTTTACTGTATGTTGAGTTATTTTATCATTTCTATTTCAACAATGATCTACTTGATCTAGACGCTTTTAGCAAGCAGTAAATATCAGATACGCTTCTATCAAATGTTTCCTAGTTATCCCAACTTATTTCTTTGCACCACTTTCTAAACTCCTTTAGTGCAGGTTATCAATGATAATTTCATGAGACTGTTAAATTTTATTTTGCTCCTTTGGTAACAGCTTGCTTTTATATTGAGTAGGTGAATACTGTCTTCATATTAACCTCTGAATCACCCATTTTAGCAAAGAATTTCAAATTCAATTGATAACATATCTGCATATTTAAAAAATTACTATGGGGATGTTTTAGTAGGAACCAGTTAAATTAATAATTAAGGCCATTAATCTATTCAAATAGTTCTACAATTACTTTAGTTATTTCAATACTATATTCATTTTTTAAATTTACATTTAAGACTGCTACTTTTATTAATGTTCATCTGTGCTAACATAATTTATTCTAAATTGTGATAACATTAATTTGTCATATATGGGCCCTTCTATGAAAATCTATCTTTTTATACTTATATAATATTGTAGACTCCTTAGGAAAATGCTGAGAGAATTTTTTATATCTATAAATAAAAACATTGAATGCTATGAATTTCTAGTATAGTATCTCTTCCATACTATTTTAAATATAGTGCTTATATGAGCAAGTCTCCTTTTGTGCTTTTTGGGGTATTTTTATACGAAACTACTTTATGATTCAGAGTATCCACAGAAATCTATTTCTTATTGCAAATTACAACAGTATATTCTAGCTAACATTCTAATCATGGAGTACAGATGGCACGATATATTCTGTTTTAGAATCAATTCATTTTGCTAATCTTTGCAAAGACAAAATAAATGAAATGAATATCCTTTTAATGAAGAATACCAAGTACACCAAAGAAATTCCATGCCCTTCCACTTATAAAACCAGAGCAAATCACCCTTTTTGTATCAATTTTAATTTTGTTTCATATACTGTTATCAATCTCTAATAGGATTTACTCCTCAATATCTGCCCTGTCTTCTAACAGGTGTGAAAGCTGGATTCTGCTAGGAAACGCACAGAATTGAGCCTGCATTTACTCTACACACAGCAACTCAGAAATCAGTTCTTTTCATTAATCACGAAATGTTTTCTCGTTAATCATTTGTAGAAACAGTACTGAAGGCAGCAAACCTGTAGGGCTTTGAAACCAAAGCTCCAGATACTGACATGGAGCTTTGAGATTTGGTGTTTGACCTGCTGAGTTTAGTCCTGCTTTGGTCCACTCTTTCCTCACTAGGTCTCGTTGTTCCCTAATGCAATGGAAATGTATATTCTATACCACTGTATATAAGAAGTATATTATGAGGGCTTTGGTTTATGTTTCAATTTTATAAGGAGTCAGACTTGACCGGACTGACTCTATAGTCTCAGAAGAGATTTTAGACTTTTCAACAGTCTTGGGGGCTTTAAAGACTATGGGAAGAGGTGGAATGTCAGATTTGAATGAGAAATATCCCCTATATCTTCATATATCTGAACTGGGGACTTAGGTCCCCAGTTTGTGATTCTGTTTGAGAAGGTTTGGAACAATTAGAAGCTGTGGCTTTGCTAGAACATGGATGTCACTGGTATTGTGTTTTATAGCTTGGGTCCACTTCCTAAGGACAGATCAAAGATGATCTCTATGCTTCCTGACAAGCTATCTCCACCATGATTAACTTTATCCCCCCCTGGAACTGTAAGCTAAAATAAATCCTATTTTCCTCACAGTTGCTTTTAGTCATACTTTTTATTTTACTTTTTAATTTTCTTAGTAACAGAATGGTAAACCAAAAAGCAATAAGATTCTTTTGAGGCTGAGCGCTTCGATGACACTAATGCAATGCCTCAGGAAACCAGAAGTCTCTTTGACTATTCACCAGTAAATGATACACAAAATGAAAAAACATCATAAAATTCTCAACTTATAAAAGGAGTTGCATCCTAATAAATTATAAACCCAAAATATTGTAAATAAAAAATGTATTTAATACTTCTCACCTAATAAGCAGCAAAATTTGGCAAAACAATCCACTAGAGTACCTGCTACCAACTAACTGCCTTAAAGGGAACTATGGTCTGCTGCTGTTGCCCAACATCACAGGAGACTACTGTACAACACAGATGGCTAGCCCAGAAAAAAGTCACAGCTCAAGATTCAAAGTATGGTTTCAACTGACTCTGCACTCCTTTTATACCATCATACAGATTTTAAAATGGCAATCGTCAAAAATAGAGAACAGCTACTTTTACTCATTTTCTTCTTGCACCAGACTTTGTTTTAACCTTTTCCCTAGTTTCGGGAATTTAACAGAAAATCCAAAACAATACTACATAAATAGTTTAATGAAAAGCTCCTCTTTCTACTCTATATAAACTTCCCAAATACCTCTAACCACAGACAAAGATATGTATAATTACACTGACAAAAGGAAGAGTTGGCTTAGTAAGAATGTCAAAAACAATCTATAAGAGTAAGGCTCACATAAAATATGTAGGAGCATTCAAGAGTATTGAGTTTTACTCTGAATCAGAATATAACTGTTTTGTGGGGTAAGTTCTCTTATAACAAATTTTACCTATATGAGAAGTAGAGCTGGAGTATAGTATAATAGCTAAGTGGTTAAGTGCTTGCTTGAGTTAGCATGCAAGATGCTCCAGATTCAATCTCTAGCACCTCAAAGCAAGCAAACAAAAAGCTAGAAAGGGAACAAAGAAGTCTGTAGCGAATTAAAATAAAGTTGTAGGAAAGGCAGCAGCTACTCATACTACTTTAGATGGTATGCAAAGCAGCAGTCATTCATATTACTTAGGATGTGATGTGCTTATTATTTTGTATGGTCTGCAAAGCAATCATGGTTTCTTATGTGTTTAAAAATTATTGAATAAGGTATTTTGTTTGTCTGACTTTATCAAAGCCATGGGCTGGCCTTGTATGAATGTTATTCTGTGAAATTATCTTCAAAGGAAAGTGTCAAACAAAGCCATGCTATAAATACTATAATAGCTAATTTCCAGATCAGGATTGGCCTTTCTTGCAAGTTATTATAGACTTTGAGACTTTAAATTTTTTCCTAACATATCCTATTATATATTGCAAAAAATACTCAAATCATGTTTTACTATCTATAGAAAGATACAAGCCACTCTATGAATTTTGATGACAAAAGTTTATAAACTATAATAGTTGTTTTTTAAAGGTTAAAGTGTTAGAGAAGTTTAGCAGTAGAACACCTGCCTACCAGGCACACAGCCCTGGATTCAAGCTCCAGAAGTACAAAAATAAAACAACTACTACTACAACAGGTTTAACAAAACAGGCAAGTGCAAACATGCAAATTCATATATCAGATATGCCAAGTAATTTCAAAACTACAAAATAGATAATCGTCTAAGAACTCAAGAGTATAAATCACAAAAGCTCAATGTTTCAAAAGCTCTGCATTTACTAATGATAACTTTTGAGACAGGGTTTCTCTGTATAGCCCTGGCTGTCCTGGAGCTCACTCTGTAGACCAGGCTGGCCTTGAACTCAGAAATCCGCTTGCCTCTGCCTCCCAAGTGCTGGGATTAAAGGCATGTGCCACCACTGCCCGGATTTTTAATATAAAGTAAATATATAAAAAAGACCATTAAAAATACTTTATTTAATATTTTTTTCTCTACATATGCTAAGCTTAAATAGCATACTATCTATACCTTAAACACCTAGGAGAAAAGGGAAATTAGTATATATAGGTAAAAGGGGAAGTGACTAAGAATGCAATAAACATTTGAATTAGATAAAGGAATTCTTTGGAGCAATCTTACTGCTTTTCCATGAATCTGAAAGTATTTGATTGTAAATAGTTTTGGTTTGGGGAACTTTTTGCTTACTTATTTGTTTTTAGTAACTTTTTTTTAAGTACATAGCAGAACTCAAAGAATAAGGTTGGTAAGTATCATCAATCCCCCAGTCAAAGCTGGAAAGAGTAAAAGTTAAGAGAATCATACAATTAACTGGAAGAAGTGAGGCTAGTGTTTATTTTATTTAAGTCTCTAGTCCATGAAACTATAAGAAATGATTAATGCTTTAATATAATGATGTGTAATTAATCAATAATTATACCTTTCATATCTCTGAGACAAACAATGCCTGACAATATTTTCTCCCTCTTAAGGTCTGATATTAATCACCAAGGTAAAAACACTTTTTAGAAATTCCTGCCATTGAAAAGCAAATAGTAATTCTGTTATGTACAAGAAACAAAGACTATTTTAGAAAACTAACCTATTATTTTACAATGCAGATGATTATACTCACAGCTAATACATACTGCTAAATGTACCCCTTACCTGAGAAGTCCCACTGAAACCTGGAGGTTGACTGTATTCTGTAGAATCAATAATGCTACTGCAAAATGAAGAATACAATTTCAGTATTTAAATTATTTTAGTAACAGTTGATCTAAAATGTATCACTTATAAACCAAACATTTGTACTTATAAGTAAACATCTAATGCCAATCATTTAATCAAACATCAAAGGACCATAAACATTTACTTCTCGCAGCTACTCAAACCTACACATCAAGAAAGGCTATCAAGTGGGAATAATCATGAAGTCAGTGAGCACATCAATTTATTTCTGTCTCCAAATAGGTTAGTAAGGTTTCAAACTTTAAGGAAAAAAGGACTTACGATATTGGGGTAAACAGCATGCACTCAATGGGCTATAGTTAAGAGACTCTGTTATGGCACTCAGTAGCCATGTGTTCTTGGGACAATTACCTTATAATTACTCTAGCACTGAAATAGCCTAAAGGTTATGGGAGATACTTTTAAGAGTACAAATTTTTAATTAACCAACAAAGAAATTGATTCTGAGCAAGTGATTCTTATCTGAGCAGCACTTTCTTTATGAAAAGATGACATTGTACAGAGATGTGAAAGTGAAATATAACATTATATACAATGCTAAAATACAGTACAGATCTAATGCCAATCATCTCATCAGACATCAAAGGACCATAAACATTTACTTCTCCCAACTCCTCAAACATACACATCATGAAAGTTTCACATAGCCAAGAACCTTTACTGACATTAGAAAGAACTTTTTGGGACTCCTGATAGTGGATAAGCAATCATGTAGTTCAATCAACACTAAACAAACTCAACAGACCACATACACATATGTGTAACTATAATAATTAGGAAGGGAGCTTGTGGGAGGAGCTGGAGGAAGGGTACATGATGGGAGTTAGAAGTTGGACATTTAATAGAGAAATTATGTAATTATATTTTAATTAAAATAAAACAAACTCAAATAAATCTATGAAGTCTTATGGTTGATTTCTTCTGATGAAATACAATTACAGTGTGCATCCCCTACAATTGTGCACTTGTGTAGGGAGTGGAGGGGGGGTCACATGATATTTTCAGTTTCTTCATACAATACTAACAGCTGAGAAATAAGTGAAAGTCTGCATTAAAATGTTTCCTTTACTAATGAAACTATTCCTACCATTTGTACAGTACTAGTAAAAGTAAATAGGTGTGTGGCTGAGGAGATGAGTCAGTGTGCAAAGTATCTGCTGCTGTGCACATACACATAACCACAATCCCACATCCCTCCACAAACAAGTGGTACCTACATTTTGACATCAACACTTATAAAAAAAAGTCTAGACAATGTGCCATATTCCTAAGTACTTTATTTTTTATAAATGAAGTGTGAAAGAAATCCTTTATTAGTCTGCCCATTTCATGGATGAATTTTAGGGTCAAAAATGAAAAAAAATAGCCACTTAAAATGATACACAGTTATCAAGTATTTTACATAGGTACCTGTAAGAGTTAAAAAATTAGTAAGGGTACCAAAATGGCACAGGAGAAAGAAAATTTCAGTGGTAACTAAAAGAAAATTATGTATAATTGAACTGAAGAAAGTAAGTGGTGATTCCTAATGTTTCTGCTGGTAAGAATGAGAAATTAGATAAAAATATAAATAGAACCAATACAGAACATGTGAGAAACTGGCTTAAATCCCATGCATCAAGGTATGTGGGGGGTGGGTGGGGGGGGTGGGAAACAAACACAAATAAAATCAGTTATACAGTAACTAGAAATCATACAGCTTTCAACATAACCTGTTTCAAGAGGCACAGACAAGATCATTTCCCATATAAAATTTTACAATAATAAGTAGCTAAAATTTCAAAAAGAAAATTTCATTTAACTGTAAAATTCTCATGGACCATAATTTGCAGATACCTCCAAAGATACAACAACTATTTTCTTGTTCATTATTTTCTTTTGGACATTAAAATTTAAAACAAGTAGCAAACAATGTACCCAAAATAATGTGACTTTAATGCCAACTACAGCAGCAGCAGCAATTAAAATCTACTAAGTCCTATGTGTCACGCATTACTCTCCTGACTTCAAATGTGCCATCATAGCTCAGCAGTCAGCTTAATATTATTACCCTATGTGTAAAATGAGAAACTAAGGATATACACTAAACTTGCACAAAGACAAAATATGAAATGTCTACCACAATTCTAAAATCTCTACAAAAAAAAAAAAAAAAAAAAAAAATTGCCAAAATGATTTGTCTTTGGAAGAATCACTACCTGGTCATTTTGAATACAAAGTTTCTACTTAACTTCTAAATGGTTTAAGCTCAGCTTTTGAGGTGATTTGCACAACCCTTTTTACAGTCTTCAAAGTAAGAATACCCGGATTAGGATATCAGCTGTACACTAACTGTGATGCTGGGAAATTTTCTTTTGTAATCTGTAAAATGGATTAAATAAAATAACCCGGGTAAATTAAACACTGCCAAATACATGGCTCTAACATTAATAGTTCCAACTTCTGAGGATAAAATAAAGTCCTCCGCCCTGACAGGGCAGACCTGATTTTAAAACAAATTATATTTAAAATATTATAAAAATTATTTAGCGCCTTCCTGTTCTAACTTGCACAGGATGAGGAAGTGTTTAGTTCTCGAATACGTATGCTGAGCAGGGAACCTAGTATTTAGATAGACTCTCTTTTAAATGATCTGTTACTCCACAAAAATCCTGAAGCTGAAAAAGTATTTTAGAGTAGTTTCCTTCGGGAGAAACTAAGGGCTGAGAGACGTAAAAGGCCACAAGCTGAAATTTTTCTGACAGATTGAACAGGTCTCAGTGTACCACTTTACTTCCTTTTAACGTAAACTATTTTGCTCGGTAGAATTTCAAAAACCGAAAAGAATACATTCAAAGAAACAAACAGAACAGGATACATCGAAAGAAACAAGAAAAGGATCCATTCAAGCGGATGGAGACCAGCCTCCAATACAACTACTCAACAGAACTAGTGAGTGTTTCAGTGCCTCACAAATGGTGCTGTACTTGGCTACTTTGTATCTACAGCACCCTTTCAAAGAGTTGGAGATTAATATTTATTTTTAATTTACAAAAGACAATCTTGCTAGATGATATACTTGCTATAAACTTTTAAGGTTATAAAAATTAATCGTAAGTCATTAGAAAAGCATTCCCAAACAATAAGGAAAGACTTAACACTAGGGTGATTATGAGAATAAAGAAAATGATGGTGATTGAGTAAGAGACAAACCTGCAGAAACAGAGATGGAAACAGCAAGAGAAATTTTCTTTCATGAATCAGTTTTACTTTGTGTGGTTTTGTTTTCCTAGACACTTCCATTCTTAATTTACCAGGATCAAAACCTTCACTTCTCAAAGAGGAGAGGCACCTTGTATGACTCTCTAATCTGAAAGGGCAAGAAGCTATCATGATCTGCACTGATCATAATATAGACACTACATATTCCATTTTCAGTTCACAACCACCAGTTCCTTCTGCAGCTCTCTAGAGCCTAGAAACCTGAGCTTCGAAACACTTAAAAGACACAATAAACTATAAAATAATTAGAAACTTCAACACATACCAGTATATTCTGGTATTGTCAAGGTATTAACTAAAATTCATTCTTAATTAGATGTTTATGGAATGTACTACACTGTTAAGATTATCTTAGTCTACCTAATTATTATCATAAAAATGCTTAAAATTTTACCACATTTACAAAATAAGTTTTTTTAAAACTCTCTTAGGCTAAGCATCAAAAAATTTTATACTTATATATTAAAAGAAAATTATGGCTGAGCAACAAAAGATTTAATATATTAAAATACCAAAACTTAAAAAAGTTTTAAAGCAGTATTAGTTCCAAATAGGATGGCGTATCTCCTGATGTCATGCTGACAATTTATATGTTGTCAGGTAGAATTCAGAAAGGATGGTACTTTCTGATTTCTAGTATCTCATTTAGGCCCACTGTGCTTAACTTTGAAAAAAAATTTATACATTACATGTATATTTGTATACATTACATTTATATTTGTACATGTGGATAGATTTAAGTATCCTGTTACGATACTAATTTTGAAAGTCACATAACTTTTCTTGAAATCTTGGTAAAAGTACCTAGAAGCTAAATTACTTGAATATATTAGATATTGTCATAGTAACATTTATAAAATGTATCTTTCCTATTATACTGGGGTTTTATTTGAAAACTCCAGTTTCCTTTATACCCCTAGTACACTTTGGCCACCTCTAAAGTCAGTAAACACAGAGAAGTCAAGTGGGTTGGTGGCAGTGGGAAATGAGCATTCATCTTCCTATGACACTTTACTTTTAGAATAAAACAATACTTTAGCACTGCTGACTGCCACTTTTAGTACAGGTGGTAAACCTAATTTTATATAATGCATGGCATAAAATGGAAGAAGTGTTTACTTCCTGGTCTTTAAGTGCCTAGTAGATAGTCACAGGAATTCACAGATTAAGTATAGGAAACTTGAGAAAAGACAAAATGTCTCTGATATGTTCTTTCCCTTTGTATGACAGTATGGCATTAATATGTCTAAAAGAAGAACAGTGTTATTCCTTTCATATAGACACTTCATAGTTTTTACTATGACTGTAGCAATCACATACAGTACAGGCAATTTCAACATCTGCTTATGTTAGTGCAAAAGAGAAATCATAGGCAGATGCTGAGTTTTCTCTGTAGGTATTTTTGGGAACATACCTATATTGTTCTACTTTGTTAATAGGGGGTAACAGCATATTCTGGATTTTAAAATTTGGAGTTTTCTCTTAATTGTCCCATAGTATCCTAGCATCACTCTCATTTTCAAGGCTGGGTAGAGACAGAGTTTCTTCAAAACATGACATTTTTGATCCTGTGCTGGTTTGAGTAAAAATGGCCCAAACAGGATCATATAGTTGAATACTAAGTCACCAGAGAGTAAAATTCTTTGATAGGATTAGAAGAAATAATACATATTATTAGGAGGCATAGCCTTAATAAACAAAGTGTGTCACTGGGAGTGGGCTTTGACATGTGAAAAAGCACATACCAGGCTCAGTCTGTCTCTGTCTCTTTCTCTGACTGGGTAAGACTGTAGCTCTCACAAGGGTTCAAGAGAGATGCTGCCCTACCCTCCACCTGTCTCTAAGCTCCCACCTCCTTCACAAGAGCAGGAAGGCTGGCCTTGTCCTTTGAAGGCTGCAACACTTGAGAGAGTACCTTGTCAAGGCAACACAGGAGAGCAGACCAGAGTGGGAAAGCGCTGGTGAGGTGGACCTGAGGACATGAGAGCAGCAGAGATGGCCCTGCCTCTTGCCAGCTGCAGTACACTGGTGGTGTGGGTGCTGGTGCAGGAAGCTGGCAAGCTGATCAACTCAGGTATTACCCAGATCCAGGACTTTGGCCCATGCCATCATCTACCCATCTAAGAACTACTAGAGTGCATTAAAAGGCTGATACGGTAAAACTAAAGCTGAGGGATCCCCAAGATACAGGGCAACAACAGGATATCCAAGAAGAGTGCTAGCAAAGATCCAGGATTCAAAATGTGGCAGAAGCCAGGGGTTACGAACCAAATCAATGACTCATTGCAATGAACATTTGCAAGTAAAGATGTGTGGACAATGATGTATACTGTGGGACACACTAAAGCTTCCACAACAAAATTTTTCTTTTAGGGGGAGAAGTTGCTAGGGTGAAGGGCCAAGGAGATGAGTGGGATTCTGGTGTAAAATTCATAAAGAATCAAGAGTTTTGTTTTTTTTTTAAATGTAGTTCTCAGTTACTTCTCAAGCACCATGTGCCTGCTGCCATGCTACCTGCCATAATGACAACAGACTGAGCCTCTGAAACTGTAAGCAAGCCTTTAATTAAAGGCTTTCCTTTCTAAGAGTTGCCATGGTTAGTGTTTCTTTACAGCAATGGAACACCCACTAAGACTAAGATTAATCCCTTCTTTCTATTCTCCAAACACGTGGAATTTACCAAGGAAGTTGGCTTTCTATAATCTGAAAGTATTCTAAACTTGGCCCATAACCATTGATTTCCAAACCATGTTATTTTTTAGTAACTTCTCTAGTTCCGATCTATCCACCAATCATAACTTGATTCATCATAATCAAACGTTACATTATCAGAGTCCATCAGGAGATTAGATTCAGGTGATAGTATACAGATATACAGAGGTCAGTACTAGAATCCTACATTATACTCTAATACCTTAATTCAAATTAATGATCAATATCCAATTCTAAAGAAATTTATAATTAGAAACAGAATTGCCAAGTAAACTTGCTATAACAGACTTTAAAGAACAGGACAAAGGGCCATATGTGATGGAAGAAACCTGGAATTCCAGCACTTAGGAAACTGAGACAGGAGACTTGCTGGGAGGACAAGGTTACCCTGAGTTAGTACCAGCTAAGCTTCAGAGTACTACTTACAATAAAACCTTTCATCCACAGTTCCTTCAAAGTAAGTATGATGGTCTATATTAAAATTATAATAGTGGAGAGTAAGAAAATGAAAGCAAAATTTAGCACTCTGGATGGAGGCTTAAAAAGTTTCTACTTATATTTAACGTCCTAAAATGGTTCAAAATTAGGAAGAAATGTAACAGAATATCACCTACTACTGCTCCTAAAATGTGGTGTCACCAACTCAATACATGGATTTTTAGTAGACATCTTTCAAAGCTGTCTTCAAAAAGTGACTGACATTAATTTTAAAGTGCATGTAATAAACAATGGCATTTTCTATTGTTAAAAAATAATACACAACTTTATATAAAATAGAAAAATATTTAGACAGCTTTACCCACTCCCCCAAATAATGAAATATATAAACATACTTTAAAAACTTTAACACTGAATATCTGAGTTACTTTCAAACAAATCTGTAATCCAGATATTACACATTATAAATAATGCTTATATACTTCTAAAGTATTCTCTCTACCATCCCACCTCCAGACCTGTTTTTCAGTCTTTGGGAGCTCCATCATATAAGATAATTATACTAGATAATAAGGATTCAAAATCCTGTTCTTTAAGCAGAGGTCTTGCCTGAACCAACAAGGACTGGAATATTCAGATTTCAGAATTTTAATAGACCATGACAATATTCATAGCAAGAATCAAAAACTATTTTATAAGGCCTAAAAGATAGTTGCTCAAGAAAAAGAGTGGTTGATGTTTATAAAAATTCTGAAATAACTGCAAATAAAAATACTCATTTTCATTTCAGAGGAAAATGAGTTATATACATTAAAATTCTTTGAGTCAAAAATTCTACTCATTCTGTACTTTAAGCAAAATTATTAATTTACTAAGACAAATTATTTCCCATCCCAAGACAGCATAATCACGGGAATAGGGTCTGGGGATTTATCATATTCACAACTATAACACAGTATCTTCACTGTGTTTTACACCTAGCTGGTATAATCCAAATTTAGGATAATTGACTTACAGTAAACTCTTCAAGTATTCAAAAGAAGGAAAATTAAAGTTTTAAGAACAATTTCAATAACTTGTACTTTTATTACCTACCAATGTTATTAATGATGAGTAATAAGCACATAATGAAAAAGTATTCTCTATATTCATTTACAATTCAGCATCTTCTCATGCCTACGGCATCAATTCAACCTCTCTCCAGGGCATAAAGTAAAGTAATTCATCTCTAGTGCTTGCTATAAAAAGTACCTGGCTAGTTTTTATAATCTCTACTCCAAATAATCAGTAAAAAACATTAAAATACAGCAAGTGAATGTGTTAGATTCCTAAGTCTAGTCTATTGGAGATTCTTGTTCAAGGTCTGCTCCTGCATTCTATTCTATTTCCTTGTTGCTTTGTTTGGGACATTTTGTTTTGTTTGGTGCGACACAGGGTCTCACCATGCAGCCCTCCTTGGCTGGTCTTAATCATGGAGATCCATTTGCCTTTGCCTCCTCAGCAGTGGGAGTAAAGGTGTGTGTCATGATGCCTAGTTTATGCTAATAACTACCTTCCCCATTGTCACCAACAAAATCATAAACCAAGCTCTCACTCTTCTTTCTTAAGTTTTCTAACTTTCCCCCCTACTTTCAAATATGAAGTCAGGAATGACATGTGTCTTCTCTCTCTTCCACATGGAAATTGAAGACATTTTAAAATTCAAAGCAGACCCAATAGTTTTCTAGCATGTTTGAGCTTCATTCCACCAGTTATCTCTTTAGAAAAGCTCAACTACCTAAAACAGGATGTTCTTGTAAACATCTAGCCTGCTAATCTGTTCTTCTGAAGGCTCCAGATTTATGTTATGTACTCCTCTGATGGTTAGACAACTAGGATCTCTCCATAAAGGCACAAGCTTTATCAAGATTCAGCACACAAAAAAAAAACCTGCCTAATCTCTAATGAGAAGCATTTAACAAATAAACAAATGTAATTTTAAAGATTCATAAAATCTAATACACTAATATTATAATAGTTAAGCAATGCTTTCTGTTAAATTGAGTAACATGAAATTGGGAATGAATTACCAGTTTATTATTGAGATGTTTGTGATACTAAACTATTTCCCTGTATTCAGTCACAAAAAAACAAACAGATAGATAGATAGATAGATAGATAGATAGATAGATAGATAGATAGATATAAGATTAAATTTAAAAAAAAACCAAAGAACTAAAATAACAGCCCTGTTGTCAAGGACATCAAACATTAGAAGTGAATGACAGGCTTAAAGGTAACAAATCTAGTCTTTAGAAGTGTTTTTAAAAAAAATTAAGAAAAAGGTAAATTACTAGCTAAGCTGGCTGTTGCTCTTATTTGAACATCTTAAGCATAAAATGCCAAAGTCCAAAATTTAGATAGCACTTATTTCATGAAATAAATTTTATAGCTAATGGTATCTTGTATTCTATAAATAGTCAAATGAAGCTATTTCCAAAATCTAGGGAGCTAGTTGAGGTAAGAGATATAGAATTATTCTATATATAACATAATGCCTGCTGTAATGATAGGATTTAATAATTTATAGGACGAAGTTTAATTATTTTTGCAAACAAGATCTCATGGCTTTGAAGTGGCTGTGTAACCAAGGATGATTCTGAACTCCTACTCCTCAAGCTTCAGTCTCTCAAGCTAGGAAGAATACAAGGGCAGGTATGGTAGTGTGTGTGTACAAAAGCCCAGTTACTCCAGATGCTGAGATGAAAGGACGGTGAGTCCAAAACTAATCTGGACAATTTAAGTCGTTAGCCTCCTCTACACACCAACAAAAAAAGGCTACAGAGGTATACCTTGTAATACCAGCTATAGAGGTACACCTTGAAATACCAGCTATAAAGGTACACCTTGTAATACCAGCTACAGAGGTACACCTTGAAATACCAGCTATCGAGGTACACCTTGTAATACCAGCTATAGAGGTACACCTTGTAACACTAGTACTCTACCACTTGGGAAGCAAGCTAAACTGTAGCAGAAAGATTCTAAGTTCAAGGCCAGCAAAAGACAGATAGAGAATCATTTAAAAAAAAAAAAAAAAGAAAGAAGAAAGATGAGAAGAAAAAAGAAGAGAAGATCAAAGAAGAAAAGAAGAGAAAAGAAAAGAAAAGAAAGCTAGAAAGTCTTAATTATTTTTTCTAATTATTTTTCTAATGCTGTCATTTTTAAAAATGGGAAAAGTAACCAGGCACCAAAATTACAGTGAGTTGGAATAAAAAAGATTTAAATTTTTATTTCATTCATCATCATTTCAAAACAGGGTCTTTGTGTCCCTATCTAGCCTGGAACTTTCCATGTAGACAAACTGGTCTCAAACTCACAGAGATCTTCCAGCATCTGCCTCCTGAGTGTTGAGATTTTAAAGACATGTGCTAGGACCTACATTTTTATCTTATTTTTCTTAATGTTACCATTTTATGTTTCCATATTTTGATTTAAGATCTAACATGAATTTAAAAAACATCAAAAAATTAACCAAACTTTTAATCCATGTGTAAATTTAAAACACTGCAAAATCTACCCACTAACTTAACCCAAAAGATCAAATAAATAAAAAAAAAAACCTGGCTCTCTGTGCCCTATTTCTCAGTGGTATAACAGTCTTCATTAACAAGGCTCCTGAAAACTACAGTACCATGAATACTTAATACAAAATCCCAAACAATTACTGATGCAAAGCTTTGTACCTGTGTGATGGAGAAGGAGCTTCAAATTGAGGCACTGTGCTATCTTCACTGACAGGAGAATACAAGCCACTCATTTCCTGAAATTTTAATTATATGAGTTATTGTACATACTCCAAACAGAAGATGTATGAATCAAACAGGCATATGGCATTATATTCTGTTCTAGCCTCAGCTTTTTATCATCCCTTTTTGTCTTCAAACACACACTTCTCTAGGATTCCTTTCTATAGAGTACAAAAATAAAGTTAATCTGAAATGAAGGAAGCCTTGCCTAATGTTAAAAAACTATAATTCCTAAGAAATATTGTTCTAACTAAAGAAAGTATCAAATGAAGAAGAAGCTAAAAGGAAGTATATAAAAAAGGACACACAGTGGATTTTTTACACAGTGAAGTGACTATTCATGCAAGTGATGATTTATTAGTGGACATTCGGATAAATGAGATGGTGACTGGATTAAATCAGTCAAATCTCCAAAGTAAATGACAGAACTGGAATATGTCTGTCACCCTCTAAGATAATCTACAAGTAATAAAAGAGTAACATTCTTGAATAAAATACTGACTTTAACAATGAAATAAATTCTAATTTAAAAGGACTAATCAAAGATCATCATATAAATTATGTCTCTGAATCTCATGACTGGCCTTTTTATGTATAATGTTCTCATTAATGGAAAAATAGCAAATTTGAAAATGCAACTATAGACACATAATCAGATAAAATAATTTCTTCCTTAGTTCAAAAATAGCTAAACAGGTAATATAAATACAATAAATTAGTAATATTATAAGGGATACTGAATTCCCATTAAATAAATACTATACCATTCATTATCCTTTGAAATGTTTTATATGTCAGCAAAAGAAAATCACATGTGTGAATAATTAAGAGAGCACACTAAATTTAAATTTAGCCAGATGTAGTGACCTCAACTTACAATAGCCTATGAATCTCCCAATGAATTTCTGTAAGTAATCTGTATTTTATTATTAATTCCAATAACAGTGCCAATGAATTTATATAATTTTGAATTAACAGTAGTATACATTAATTCATGCAGTAGAAATGTAAAAATAAATTTAATAAAAGATGAAATGATGAATCATTTTAAGGAAAATAATGAAAGATTAGTAGTAATTTAAATTAATTGGATTTCAAAAAGAAAATTTGGTCAAATTTTGTTCCACTTAATCAAGAGTTACTGCAATAAATGTCAATATAAATTTAGATTACAATTTAACTTCAAAAAAATATTCAGACTTTGTTTCCCCGCACAGCTGAACTGTTAATTAAAAATAAAATAAAATTGAGAAATTTGAGAATTTCTTGATTTCTTACTTCCACTCTTTTAATATCCTCTTCCAAAACACTTAGTTCCTTCTGGATCTGTTCCAATTGCTGTAGATTAAAGAAAGGGAGAAAAGAAAAAATTCTAATCTAAACCACATTGTCAACATCATGGAAAAAATTAACCTTACATTTGATTTAAAAAAGGAAAGAAAAAAAAAAAAAAAAAAAGGCCTACTAAACTGACCTCTAAGGGTAAAAGAAGGGGACTGAAAGAGAAGAAAATCAAAGAAGTAAATCCAAATGTGGACATTCAAATATAGATATTACTTTTTATGGGAACATTATGTTGTCTATTACGGCAGACTGATTTTATAATAAAATATAAATAATGAACAATGCCATTAAAGTGACTTAAAAATATAAGATATCCAAAAAGTGTTCACATCTCATTTAATTTATTAAAAAAAAGAGGCACACATTCTATCCCACTTCATTAGTCTGACAGTGGTTAAAATCAACTCCAAAGCAACTATGAATTACACACTGTAATAGTTACATAGCATAATTTTTAAAAACATTTAAGTATTTTGCTTTTCATAATGTTCCCATTGCATTGCAGCCATTTTCAAGTCAATAAAATGTAAATATTTCAATCATAGGATAATATTCAATCATACATTGAAACATTTCTTTCTTACCAGGGATTTAAGATATTAACAACTATCATAAACCTAGGATATACACATGTCTCAATCACTTATCATTTTCCTTGTATTTTAAGATTGATTATTTTAGACTTTATTAAGAGATGAATAAAGTTGGGGATTGGTCTGGTCCTGTGTATAGAAATGCTAAATTCTGAATGCCAAAGTCTGGCTGTAGATTCTCATGTCACCAGCCTCTGTTGCATAAATCTTGTTCCCCAATTTAAAACTATTGTTTAAGTAAAAGTGGTTAAAGCCAATTACTAGGGTGAATACAGGTAGGCAGGTTTTCAGCTACCAGGCTTCGAGTCCCAGTAGGGATCACAAAGTAAGAAAGAGGAAGGAGAGAGAAGGAAAGAGAAAGTAGAGAGGAGAACAGGAGATCTCTATTAGACTTAATGGACCAGAGCACTTGGCTGAGAGAAATGCCTCCTCACCCTCCAGGACAGACTGATAGAGCAAAAATAACCTGGACGAGACTCAAAGCGCATGTATTCGGGGAACTAAGCTGAGAATTAACCAGTCTAGCATACAGAAAAATAGATTGGGGTAATTCGCCCAGTAATTGAGCTAAAGCTGATGTAAAAATCCACAGGATTCTGCTTTGATTATTGGGGAACAGACAGATTATAATAACAACTAAAAGTTATTAAATAACATTTTAAAATACCATTTACAGTTTAAGATAGAAATTATTCAACAGAAATAGCTATAAAATTTTCATTATACACTAAGCTGCTTTCCAGAAACTCTGTACTACCCCGAGCAAGCATAAATAGCTGTTTTACTTTAACCCAAATATATATTGAACAATTTTAAAATATGAAACAGTAATAAATAATTGTGTAATACTGACTGCCAGATTTGAAGCAAATACTGTGTCTATTAATAAAATGAGGCACAGAAAGGCTAGGTATTTTGTTCGAGACCTTTCAATTGGTGTGCAGAAAAACTGGCATGAGCTAAAGCAGCCTTCTTGCTCTAAAAAACAACCTATCAACCACTGCAACACTATTTCAAGAAATAGAACCTTATAGTTTACTTCTCCAATGCCGGATACAAGAGAGCATTTTAAAAAGTTTGTTAACATTGGTATTGTCTACTACAGCAAAATAAGCACACTGAAGACTATCTAAATGATGAACTTATTAAAGCCAAATAATTATTACCTTAGCACTTTGCTAAGCATGGACAACAGTACAATGAAGGTAATGTTTGTTCAAACACAGGATCTAAGTGAAATCAGATCTTAAGTCAAAGATGGAGCCTAAAATGATTTACAGAATTTTACAATAGGTAAAGACAATAAATAAAGACAAATGCTAAGGCTATGAGGAAAGGATATAATAAAAGGAATCCATGGTAATGAATGTAATCACCCAATTTAATCAGAAACAATGAAGCAAAGAGTGGACATTAGGGAAAGCTAATATAAGACACTTCTTAACTGGATGGAGAAAAAAATTAGTGACCAAATCAAGGAAGAAGATATATTTATCAGAGAAATAAATGGTTACAAAAAAGTGATTAGTATTACCACATGTTTTCAACTCAACATTGTATCTACTTTAAGATAACTTTGCTCAATCTTAAAAAGTTTAACAGCATTTCTATCTTAACTAAAACATTTGTTAGTGTCTTACTTGAAGACACTAACTGACAGCTTGGTAGTCTTTCAAATAAAGGTTGGTTCACTGTCCAATTTTTTAATGCCCCAGACTCAAGAGTACACACAAACCCACAAGTTCCTCTCCAATCATCCCGTTGTTATTTGTCCTCCACTCAGACATACAAAGTACTCTAGTACAGCTCACATAAGAGTCATGAAGTTAATAATTCTCAACCTTTTTAGCCAGCTACAACATCCCATTATTCTCCATCCTTAAAGAAATCTTGTTTCACAGACATTTAAAATTCCAGTGGTTTTGACTTCTAAATGAACAAAATATTCTCATGGTCACCTCTTAAATATTTTTATTATTCTGAAATGTATCACTCCTAAATATCTTTATTTAGAAAGTGTTTTATTCTAAGGGCTCTTTCATATGAATACTAAAAACAGTTAAAATAAAACCTGTCTCAACAGAGAAACCTATATCAACATAGATAATTTACATCACATTTGGTCACTAATATAACCAGGATCAAATCAATAATTTTTATAAAATATTGGAACTTGGGAGTATAAGAGGGTTTTCTGGTGTCACCTGAATTGCCATAAGAGTCAATTCTTCTGTTTCATCTTTCTAGTGTCCCATTATACCTATATTTTAATATACAGAGACTGATACAGACACATACAAACACAGACACACAGATACATGCACACACACACACCCTCTCAACTGCTCTTAATTGCTGAATCGTCTCACCAGCCTGAGGCTGCTATATACTTAAAATGAATTAAAAAAAAATGGCCAATATCAAATAATTACTACTTTAAAGACCAAGATTTTAAGGCTATAGAGAGATGACTCAGCAGGTAAAGCACTTGCTGTTCTTCAAAACATGTATTCGATTCCTAGCAGCTCACAACCAACTGTTTAACTCCCATTCAAGGGGATCCGATGCCCTCTCTAGCCTCTATAGGTACCAGTCACATATATGATATACAGACATCCATGCAGTCAAAATACCCAGGCATGTACAAGAACTTCATATGACTCTATTTTAAAGGAAACAATTAACCAAGGTACAAGTGCTATCCTAATAAATATAAAAAAGATGTTAAAAGTTATCTTGGATGTCAGTGATGAAATTAAGATTAAAAAAAGATCTGATAAAAAGAAACTGCTTAGAAATTTCATATTAGATTCAAGCATTTCGATTTCTATATTAATACAAAATATTTTAGTACTAATAAACAGAAGACAAAACACAAATATTTGAAAGAACTGTGCTAAACTTAGCCTATAAGCATCATAACCCCCAAAGGAAGGAAGAATTATAACATAAAACAGAAGTCCAAAACTAGTTTAGAAATAAGTAAGTCCATAAAGTTAAACTGCTATCATCTAAGTAAAAGCCAGTCAAACTTGAGTAATAAAATTCATTCAAATTTGACTTAATACAATTGTGTAATTTGAAGCTACTAAAATTAATTGATTGATTAAATGACAATGATAATTCGAAACATTTTCCTAAGACATTGGTGGCAAGTACTCTCTGAACAGTGTAAAAAAAATTTTTTTTAAAGTCTCAGAATCATTATAAAAACAAAAAGTTTGAAATTGAAGACTTCTCTATTACTGAGTTTTTATAACAGGTAAGAATCTTTTGCACTCACTTCCTTGAACTTTTACTACTGATTTGATAATGTGAATATATGTGAACATTAGGGTCATTATGTGAACTCAACCTTATAGCAATATCACTTAGAATAAAAATAAGTCATCTAAAATAAACAAAAGAATAATATATTGGACTCAGAAAAAGCTGGTAATCAAAAGAAAATAGCAAAGGTCAATGTATACTAATTCTAAAAGAGAAACTACCAAGAATAAAACATTTAACCAAAGTTTAAAGAAACCCTACTATTCCATAAAATAATAAGAGACATACTTAGTATCTAATGGCAGGCTTGATAATAAAGCATCATTTCCAGAGGAGTTGTTTAAAAGAACACAAAAAAACAAACAAACAAAAGAATAAATAAAGAAGTAAATGAACAAATAGGGAAAACAAGACAGTTTATTTAAAACCAAATGTAAAGGAATGGCAATACCAATACACACACACTACAATAAGATACAAACTGTTAGGGCCAGAGAGGCGACTCAGTGACTGACAGCCCTGTGTTCAGATTCCTAGAGCCTACTTAAATGAAGGGCAGGCATGGCAGGTTACCTATAATCCCAGCATGTAGGAGGCAGATCCAGGGAGAGCCTCTGAACAAGCTGGCTAGGTAGACTGATTTTGTGATCTCAGTTTCATGTCAGAGACCCTACCTCAATATATAACATAGAGAGCAATTAAGGAAGACAGTTGACACTATCATCTGACTCCTATTATGTACAAACACAGACATACGAACCCACATACTAGTGTGTACATGCATATTCAAAAAGACAAGTTACTGTAAATTTAGTGCAAACACTGAGGGGGGGGGAGCGGGGAAACTACACAAAGAGATGTACTAAGAAAGAAACACATTCAAATGGCCAAGTACAGGCCAATAATCCCAATACTTAGGAGATAGAAGCAAGAGAATCAGGAGTTTAAGGTCATCCTTGGCTTGTTGAAGGCCAGACTGAACTATGTAAAATCTACAGCCTGAAAACAACTCCACATCCCCCCCCCCCCCAAAAAAAATGGTACAGATAAATCAAAAGAGGAATTTTGAAAGCCTGGTCAAAAAATCATATGGAGAAAAATATATTAACAGGTCAATGAGAAGATTCACTCAGGAAAAGCACTTGACAAAAGAGCTCAGCTCTATCTCTGGACCCACAGTGGAAGGAGAGAAACACTTCTGGAAGTTGCTGTCCTCTGAACTTCACATCCATGATAGCCCCTCCAATACAAACAACTGTAATATAATAAACAAAAAAATCAAAACAGAGCTGGGAGGTAGTGGCGCACACCTTTAATCCCAGCACTTGGGAGGCAGAAGCAGGCGGATTTCTGAGTTCGAGGCCAGCCTGGTCTACCGAGTGAGTTCCAGGACAGCCAGGACTACACAGAGAAACCCTGTCTCAAAAAATAACAACAACAAAAAAAACAAACAAAAAAACAAACAAACAAAAAAATCAAAACAGGATGAACACAAAACAAGAATAAAGTAACAGGCCTACATGCCCAGTGTTGTTTATAGTAGATCTACCTTAGGTCTAAACACAAAAGAGACAAAGTGTATTTTTAAAACGCATACTAGATGTGGCAGCCCATGATTACGATCCCAGTACTGGGGGAGCTAAGGCAGCCTAGTTTAACCTGCTTAGCCTATTTGACAGGTTCTAGCTCAGTGATACATGTGGTTGTCATCTGACTTCTCGACAGAGGCACAAACGTGCACGTGCATGCACACAAGAGCACACTGAAGCTCTATAAATACAGTCAGATAAAATCACCTCAAATACAATGCTTCAGGAATCAATATAGCAGGATCACAAAGACTCAGTAAGAAGTAAAACACACACATTTCACAAGTTTACACTAGATTATACTTGCTATTTCAGAACTTACTATCTGCCAGATGGCAAATATTTATGTAAAGAAATTAAATCATTTTCAAGAAATGTACCTAGCAAAGAAGGAAAAAAAAAAATCTATAATGAAAAGCTATGAAACACTGAAGAAAGAAGTTAAATGAGACACTAGAAGGCATAAACATCTCTCACATTCAAGGATCAGCAAAATTAGTATTGTAAACATGGTAGTGTCACTAAACAAAATTCAGATTCAATGTAATCTCTAACCAAATTCCAATGATACTTGCCCAGAAATAAAGAAAAAACCCTAAAATTCCAAATAGCCAATGCAATCCTGACCTAAAAGAACAAACTAAAAATATAATACATAATTTCAAATTATACAACAGTGCTACAATGAAGAAAACAAAATGTTTACCACATAAAACCAGGCAAGACTAGAACAGACGACCCAAAAATGACTCATGTAACTATATCTCCACAGAACTCAACAACGGCACCAAAACACATCTTAGGAAAAACAGACTCTAGCAAACGATGCTGTGAAAACTGGATATTTGCATGTGAAAGAATGAAATAGATCCCTACCACTTACTCAGGATTTTTTAAAAAAAGAAAAACAAAATCAATTCAAAATAGACCAAATATCTAACTGTAAGGAGAAAATATAAGGAAAACAACTTAAAGAAACAGCACCAACAAACACTGTCTGAACAGCACTCTAACAGCAAGAATCAACAAATGGAATTGAACCAAATCAAAAAGATTTTGCACAAATTAAAGGTGTGCCTGAGGGCACAGGGTGATAAGAAGAAGCCTGGAATCTCAGTGGTAGAGCTTCTGCCTAGCATGCATAAACCCCAGTTTAATCTTCAGTACCAAAAAGCATCTCCGAGCAGAAGTAAAAGGGAAACTAATAAAGGAGTTATCCCAAGCAGCAACAATCACAGCACATTACCTGTACATTGAAGATGTTGCAAAAAAAATCTATCATTTTTGTGCAAATAATGTGAAAAGTACAAACCTGAGATCCCAATAATAGAAAGGCTAGGACAGAAAGATTGAGAACTCAAGGCCAGCCTGAGCTATGCAGTTAGCTTAAGGCTAGCCAAAGGCTACAAAGGCCCTCTCTCAAAAAGGAAAGAATTAAAATTAAAACATTAAAAGTCACACTGTTTTGTTATGGTACATTAAACCAGCAAATGACTATAGAAAAAAATAAAAATCTTCATATTCAAATATTTTTATCTAAGTAATCCACTATTTAAAACAGTTCCATATAAAGTACAGTTCAAAAACCATTTGATGTAGCTAAAACAAAAAGAAGGAAATACGACCATAAGTCCCTGCATGAAAAAGTCTACATAAAAAGTACATCCAGAGCAGTACATAAGAAACAAGCAAAAAGCCAAGGAGCAAGGGAATGATAATAAAGAACAGAAAATTAAACAGAAAGCAGAACACAGGGTAAAAAAATCCAAAGTTAATTCTTAGGATAAAATTTATAAAATTGATATATGCCTGTAAAGAACTAGTCAAGAATAAAAAATAAAAAAACAATATTATAGGTACTATCAGAAAAAAAGAGGTCACTAAGTTTTGACAATAAAATAATTAAACTTCCACCAAAAGCTTGTAGTAGACAATTTCTCAAACAAGTGTAACATGAGCATCCAACAAAAGTCTGAACCAGCATGTAACTATTCAATTGTATCAATAATCAAAATCTTCTGAAAACAAATCACAGTATATGGTCTCTCTAGCTAGATGTCTAAATATTCAAGAGGCACGCATCATAGATGCACAAATTCTGACCCACAAACAAAAGAAAACCAGAAGAGTGTACATTTTCCAAGTCATTTGTCAAAGTTAACAATCTTTATAGCACTGCACAAGATCTGTGTAAGAAAAACACAACTTCACTCTCACCCATGAACATAGACATAAATATTTTAACAAGCTAGGCATGGTGGCCCACACCTTTATTCCCAGCACTTGGAAGGCAAAGGCAGGCAGATCTCTGTGAGTTCGAGGCCAGCTAGTCTAGAAAGCGAGTTCCAGGACACCCAGGGCTACACAGAGAAATTCTGTCTCAAATAGAAAAAAGGGGGAAAAATTTAAACAAATCACTAACAATTAAAACCACACATGAGAGTACACATAATTACTTGGTATGCTTTACAAGAAGGGTTGATTTCAAGTAAAGAGATAAACTACGTGAGTGGGATCTCCTAGAATAAAAAACATTCTAGAAAAGACAACCCTGGGACAATCTTGATGGCTGGTCACTATACCTACTGACTTTCTGATGTTAAATCAAAGTTATTTATCCATATTAACAAAATGAAAAAGATAAATTCTATGACTACCTCAGATATACAAGATTCCTAAAGAATATTCAATCCCACTCATAATTGAAGAAAAGAAAATCCACTTACTCGAGGGGAATAAAAATGTATTTCCTTGAATGATTAAAAACAAAACAAAAACCCTAAAAAACAACAACAACAACAACAACAAAACCCTACAGAAAACTCCATACCTAATGGTGACACGTCGAATTTCACTTTGAGATCAGCATCAAGACTAGGATGCCCAGCTATCACCACTTCTATTCATCACTGTACCGGATGTCCTAGCCAGCAGAGTAAGACAAGAAAAATAAATAAAAGATATAAGGATCATAGAGAAAGACATTGAATTGTTATTGCAGATTATGATGTGTACACAGAAAACAAAAAAAGAATCTACAAATTAGAATTAATGAAAGTCTAACAAGGTTGCTGGTGATTAAAATATGTAAGTCAGATGAATTTCTATGTATCAGCAACAATAAGAAAATAAAATTAAAGACATAGATACCATCTACATTAGCATTGAAATCATAAAATCTAAACAGAATGTGGAAGACTAACAGCTTTTGAAAGTATCGAAAAATTTAAAAATAGTTTGTAAGATATAAAAGTATGCAGAAATACTATGTTCATGGGTTCAAAGGCACAATGCTATAAAGATATATTCCCAATTGTCTATTGAAGTCAATGTAATCCCAATAAATCTCAGCAGACTTAACATGAAAATTATTAGCTGATTCAAACATGTAAGAAAATGCAAAGAGCCATTAATAGCCAAAAGTTGCTTGAAGAAAAGTAGTCACTTTAAGTTCTAGTATCTAATATGGTACTTCACAAAGGATAGACAAAATGAGCATGGGATCAGAAGAGAGAGCCAGGGGCATGTACATGTATACATGGATGCATAATGAATGAAGGTGAAAAACTCCAGAATGGTGGAAAGGATGGGCTTTAGTAAAGAATATTTGGATGGCTGAGGATCCATGTAAAAAGATCTCTAAATATCACACCATATATAAAAATCTCCAAGTAAAGCAGAATCCCAAATGTGAAAGGTAACAAAGCAAAGCTTCAAATGACAGACAGTACAGGAAAGATTTTCATGACCACAGGTAAAGATTCTTTACCTAGCACAAAAGACACTGTAAGAAAAATAATTTGAATAATTTTCAGTTAGAAACTTCTATCTGTCAAACAACATAATAAGACAACAGAAAATAGTATTCCAAATAGCAAGGAACATGATCTTTGTGTAAGATATTAATATGACAAAGAATTTATATCAAAACAACTTAAGCCACAAAAAAAAAAAAAAGAAAAGCTACAAAAGGTCTTATGTAATCAGTACTTCAGACACACATACAAGATAATCCACAGAGCCAGCGAACATAATTCCAAAGAGCTCTATCTGTTAGCCATTAAGGAAATGCCCAAATTCCAACTCTAAAACTAGGTACTGTCACTGACAGCTTCTGGCAAGAGTAAATGCAAAACAAACACCTATACAGGTCTGTAGGACTATGCAATCCAAGGAGTACTGCTCAGTAAAACATTATAGAATTCTGTTTTTAATGTAAAGATATACATACCCTATGACTTGCTGATTCCATTCCTACACATATATCACACAAGTAAATATTCTAATATACACATATGGACAATATTGACATTGTTTATGTACAGTCCCAATTAAAAACAACTTGAATGTCCACCAACAATTATGTTTATGAAATTAGTATTAAGTAAATACAATGAATTAAGTAAATTCATTGACCACTAAAATAGAATCAGTTAATGTCCTACTTAGTTTTTTGTCAACCTGACACAAGCTAGAATCACAGGGAGAGAGACTCTCAATTGAGAAAATTGTCCAAGATTGGCCTGTAGGGACATTTTCTTGATTAATGATTGACATGGCAGGGCCCCGCTCACAGCAGGTGGTACTACTACCCCTGAGCAAGTGATCCTAAGTTGTATTTAAAAAAAAAAAAAAAAAAAAAAACCAAAACCAAAACCAAAAAACCAGGCTGAGAAAACCATGAGGAGTAAGCAACTAAGAGCACTCCTCCATAGTCTCTGTCTCACTTCTGCCATGACTTCCCTCAGTGCTGGAAGGCAACTTGACACTTGCTAGCTGAATAAACCCTCTCCTCCCCTAGTTGCTTTAGTCATTGTGTCCTTTATCACAGCATAGAAACTAATTAAGACAGTCAGCTAGTCATGTATATTCATACAGGCTTAATACTGAGCTACAGAAAACAGGTCTGATTAAATACTGTACAAGCACATTTATATAAAGCTCAAACTAGAAGCAACACATTCAAGAAAGGGAAGTTACAACCATAAGTATCAGGATGTTAGCAAGCAGGCAAGTAAGAAAGAAATCTGAAAGAATATAAGCAGGTAGCTTCTGGAATCCCACCAGTGCTTTGCTGTCTAATTAAGAAAGATATGTACATGCTATTTTATTCTAAAGTATAACCTTAATTGATACAATCTTCAATGTTTTATTTCACATAAAATTGCTAAAATTCAACTCATTCAAATTCCAACTGAAATAAACTAATAACGAAGTTCCAAAATTTGCCAAAAAGTCTATTTAAAAAATAAATCAAGTAAAATACTTAACAATAATTCAAATACAGATTTGAATGGATACAACTGCTTTTACCTGGAACTCAAATTTCTACCATTCTAACTATAAAGAAAAACTAAAACATTCATCTAAATACTTAATGCTATTGATAGGTAGACTCTAATTTAGCCAATAAAGAACCTCTCCTCTTAGTAGTCACATCTTTGTGGAATTCCCTATAAAGTTTAGAACAGGGCTATGGCTTTTTTAAACAAAGAAGTAATGGCTAAAGCGTTAATGTAAAAATGAGGTGTCAGACCTGTGAGATGGCTCAAGAGGTAAAGGTACAGACATCAAGTCTGATGATCTGAGCTTACCTTTGGGACACACATAATAGCACCCAACATAGTTTCTAAAGTTGCCTTCTGATCTATGTATGACACCCCTTCCTAACCCAACCCCACAAAGTAAATAAAAATATATTAGGTTTTTAGACTTAAATAAATTAGCTCCTTAGTTACTTATAATAATTAAAACTAAAATAACCAAACTCATGAATACACATAAAAACATACTAACAAATATCTATTTACCGCTCACTATAGGCTCCAATATCCAATATAGTTTTTTAAACTAAACTATCTATACAAAATATATAGCACAAGAGGAAATCAGTCCAAAGGCTATTAAGACTCAATTTAAGTCAAGCTAAAAGACCCCCATAAAAATCCCCAAGAAGCTTAATGACAGAAACAAAAAAGCAGTACACAATGCTATATGACTCAATGAAGTAGCACAGGAAGGTTACTACAAAATATTGGCTACCAGAAAAAAGACCTATCACAACCTCAAGGAAGAGCTACTGTCGGAAGACAATTCTCCTTTCAACTCATCACTCCAAGTTTTATACTTCAAGACAGTTTTTGTTCAAAATTATTTGTACACAAATATTCATAGATTAAATAGAACTGCTCTAAGGAAGAGGACAGACTCATTTTCTGACTAATAAAAACAGTGTCTCTCTACAGAACAAAGACAAGCCAGATTTAGACCTCCTGAGCTTAAGACCCCTTACTGTAACACAAGTCCAGTGGATGTTCCAAACTAAGCCGACCCACCTCCACACTGCCCTGTGAGGGGTTGGAGAGTTAGGGCAGATTCAGGCAATGAGGAAGCTGATTCAGCTAGACATTTAATGAGAAATGAAGTCTTTAGTCTTAACCCACTAGACTCAGGTCTTTGGCCAGAATCAATAAAACATGGTGGGGCTAAAAGTGAGGTAAAGTTACCATCCCTTTCTGTTTTTTATCGCTATAAAAACTTAACTGTTAATACTTAAAAGGACACTGGAAAAAAAAAAAAAAAACAACTCAGTAACTAATAAGAACTTCAGGTATTTCCATATATAGAAAATTACCAGCCATTTCACTTAACTCCCATATGTTCCAATATAGGTGGGTTATTCATTTTATTGATGCATTTATTCATTTATTATCAAAGATTTTTACAATGAACAAAATAACATTTACAGGAAGCTATAAGTAAGTCTAAGTCAAAAGAAACGTAAAATGACTGCAAAAAATTTTCATGCATTCTGTTTAACAAGTAAGGTAGGTAAGAAACATGAAATTTCATAGACTTTATAAAGAATTTCCCACAGGAGGCAGAGGGCTCACAGTGTACACCCTGCATTTAAAAAAGAAAATCCATGCAAGATATATTTTCAGTCTTGTTACTCCATATGATCCCAGGACCAAGGGCCTCTACATCATCTGGGACTTGCTAGAAATGCATACAGTTGGGGTCCAAAGACTCCCTTAAATAAAAACAAACAATCAAAACAAAACCAAAAAAAACCAACTGCATTTTAACAGGATCCTAAGGTGACTCCATGAGTTCAATCAATAGCTTAAGTACTATGTGGGTTGGAGAGATGGCGGGAAGCACTCTTGCCCCTCTTGCAGGGAACCTGGATTCAGTTTCCAGCACCCACATGGTGGCTCACAACCATCTGTAAATGCAGTTCCAGTGAGACCTATCCTGCTCTTCTGACCTCCTCTGGCACCAGGTGCACTTGTAGTATATTGCATATATGCAGGCAAACACTCATACATATAAAATAAAAATTTGTTTTAACTTTAAAAAAGCACGACTCTACAGAATAATTTAAGTAAATAAATAACTGACCATTACCTGCTCTCCCACCAAAACCACCAAGAGACAAGTGAATCTAAATATGCAATAAAGATAGTCTTTAAACATACAAAATAAAATTCCACAAAAGTTAGAATAGGAAAGTAAAGTCACAAACCATGCAGAGTATTTAACTACTCACTCTAGCATATTCCAAATCTTAACAAAGAGGTTAGTAAGATAAATAACCAGAAGAAAAACTGGAAAGATGTAGTTTTATCACAATAAAAACATTACTCATTTTTAGTTAACAGTCTAGAACATGGTATACATTTAGATAATTTAATTAAATAATTAGATAATTTAATTAAAAAATAAAATTTGAATAATTAAAAGCACTTTTTAGGCAGCTTCTAAAAGAGATTTGAAAAACTCGGATTTCAGTGTTACTTCTATATGTTGCCAAGAGAGCACAGAATTTATCTCGCAAATTATCTATGTGTGTGAAAGAGCTGAAGAAATGTGTGTATTAAATTAGAACATCCTGGTTATATATTAGTGAAGAAAAAATTGTCTCTTAGGTATCCAAATTGCAAACAGATTTTAACTATTCTTTTCACATGCACTTCCCCCCATAGGAAAAGCCGCAACTCCTCAGATTTTATTTAAATTTCCTGGTTTTGAGAAAAATTCATGATGGTTCTATTTTCTATTTTTATTGCTTTTAGATGAATCATTATGGTAAGCTGGCAGTCCTTGAGACTGTGATTCACAGGACCTTATATTGCAAATGGCAGGCAAGCACTCCACCACTAGCCATTAAAGTAAGATCCACTAAAAACTGTATAGTCCAAAAAAATATTCTGAAAATATTAAATTGAGACGGGCATGGTGGCATACACCTTTAATTCCAGCACTCAGGACACTAAGACAAGCAGATCTCTATGGACCCAAGGCCAGCCTGAGTTATAGTTGCAGGAATGCCAGGCTCATAGTGAGACTTACCTAAAATCCAAAACAAAATACAAAGGAAAAAAAAAAAACTACAAAAAAAGAACAAAAGAAATAAAGGTTTTTAAAATAACAAAACTTAAGAAAACAACACCAAATTAAATGCTTTCAAATTAAAATACTTAAACATGTTTTAGCCTGAAATGCTTACATATAACAGATACAAGACATAACGAAAACTAAACATAAACATGAAATAACATACCTCTCTCTTATTTCTCCTTGCAACCTTGAGGAATTCCATAAGGATCTGTAGCTGAGCTGCATGTGATTCCTAGAATAGAAAATTTTTATTTTCCTCAACAAATACAAGTTCAAAATTTTCATTAACAACCTATACTTCTATGTTTTCCCGTCTGGTAGTTGCAATTTCAAAAAAAAAAAAAAAAAATCAACTTACTTTCCATGAAGAATAACAGAAGAAATTAGTACTCTGCATGGTTTTTTTTTTGTTTTGTTTTTTGTTTTTGTTTTGTTTAAAAAAAAAAAACAAAACAAAACCCATTTATAGGTAATGCTCTTTTCCCCAAACAAAGTCAACAAAACCAAGACAAAAATCACAATGGACCTAATATAGTTTCTAAACATGAAAATAATTTTCCTGAAAAAATTTTATTTGCTGAGATAAGTATTAATAATTGGAAAGAAATGTCTGCCTTTCTCACAAGATTGGTCCTAGTAACATTCATAGGTGGATGGGAGAAGACTCGGGAGCCTCTCGCTGTCAGAAGAGGAAACTCTTGGGAGTAGAACAGCTCCCCTTGAGAATTCTCTTAAGTAATCCTTATTTGGGATTGGTGAAATAGTAGTTCCTTTTGTATGAAGCTATCCTCCATTTGGGTTAAACAGAAATACACTGCCCAGAAAAAGTCATGTAGCATCTACTCACATAGGTAAGAAAATTAATATTTTTGTAAAGTTTGATGAAAACCAAACCTTTGAAAACACGCACACACAAAAATAAATAAAAACCATAAAGGGAAAATAACAAGTACCCCAAATTGGCAACTGAAATGAAGATTTTATTGATATGTGATCAGTATGACCATAACATTTGGTGATATCCTAAAATCCATATAATCAACTAAGAAATTGCGGATGAATAAAATAAATATATGTCAAGACTTAAAAACAGAATGAAAAAAAATTAAAAATAAAAAAAGAAATAAAAAAAAACAGAATAATGAGAGATAGTTTATAAACAAATGCAATTCTAACATCTTATAGGTTTGAAAGGGAAAATAAAGATTAACAAAACTTTTATTTATCTTATTTTGCAACAGAATTATCAGAAGTATTCTTACAACAGTCATTTGGTCAGGTCTAAAATTTCTGAGATTACTAGTTTACAAAAGTTCCCAGAAAAGAAGGCTCACTGTCAAACACTGCCTTCTGGACAACACATAGCTGCTTCACCACAAACTCATAGCAGCAGTGGTCACTTGTACAAAGCTTCCCAAAAGACTGAGCCCATCGGCACACACCACTCCTTTAGGGAGACAGCAGTTGTTAATGGAAGACTATTGGCACAATAAATTTCCTTGCTCAAGTAAATACTCCCTGAGCTCTGTGCTCTTATTTAAATGCTGTTGATCTCTCCCAGCACACACAAAAGACATTAAAGCAAGAAGGGATTTATTGGAAAGGTGGGGTTTGGTGGGAGGGGAGAGGTAAAGAGGATACTGGAGTAGAAAATATTAAAGTATACTATACATATGTACATATGTAAAAAACTATACATTTTTTAAAAAAGACCAAAACATAACAAAAATAAAAAAGGTACAAGATTAGATTTAACGAAAACCTAAATAATAAAAATGAGTTCGTGCTACAGGAGGGAGGAATGAAATCTTATTTTCTCCTGAGGCAGAGAAGGAACTTTCAGCTAAGTAGGAAGAGAGCACTGATTCTACTTGCTTCTTTATCTTAATCACTGTGTGTGTGTGTGTGTGTGTGTGTGTGTGTTCCTGTGGAGGTCAGAGGACAATTTTTTAGTGTCAGTTGTCTCCTTCCACTGGGATCCAGGACAGAATTAAGGTCAGTAGGTTTGCATGGCATGGACGTTTTTCACCCTCTGAGTTGCCAATCCTCCACCTACTTCACTCCTATCCCCAACCTGTACTAAATTTGACACCTGATACGCCCAATCTCAAGACTCCACAACACATAACTTAAAGTTCGTAACTTTGTTACATCACTGTTAGCCCAGTACACAGCTTTATAAAATATGAAAATCTATTATCCTTTATTCATCTGCTTTAGGGCCTACAAAACAGGGGCTGGAGAAATGCCTTTTCATATGTGATCTAATAATCAGTTACTGACAATGGCCTATTAATTCCAAACCTTTCTAGGTATTTTTCATTATATAATAACTAGATCATCATTTAACACAAAGTATCTTTTAAGTTTAGGCACCACTTACTGCTTCCAGTTGTTTTTTCTTCTGCACTAATAATTCCAACATGAGGTTGACATTGGCCAAATCAAGGTTGTCTTGATCAGTTCCTAGCAGATCTTGAAATATTTGCCACCTATGCCCATTCTAAAATTAAAAAAAAAAAAAAAAAAGGCAACTTAACAAGACAGCTTTAGATTCTAAAACAAAAATTTAAGAAATCTTTCTAATATACCAAAAGCCAAATTTTACATTCACTGGAGATACAATCTAAACACTATCTCTGATTTGAATAAATTTATCTAACAAATGCAAGAGGTATACAGAAGACAAATATTAAGTTGACATTTCTAAGTATTATGAATGAAAACACTAGTATTTCCAGCCTTGCAGCTGGTAAAATATTAATTTAAACTTACTTTTCTCAACAGTTTGGGGCTAATTGTTTTAATTAAGAAACTTTGAGCAGTTTATACACAATACCTTGACACATGACCTTTCAAATGTTAGACAGAAGTAAACTCTCTATTGTGACACCACCAGACCCTGCAAATGATAGTCTAACAAACTATTACAGACAATGCACTTAAGAAAGTTGTTACTTATTTGAGTATCATACTCTTAAATAAACTCCCATTTTGAAAAGTCCATTCTTTACTAGATATTACTACCTATTAATGAAATAAAACATTAAAATTAATTTAGTAGAAATCAGAATAAGAAGGGCTAAGAAAATACTGCTTACTTCATAGGGTACTTGTCTACTACATATGAAACCCTGGGTTCAATCTCCAGCATTGTAAAACAAACAAAAATAGAAATAGTAATAAGAGCTGAAACATACGGTGCTACTCACTGAGTGGTCCAACTTGAACCTCTTTTCCTCAAATCTTTGCTTCTGTTTGAGAATGAGTTCATTCACTGAAAACAAAAGTAAAAACCACTCAAAATTTGTATTTTCGTTAAATTTATTTACTTCTAATTGTTCTGCTCAGGGAGATTTTTATTTTAACTTTACAAGAGTCTCAAATTTAAAGAAATGTAAAGAAGAAATTAGTAGCTCTCGTTCTATCTTTAATTAGGAATCATTTTGTATGTGTATTCTACTACAATCTCTACAGGAGATTCTTTATGATAATATATAACCCTCTTTTATACGTCACTCAAGAAAGATAATTTTTCACCAGGTGAAAACATTTAAGTGTCTTCTGAAAGACAAGATTTGAAGACTTTTACTTGACTGTAACTTTTCTATAAATGCCTCGAAGGATACTGATAATTACACAAATCCCTCTCATTCTTCTTAGTAATATGATTATTTTTCCAAATCTCAGATGTCATATAACTTTCAGAGATGCCAAATCTCTTCTCAGCCATGGTGTGAGTAATCTAAGCCAAACTAGCCAGTCTGCTCTTTGCCAGTAACTTATACGAAGCCAAAGAAGCCACATGGTTTGTTTTAAGTTTACGACAAGGACTTACTATGTACCAAGGCTGACTTGGACCCCTGATGCTCCTGCCTTTCCAGATTATAGAAATGCCACGTGCAGCCCTGAGACAGTCATAAGCAATAAGAAATGTGCTGTCTTTCAGATGTATGTAAAAAATTATCTCCCTGTCTCCAGAATAAGATGATTTCTGAACTGTCTTAAAGCCATTTTGAAGTTCTAGGGAACGAAGGCTTGTGGTCACAAGAGAAAAAATTTTAACATTATCAATGAAGCGCTGAATTAGCTCTGAAAATTCTCCTGAATACAATTTAAATGATGTTTAAAGCACTTTACTTGTATTTGGGGATGTTTTGCTTTGTTGTTTGTTCTTACAGCCAACTGATATCAAAAAGCGTAGATCTCTATTAGGATTCAGAACTTAATTGGGTAACAAATGAAACAAGACAGATTAAATACCAAATATTATCCACTCTACAAATAAATCAAGATCGATACCAAAGAAACTTTAGGTTTGATGCTTCAAATATTAATGAAATGATCCACAGCCTCAAATAACTCAAATTACTATGAGAAATAGATATGATGTAGCAGCTGTAATAATGCAATAATCAATACTATCACTGATACAAACTTAAAAATACACAGGCAATATGAAGGCCAAGTAAGAATGGAACCAAAATATGCTATGCTCTATTATATAAAAAGATGAATGAAAAAGAATACAGATAAAAGCGTATATTGTTCATCTGTGTGACCAACTCAAGAGACATAAGAGAATAGTTCTGTGAAGATTAACAGTTAAATGTTAAGAGCAGAAATTAACACATCAGTCTGATTGGAAACAAACACCTAACAAAATTATTACAATCTACAAAAGAGAGAGATTTTGAAATAACACATGAAGAATGAACAAGTAAAAATAAACCACAGTGGGGTTACCAGTGCAGCTAAGTAGCTAGGAAACTTGTTTCACTTACAGAAGACCAGCTTCAGTCCCTAGTACCAACATAGCAACTCACAACTACCAATGCTTTTGTCTAGCCTTCTTGACACTAGGCACACAGTTAGTACACATAAAAATATAAAAACACAACAGTCATACGCTATAATCAAAATAAACCAATCTTTTTAAAAAAGACAGAATTTAATGTTAATGTAATGTTTCCATTACACTAAGTTATTAGCATGTGAATAAGAATTTTGATATAAATGGTTACAATATTGCATATTATTCCATATTTAAAGTCTCACATGCCATTGTATTTGATTGATTTTTTCCAACACTATTACATCAAGTTTTAAAGGTTGCAAACTGCAAAATAGTAATAGAAAATGAAGGCTAAAATGAAAACAATGTTAATTGGTATGAAGTACTATAGCCTACAATATTTTAGAACGATTACACTCAAAAGAGGGAAAAAAGCACCAGTTGTGGTGGTACAGGTCTACAGCGCAACATTTGAAAGTTGGCATGTAAGATTACAGGTTCAAAGACAAACTAAGCTGCACAAAAAGAAAAAAAAAAGAAAATCTTATCAACGTAAACATTTTTAGTAAGGGAATAATGTAATTAAGCAAAATAAGCTTTAAACACTGAAAAAGAATTTTGGGTAGATACTGAAACACTATTTTCCCCTTTAAACACTATTTTTCAAAGAAGGTGCTCTGCACAATGCTGGAAGAGAAAAGTACCATTTGATGTACATTAACCTGGTGTGTGTGTGTGTGTGTGTGTGTGTGTGTGTGTGTGTGTGTGTAACATTATATGTATGGTACATTATATATATATATGATACATTTATATATATATACATTAGTGGAACAACCAATATGGGAGTAACTAACCACTTTCTGATTGGATTTAATGCCTAAGCAACAAAAAGAAACAATACCCAGCACCACTGTCAGCCTAAAACCCGTGACTAGTGGGTCAGAGGGGCCAGGAAAGAACATATTGCTATTACTCTGCTAAATGAACACAATATTAAACCAACACCTAAATTTAACTGTCATCTAGTAGAAGGCCACACATCTAAAAATATATGGGCAGAAAAAATGGGACTTGATAGGTATTTTAAAAAGAAGAAGAAAACACAAGGCTAGGTTGATAGCAAAGTGGGGAGTGGATTTGGGAGGAACTGGAAGAAGGGGACTATGACTCAAGCACAGTGTATGAAATTCTCAAAGAACTGAACAAATTTTCTCTTTTAAAATTGTACCTCTAAATAAGCAGCAGTTTTGTCTGGGAAATAAAAGAACTAATCTATTTTTTTTTAAGTATGCTTTACATTTTTTATATAGCACTTCTTGAAAAATATTTTTTGGTTTTACACTTTAAAATGAGAATAGAGCAGAAGTTTCTTCAAATAAAAATCTACATATATTAGCCATTTGGCATGAGGCTTTTAAGACTTTCATATTCAGATTTACATATCTCTAAACTGGGTAAGCAATCAGTTCTTAGAGAATGACTGAGAAAAAAGGTAAAGTAAGGTTTAAAAAAAAGGTAAAACCTTTATTTACCCTTTATACAACCTGTTCGTGTCTCAGTGTTGTCATCTGAAGAATAAGCATAATACTACTAGTATAAGATGACCAGAAAATAAAGCCATAGCTATAAAGCACATAACACAGTGCCTAACAGGAGGTCTGACTGGCTAAATGTGTTTGTGGGACAGAGAGAAAGACAAATGGGAAGAGGAGTGTGAGGTAGGGAGAGAGAATGAGGGGCAGGCAGGGAGGAAAGGAGAGGGAGAGTGTGTGAAATAGTGGAAAGAAAGAGGAGGGGAGAGACAGACACTGTAGAGCCTTCCTGTGCAGACCAGGCTTAAACTAAATTAAAAATCCCCCCACATCGTTCCTCTGAAGTGTTGGCAGATTACAGGTGCTCACCACCATGCCAGATCTAATATAGATAATAAAGTTTGCAAATAAGAGGCTGATTCACAACAAACCTAAGAAAACTTGAATTACAAATTTTGCAAAAACAGAAACACATACAAATAGGTTGAGGGTAAAAAGTGAGGAAAATCTAAAGACTAGGCCCTGAAAATGGAGTAGTCTTAGACAACCTAGGAGAGAAATAAGGAACTGAGTACACTGAGGGAGTTTAGGTTTGTCAGAATTCCCTCCCTTTTCAAGTTTAAGTAATATTCTATATTGTATTTTATCCACTTAGCCTTCCACAGCTGATCTCCTGGATCCTGTGAATAATACTGTGAATGTGTATGTACAAATACTTCTCCAGAATTATTCTTGGTGTCTACATACAGAAAATTATTGGATCATGAAAACTTTGGTTTGTTATCAGAAAACATCATACTGTTGGCGACTACAAACACTATACACACAGCTTCTCCACAACTTTGCAATCCTTTCTAGCAGCCACTTTAATGAGCATACAATCTGTGAATTTTAAGTTCTCTTTTTCATAGTCTTCTGGTTGTTTTTGTTTGCTGATTTACTACAAAGGATACCTTAAAGGCCAGAAGTAAAGAACCAGGTGTAGATGTACAACTGGATAAGATCTGTAGGAAGGACATGAGCTTCCGACTCTCCAGGCACACGTGCCACTCGTCTAGTACCACCACAGGTTCAACAACGTGCATGTCTCTGCTCCAGACACCACTCTGGGTTCTTACAGAGGCTTCATTAACTTGCAGGGGCTGATTAAATCAGGGGCATTGGCCATTAACTCACCCTTCAGCTCCTCTCATCTCCCCTTTGATGAAGGTGGACTGGAAGCTACAAACCTCTACCAGAGTAGTTAGTGTCCTGAGCAACCTCGAAGCTCCCACTCAGAGACCTCATTTTACTTGCTCATCACTGGAAGGGCATTCTACTTGGAACTAGTCATCATGATGATTTATTTATATACTTTATTGGCATATAAGATTAGTCTTAGTATTTGTTGTGCTTTAATACTCATTACTCCTTAATTTGTACTGAAATTGGGTCTATAATTTTATTTTAAGACATTCAGTATATAAAACTAATAACTTATTTTGAGACAGGGTCTACCTGGACCACGCACTGCCCCCTTTGCATTAGCCTACCCAGTGCTGGTTATGAACACACACCACTACATCCAACTTAAAACATTAATTGTTAAATTTACAACTAGCACCTGACTACATTAGGTCCAAGTTTCTACCATTTACACTTAAAATTATACTCTACTTCTTACATTTCCATATCAAAATCTGTGTGTATTTCCTCCTCTTCCTATTGGGAGCCTTTCCATTTCATCCACTACATACATCCAGGGATCTCTATACTTGATCTTCCCCTCTATCAGAAAACACTGACCAAGAACATGTCCTCCCTCCCCAAACATTTCCTTTGTTACTTCTCACTGTCACATTGTCAGTAGAAACACAGAAACATGCAATACTACATAAATTTGTCCTAAACCTCTGACAACTCCTTGAAACCTTACATTCTGTCCAAAATTCTAAAGGCGTGTGGGGTTTGCTTTTATAGAACTGAAATATAACAAGAAATGGTACTAACCATGTATAGTCTATGCCATAGCCCAAGAAGATGAAAGCATTACCTGTTACCTGGTGAGTAACAGAGAAAAATGTGCTTACTTCTGAGTTGGAATTTCTGAATAAGCTATTGTTAGCATATGTTTTGTAGAAAGAGTATAATAAAAACAATTTCAAAGACTCACCCAAAAAATTAGGATAGAGATGGTCAATATTGTCCACAACATAATTACACTTGGGACATCTATTATTGTCCTCCAAACTCTGATGAATACACTTGTAGCTATTAGCATGGAGGGAAAAAACACAAACTTAATTAAAATGACAAATTAACAAACCTGTCACAAAATACTATTAGTACTCTCACTTTCAACATAACTAATATAACATTTATTTCCGCTTTTATCTTTATAAAACAAATAAAATACCTAAAACATTTCTTGACTGAACAATTTATAAAGTTATACTTATATATAAAATGTGAATTTAGGTTATGTAATTTATATTATACACTAGGAAAGCAAATGCCTATGGTCTAGTTAAGCAAACTACTCATATCCTTAGAGTAATGATATCCTTAGATAACACACAGAGTTCAAATAAGCTAAAAGATACTATTCTATCTAGATACTCAAGCAAAGACAAAAATCTAGTTAAGCATGAGAAAACCATCTTCATCAGTAACAAAAAACTGATTCAAAATTAGGTGCTAATGTTTACTAAGAAGAATAGAAAAATAAAATAGTGTTAAACTCCAGAAGACATAATCTTACATGGCTGAGGGAAATGCAACCAGTACAACTTTCATAAAAGATAAATGCAGGAAAAAAAACCCTTAAGTTCTTATAGTACCTTTAATATAGAAACTTTTATTTATAGAGATATATCATCAGGAATCACATATGCTATCCAATGCAGAATTAGCTAACCATCATAAAAAGAAATCTATAAGAGAAGCAACCTAAATTAGACATACAAACTGATCAAATCTGTAATTATCAATTCAATGCAATGGTATACTGGCAATTAAAAAAAAAATCACATTTTACATGTGTACATGTCATATAAATTATTGCAAAATATATTCATAATATATAATATAATATATAATGTATAATATATAACATATATTACAGACAATGTCCTTTCTTATATTTTTGTGGTGTACTACTTTTTAAAAATTGCTTATTTCATCAGTACTATATGTGTGTGATAGTGGGAGACATATGCCATGAATCGAAGGACAGCTTTTTCTTTTTATTGGATATTTTATTTATTTAAAATATAGATGTCATCCCCTTTCCAGATTTCTCCTCCCTAGAACCCCCATCCCATCCCCACTCCTCCAAAGTACAGCTTTGTGAAGTAGGTTCTTTCCTTCCACCTTTATATGACTTCTAGAGCTCAAACTCAGTTTGATGGATTTGTATAGCAAGATTCTTTACAATAATAGACCATTTATAACTGTATGTTATCTTGCCTAAATAAGTAAATAAATAAATAAATAAATAAATGTATACATACTCTTAACTATTGTTCAACCTTATCAGAAAAATATCAAACTGACATGAAAAAAAAATCATTCTCATTAATATATATGTATATTTTAAATAAGTTAAAAACATTTATAATGTTAGCATTACTTCTGTCTATAAGGGAGACATTTCTTTGTAGATTGTTTTAACTTGTTTCTATAGTAAGTGTATATATTACTCTGACAATCAGAAAAAAAGTAATTTCTAAGAAATTAGAAAAGTACTTACAAAAATCATTTCTAAAAAGAAAACATACCTTTTCTTTCCAGATTATTATGTATTTACTTCATCTTTATAAACTAATGCTGGTTTTTACCTTTGGGGTTTTTTTTGTTTTCTTTTGTTTTGTTTTATTGTTTTTCGAGACAGAGTTTCTCTGTATAGCCCAGGCTGTTCTGGAACTCACTCTGTAGACCAGGCTGGCCTCTGCCTCCCAAGTGCTGGGACTAAAGGCATGCACCACCACTGCCCAGCTACTGATTTTTATCTTGCTACCCTCCATCCATCAGGTATTACTGTTCTACTTCTCTGCTACCTTAATTTCACATTTGTTACTTTCAAGACAATCAGGAACTGCAGTCTTTGGCAAAGCACAGGGACCTAAAGTTGGAGTAAACATCTGCCATAATGACTCCAGTATTTCCTAAACAAATGATGTGAACAGTGCTGCAGAAACACTGTCATCACTCCTGCAACAACAGCCAGACTAAGACCACCAGATATGCTCCAAATCTAACTAGACACTTCCTACACCGAAGTATCCATATAGAAAATAATATTAAGCATTTTCATTTTTACCAAAAAAGACCCATGATGAGATATACAAATACAATAGACAAAGAATTCAATGTGGAAAAAATCTTAGGAAAAAAGAAGATGAATAATTATTATCAGGAAATAAACATGAGAAGAGTTTGGCAGCATTTACCCAATAAAATAAAATTTATCAGTTTACCAAATAAAATAAATTTAAATAAATAAATAAAATCAGTTTACCAAACATCAAATAAAACCAGCTATGAAGGAGGAACCTGGGCGGATACAAAGATGAGAGGGGTTGACAGATAAAAGGAGAATATTTTAGACGCTAACAAAAAGTTTATAACTGGTCAAAGCACTAAAAAAAAAAAAAGTACATTTTTGAATGGTCAGCTACAAGAACATCTTTAATCCTTTCCCTTCCTAACTTAGGGAAAACGGAAGAAGAGAGAACAGAGATGGGAAAGAGTACTGTAAAATGCTATGTTTTAGCTGAGCAGTGGCAGAGTACGCCTTTATTTAATCCCAGCACTTGGGAGGCAGAGGCAGGCAGATTTCTGAGTTTGGGGCCAACCCAGTCTACAGAATGGGTTCCAGGACAGCCAAGGCTACACAGAGAAAACCTGTCTTGAAAAAACTGGGGAAAAAAAAAAAAAAAAAAAAGCTGTGTTTTAGACATGACCTAACTTTTGTACAGCAAGAGTGACAACCTATACAAACCTTCAAAAGACTGGGCCCACTAATAAACCATCACAAATAGGGGAAGGACTCACAAGTTCCTAACTTCTTTCCAGGCCCTATAGGCAATTACTGGTTGCCAGAGTGTAAGACACAGATCATATCCCCGTGTTGCAGCCTCTGGTAAGCGGCCCTTGTCCAAGTAAATAACTGCCTGCCTGTGTTCATGCAGTCATCCCTTATTAAATGCAGTGAGGCCACAAAACAAGCAAACAGACAGGCAAAGACATGAGGCTGGGGAAGACTAGAAGTAATGCAGAGGGTTGGAAGGGACAGGGGGGAGAGAAAAAGGAAGAGTAATCATAATATATACATGTATGAAATTTTCAAATAACCAAAATAATAAAAAGAGAAAAATAAAGCATGAGAGTAAGAGGGGAACTTTTTGGTAGAAGAGATATGGTGGAAGCAAAGGAGGTTAAGAGTGGACAATGGGAGAGGGTATTATGACTAGAGGATATTATATATGCATGAATTGTGAAAGGATAAATAAGATTTCAAAGGTATAAAAAGGAAAAAAAGATGACAAAAAAATTCTGAAAAGATGTAATTATTCCAACAGTGAAAATATCGAACAATGGAGAAAAGAATGACTGAGACACTGACATTTCACATACACAGTTCTAAACAGTAAAAATTGCTTTTCTAAGCCAAGAATATACAATGCCATCATTTTATTTTAATGGAGAATATAAAAATACAAATTAAGTATGCTGGTTTTGTTCAAACCTAACTAACCCTGAAATCATATTCCAGAACATGGGTTTCACCCATTGGTAACTAAGGGATATCTACCTATCAAATGCCATGGCTAACATTTGAAACATAAAATTACAGGCACAACTTCCAATATGGATTAATGAAATACTAAGACTAATCTTATATGTCAATAAAGTATATAAATAAATCATGATGATGACTAGTTCCAAGTAGAATGCCCTTCCAGTGATGAGCAAGTAAAATGAGGTCTCTGAGTGGGAGCTTCGAGGTTGCTCAGGACACTAACTACTCTGGTAGAGGTTTGTAGCTTCCAGTCCACCTTCATCAAAGGGGAGATGAGAGGAGCTGAAGGGTGAGTTAATGGCCAATGCCCCTGATTTAATCAGCCCCTGCAAGTTAATGAAGCCTCTGTAAGAACCCAGAGTGGTGTCTGGAGCAGACATGCACGTTGTTGAACCTGTGGAGGTACTAGACGAGTGGCACGTGTGCCTGGAGAGTTGGAAGCTCATGTCCTTCCTACAGATCTTATCCAGTTGTACATCTACACCTGGTTCTTTACTTCTGGCCTTTAAGGTATCCTTTGTAGTAATCAGCAAACAAAAAACAACCACCAAAGACAGACAAACACCAAGAACTGAAAGCAGAGATCCACATTAGTATTTCTAAATGCATACTGTTGTGTGAATGAGAGTTCACCACACGGGCTCATAGTTCTGGCACTGTTTGGGGAGGCAGTGAAACTTTTGAGAAGTTCATCCTAGACGGAGAAGTTTATTAATGATGGAGCACTATTAGTGTTTACAGTCTTTCTCCACCTGCTGTTTTCTCTCTCTGCTTTGACTCTGCATTTGAAAATGTGTGCTCCGGGGTTCCTGATCTTCCCGCCATGCTTACTACTTGCTGCCATGCCTCAATGCCACAATGTACTTCCATACCTCTGGACTGGGAAACTTTTCTTTCTAACGCTGTTTCTGGTCATGGTGTTTTATCACGGCAACAGGAAAGTAATTAATACACACATTCAAGGCAGCATTATTCATAGGAGCCAGGAGGTTGAATCAATCTAACCTTCATAGATGGCTGAATGGATAAATAAAATGTCACCTGAACTTATAGCAGAATATTATTCAGCCTTAAGATAATTGTATCATAAAAAGAACACAGAAGAATGTAAAGGACATTATATGAAATAAGTCCCTCACAGGAAGACACATATGATCTAATTATACAGATATGAGGTTATCTAGAACTGACAAATCCATACAAATAGAAAGGAAACTAGTGGCCTTCAGGGACTGCATAGGTGAAAAGTGAAGCACTGTTTTTACGGTATACAGTTTCAGTTTTGCTAAAAGAACAAGTCCTGGAGACTGCCCAACAAATAAACATAGTACAACATAACTATACACATCAAGATGGTAAGACAGTAAATTCTTTATTAATTTACAATTTGAACTTTTAAGTATATCAACATTAACAAATATAACCTAATGATTCTCAGTGAAGTGTTAACAAAGACAGTGCAGGTTTTTTCTTCTATCTGCTCCATTCTTTCCCTGTTTCCTGGGTCCTCCCACTTTATTCTCAAGTGAGTAACTGGTGTCTCGTGCTTAATGACTGATTGACTGACTACCCACCTTGATTTTTCTAAAACTCCAAAGTTTCTGCTAACAGGTAATAAATGCAAGATTTTAAAATGTATCTTAACAGCCTATGGTGCACTGGAGTATTTCACAGAAGTCATGTACCAAACATACTTTGTATCATGAACTGTCAAACCTATAAAGACCTATCAGTCGAAAACACAATATAAAATTAGTTTATATAACATAATTTCTGGTTGGTTGCAGTTATACTGAACAAAGTTGGTCTTACCAAAAGCTGTGGCCACATTTTGTCATATATGCCTCCTCAATCATATCAAAACAGATGGGGCTACAAAGAAAAAAGAGAAAGAAACCATCGATAAAATGTTTGTTAAGGAAGAATGTTACACAGTGGAAAAGGCTTATAACAAAGTCAATCAAACCAAATTTAATATATAGCTATACCAACCTTTAGAGTGGTCCCTGGGGAAAATATTTTTTCAACTGTTATCATCTTTTCTTGTCTACACGTGTCCACCCACGCTGGTTTTGGATGTGGCCTTATACACACTAGGCACTCACATAATCTAAGATATGTCCCAGCCAAAACAGAATTTTATTGTACTTCTCTTTATACTTATACAAATTTGTCTTACATCATTCATGTGAATTATACATAAAAACACATCAGGAGCTCTTGCATGTGCTTATATTTTAGTATATAACTTTGTTAACTTTCTAGGTAGTGTGTAGTATAATGCATGTATTCATGTGTGCACATGAATACATGGGTATGCTAATCCACGTGGGCGAGTGTGGAGGTGAGAAATCAATGTGGATGCCTTCTTCAACAACTTCACCTTTTCAGGTGGGAGAGTCAGACAGCAGGTCTCTCACAACTTCTGAGTACACTGTTTCTGCTACATTGGCAGGCTAGTGAACCTCCAAATTCATGTTTCCAACCCTCAGCCATGGAATTATAGGTATTCATATTTCTAAGTCCAACTTTTTGTGAGGATCTAAATTCAGGCCCTTATGCATATGCAACAAGCATTTTACCCACTGAACTATTCCCCACTCTGAGTTTTCTTTCTTTTTTTGAGGGGGAGGCAGGAGAGGGGAAATGACAGGGTCTTTGTGTAGTCCACGATAGCTTAGGACTCAATATGGAACATCAGAGATGCTGTCCCTACCTCCCAAGTGCTGGGATGCAAAGATATACACCCAGATAAAATTTATTTTGCCTATCTATGTGTGTAGTTGCTGTGCCATGCATGTGAAGTTGGAGAACTTCAGAGGCTGGTTCTCTCCTCCTGCTAAGGCTCCTGAACAGAGATCAGATTTCAGGCTTGTACAGAAACTGTTTGTATCTACTGTGCCATTTCACAGGCTCCTGAAGTAATAAGCTTTGTCATTGGTCACTACATTTTTTTCATACAATAATATCCAGTACTTTAGTGATGGCAAATTTATCACAAAGAATCCATAATAGAGCCAAATTGTCACTAAGATCTTATGCCAGCTTTAAACTTAGCTATGTATCCTGTAACTGACTTCAACTGTGAGAATTTTGCTAAACATGTCTGATTGTCTACATTTCAGTATCATCTGTCCCTCATTCTAACAATTAGCTCATAAAGAATGAAACAATTATTTCAAAATTATCTCAGAGAGATTTTCTTTCATTCTGCCAAAACCTATATTCATGCCTGGACACAGGTATTTTTTATACATACAAACTTGCATAAAATGTTAGCTACATCCAACCACTACATCCAGTAGCACTGTTATGGTACCAACAACTATAACATATAAATCAATGTTTTAAAATGTTAATGGGTAAAGCAAGTGAAAAAGAGTTAAATTTATATTCAGAGAAATATAATAAAATATAGTTCATTTGCATTTGAGGTCAACATCTAACTGGAGAGAACTTCCCTTTGACCGTATTACTCAGAAAAACTGGGGGAAACACCTATTTGAACACTAACATCCTTGAAGGAAGGGAAACAAATGAACATATTTTCATTTTTGTTTTGTTTTGTTTTTTGTTTTTCGAGACAGGGTTTCTCTGTGTAGCCTTGGCTGTCCTGGAACTCACTCTGTAGCCCAGGCTGGCCTCAAACTCAGAAATCCACCTGCCTCTGCCTCCCAGTGCTGGGATTAAAGGCGTGCACCACCACTGCCCGGTTTCATATTTTCATTTTTATTGGACCAAGTTTATTGTGGAATCACTCTTCCATCTGAAAGCATTTTGTAGGCAGTCACAGCAGAAGCAGAGCACAAAAACTCACTGAGTCATTGAGGAAGCACAAGGGGTATAGACTGTTTGGGGAAAACAACAAGGAGTACTGACTCTGGAACAGCCACATCAGTTTCCCTCCTTTGTTACTAACTGTGATTGTACCCCTGATCCAATTCCACAAGTTCAGGGATAAATGGTGAAGGAGCTACTGTTCAAACTCAAAGCATCCTTAAAGGGTTCCTAGAAGTAGTCTATAAGGCTCTTAGTAAAGAATTCGTTCTTGAAACCAAACCTTGCCTTCAATGTTCTGTTTCATTTTAATTAAAAATAAAAAAGAATCAGAAGGGTTGGAGAGATGGCTCAGTGGTTTAAGAGCACACTGACTGCTCTTCCAGAGGTCCTGAGTTCAACCCCCAGCAAACACATGGTGGCTAATAACTATCTGTAATGGGATTCAATGTCCTCTGAAGACAGCTATAGTGTACTCACATACATAAAATAAATCATTTTTTAAAAAATGAATCAGAAAGAACAATGTCACACACACAAAGTGCGAGCACATGCTAGAGATTGAACCTAGGGTCTCACTCATGTTAAGACCCAAATGAAAATATAACCTATGAACAAGAGGAAAAACAGGCAATAAAGAAGACAGGTTGAGCCAGGCAGTGGTGGCGCATGCCTTTAATCCCAGCACTCGGGAGGCAGAGGCAGGTGGATTTCTGAGTTCGAGGCCAGCCTGGTCTACAGAGTGAGTTCCAGGAGAGCCAGGGCTATACAGAGAAACCCTGTCTCAAAAGACAAAAACAAAACAAACAAAAAAGAAGACAGGTTAATTACAAAGGAATGTCTTAACAAGTATTACTAAAATTCCCAGCAGCAAATTACCATACCACATTATGGCCACTAGAAGCTTGCATTCCACTCACATAAAGGCTGGTCCTTGGCTATGCCCCTACAGAAAATACTCCTAAGACACTTCAAGATGAGCCAGAGATAAAGTTAGTGAGCTTACTAAAATAATTGGTTAGGGAGCCATAAACACAGGAAAAGGACAATATACAATCACACAGCATGGTACAGGTATCTCCAGAGATTTCTGTTTGGATATCTCATTACAATCCCAGACATACATACATACATACATACATACATACATATCCCCATGGCTGCTTTCTAAGTTACATTCTTCAAAGGATGTAATTTGTAAGTTTTAAAGGTTAGATAAGAAAAAAATTATGAACTAGTTTACATTTTTCCTATTCTAAAGAACTCTCTTTTGATTTATGAGATCATTATTCAGATTTAGGGGTAAGAACTGATATGGTAAAATCCAAGGCCCCAAGTAAACTAAGTTCATTTATTGTCTTTAACATCCTTGCTTGAGATGTCTCTAGGAAAACACTATATAGGCAATTTGACATTATAAATTGTTAAAGTTTCTTGGCTCTTGTTAAACAAGAAAGGCATACTAGATTCCAGGGTGGACAGGGCTTGTCATATCACTTTAATTTTCCCTGCCTTCTATCCTGTGAAAACTACCCACAACTTAATACTGTTATTTGTAAGAAATATAAGACTACAAGTGTAAATATCTAAAATGTCAATCAACCTACAATTAAACATAAACCTACTTTTAAATATGATAAAACTAAGAGCGTCCCTGGGCTTTACTTAACTGTTCTCAGGGGCTAGAGCAGAGTATGTCCTTATCTACAACCTGCCACTCCAGTCTCCACTACAATCTGTCTCAGACCAGGGGCAGCAAGGAACATGTGGCTAAAGAGAAAAACATGAGTCAACAGCTGCTTACCTCCAATCATGCCCAATTAAGAACCACTGTGTAATATGCTGGACCTCACAGAGCTCAAGCTTTCTAACCTCATAAAGGAAAGTGCTAAACTGAGACTCTAAATCTGATTTCTCATTTTATCCCTTAGCTATCTCCTATCTGAAATAGTCAGTGAAAAGCATTACACTGCTGCTATAGTAAATAACACCACTCCTTGCAACTCCTTACAACTACTCCTAGTGAAAGATAAACATATCTTTAAGGTGTTATCAATGAGTAACGAATTAACAGTATTTAAACATAAACCTCATTTAAATATAAAAGATTACAGTAATTTGAATTGGCTCACAGTCTGACATTGAAGTACAGAGAAGACAAAAGCACCCAGAGGCCAATTAGGAATAAAAAGTATTGTTAAGACATTGCCCAATATATATCCTACTCCAAGAGTTTGATCAAAATTAAACCTAGTTTATGGAAAAAATGCACTCACTGATTAATTCTTCTGAATAAACAATGTCATCAGAAAGAGAAATGATGAACTGAGATTCTTACACAGTAAAATATTCAGAATTTTAACTACAAATATTCACTGAACGTTTTCATACTAGAATATAAAACACCTATATAATATAGTATAATAATATTGTATGTATATAAGTGCTTTGCCAACAAGTATGTCTGTGTACCAATTGTGTGCTTGGTGCCTATGGAGCCTAAAAGAGGGATTCAGTCTTCTGGAAACAGAGTTACAGGCAGTTGTTAGCTGCCATGTGGGTGCTGGGAATCAAACCCACTTTCTGCAAAAGCAACAAGTGCTCCTATCAACTGAGGTCTTCTCTTAAGGCCCTAGGCTCAATTTATTTATTTTAAACAATGAGGTGATGAACTAATAATTTAGTCATACTCCTGAGCTAGTTATAAAACTACTAATAATTTAGTCTTACTCCTAAGCTAGTTATAAAAACTAACAGTTAAAACCTGACAGTCAACTTAAGCACAATCTAGAACCACATGGAAATAGTTTCAATCAAGAAGCTGTCTAGATCAGGTGGGCCTATTGGCATATCTGTAGAGGATTGTCCTGATTGTCAACTGATAGAAAGACCCAGCCCATTGTGAGCAGCACCAACAGGCTATGGAGCCCTGACAGTACAAGAGTGGAGAAAGCCAGCTGAGTCACAGGCAAACAAGCAGGCAGACAGCATGGAACTCTCCCCTCTCTGCTTGACTGTGGCTATGGCTCTTTTAAGCTCCTGCATTGATCTCTCCACAATAATGAACTGTAACTGAAACTTCGAGCCAAAATAAACCTTTTTCTTCACTAAGTTGCTTATAGTCAAGGTATTGGTCACAGAAACAGAAATGAAAATAGGACACACCTAATAAAACCAAATGCCAGCTGTACCTCATTCACCTCCAGTAATACAGACTATACCATAGACTGTATTACTCTCAAACAGATGGTTCAACAGTGTCTAAGTTATTTGTTTAATAACTGAATAATACTGACTTCTCACACCTTTCACACTATTTAAATGACCTAAGTTCTTTGAACTGCAAATAATGGCTAAAAAGAAAAGGATGACTGTTTTACTAGCATCTACCTTATCATGTGACACTACTGCTTGGACAAGAATGAAAACACCTCACCCAGGCAGTTGTGACACACACACCTTTAATCCTAGCACAGGGAGGAAGAGGCAGGCGGATTTCTGAGTTCAGGGCCGGCCTGTTCTATATAGCTAGTTCCAGGACAGCCAGGGCTACACAGAGAAATCCTGTCTCAAAAAAGAAAAAAAAAAAAAAAAAAAAGGAATGCAAACACTTCTTAGACCCAACCATAAACTACTTAAATTACCAATAACCACAGCTATTATTCTATTTCAACACACACACACACACACACACACTCACACTCACACACACACACACACACACAGTTACTTCTGAATCTAAACAAAAGCAGAAATACAAATTAGTGAACAAGTGTAGCCAATACCTTTCTCAATGGTTACAGTCTCTAATGTTATAATCTTTAATAACACCATCTAAAACCATCTTTCACTGTGATCTGAACCAACTTCCCCAAGAATGACTGTTCAAGCCAACTTCCTACATCTAACGATCTGATGTAGTCAATCAACAAGTTCCTTCTCAGGAAAGGCCCAGAATTCTACCAGTTTTTGAGCAGGAAATCTTAACTAAGCTTTGGTAATCCTACAACTAGTATCAAAACCCAATTAAAACTCAAAACACACTTCAAGACAGTCAGATTTATTTTCTTGCTTAAAGTCCCTCTTAAATGCCAAACGACTGAATTCTACTGTGTCACTCGAGACGCCAGCTATGATGCAGTGACTGTAAAAGTGTTTCTCAAGTCAGAAGTTCCAAAGAATGCACAGGGCTGCGATGGTTCCATACCGCACAGAAACAATAAAATTGGTCGTGAACAAACTTTGACTACAAAACTATGAACGGTAGAATTACAAGTGTCCTACCCATTCAATGGGAGACACTTAACACATTCCTACGCAGGATGGGCAAAGATAACTTTGTAGAGCATCACCAATCAAGTTTCGGGTACTACCTACTCTTTTACAATCTAAGTGTTGACCAGCAATCCCACATCTCAGAATCTCAGGCCCTAGTCTTCTACCTCCGAAAATCTAATTTCATGAACTACTCCAAACTGATAACTTCGTCCACTAGATGGCCAAAAACAAAAAACAAACAAACAAACAAACAAACAAACAAAAAAAACAGCCGGGATTGAACCTCCTAGTCCGAATACCTCCTTTCTAATAACCACTTACTGGACCTTCACCTCTATCCTTAAGCACTCCCTTAAACGCCTTCAGTTCCTCAACACCAGCACTGAACCCACTTCTGTGTAACCCCATTTCACCACTTAACCCAAGGATCTCAGTCCATATTCACCTCCCAACGAGGAACCTTAACTCTGCAAACATTCAACTCTCTAGGCTCGAATCCCAGCACCCTCCAAGAGGCCTCTTCTCTACGGGACCCTGCCAGGTTCAACAGCAGAAACTCGTGGTCAAGCATGCATGAGCTGCTACGCAAACCCACCAGACGAAGTCGTTGCTTTTGTCCTCGTAGGAGTTGAGGAGTCCGTTGCAAAGCGGGACGAGCAGAGGTCGCTTCCTATTGCTGCTGCCGAGGCTGGAGCTACTCCCTCCAACGCCGGCGCTGGGCCTGGCCGCGCAGCTGAGCCGGGACTGGCCCGCGGACACCGCCCCGCCGGCGCTCGCGCTGCCAGACACCGCGGCCGCCACTAGCACAGGCCGCCCCGGGCCGCCGAGGCCGCCGGAGCCCGCGGCCGGAGCCACACCGCCCGACACCAGCGTCGCCGCCGAGGCCGCCACAGAAGGCGGCGACGGAGACGAGGATAAGGACGAGGAGGCGGAAGTCACCGAGGAGGCGGCCGAGGAGCCGGGGCTCGTTCCAGCGGAACCCGAGCCGGCCTGGCGGCTACCTGACATCGTGACTCCCTCCCTCCCTTGGCTCTGCGCTCTGAGGCGAGGGCCCGGACGGACCGCGACCCTCCGCCGCCCCCGGCGCTCAGCTCCCGAGCATCCTGAGGACGCGCCGGGAGGTGGGCCGGGGGAACAATAAAGTTGAGCTTTCCACCGCCGCCCCACCGCCGCGTCCTACGCGAGGGGGCGGGGGAAACTATCACATCAGAGAAGCCATTACTGCCGTAGAGGCCTCCGGGGCAGCCAACCCAGGAGCGCCGAGGAGGCCGTCCTTGCTCACGAGCGGCGGAAGGGGCGGGGCAGCGAAGCAGCTGCGCGCGCAGTCGCCGGCGCCGTGCTGTGCCGAGAGGCCCAGTGTCTAGTTGTCTGTGTGGAAAGCTGATTTCGTTCCTGACATAGTAGAGGGAATACCGTTTTCATGCAGCCAAAGGGTGGAAGGGGAAAGGGCGGGGATCTGGCCTAGAGGGGATCTGGAATGCTAAAAAAGCAACGACTTCAGCGTTCCCCGGGTGGACGCTGGCGGATTGCCCAGCTAAACCGGCTGCGGTACGGAGCAGGGGTGTTGCGCATGCGTGTGAGCGAGCGCGCATGCGGATATGGACTGGGACAGAGTAAACTCGCTTGTCTAGGTCTCCTGCAGATTCTTCCTTTTTGAGTATCTCTCCTATTGAACATGAGAAGTATAAGCAACAGGGAGCTGAACTGGCTAGAAAGCAGCCGGCACGATTTTTGCCTGCTTGCCTGTGGCTCAGTCAGCTGCCAAGGCAGCTTGCTTCTGCCTTTCAAGTGTCTCGGGTGTTGTGTCTTTTCGGCCACCGCGATAACTTGAGAGGTACTCATCTCTGCAAAGCCCTCTAGGTTTTAAAGTATTTTTGTGAATATCCAAGGCTGATTGAGTGACAGAAGCCAAATTTAATGCCCTTACATTTTCAGGAGTAAGTGGATCAAAAATGTCTGTAAGTTCTGAAACTTTGGGGTAGGGGAGGCAGTAATCACTCAAAAAATAACCCAAGATGACTTTTTGGGCTCTGAAGAACCTCAGCAGTCTTAAGACAAATTAGTGAGTTTTAAGCTGCACCCAAGTACCAGTCATGAGTTACAGATGAAAAGTGTTCAAGGCCTGGGAACCTATGTACACATCTTAAGCAGGATGCTTGGATGGAAAAGCTGCCTTAAAATCAAGGCCAAAAAGGCCTTCCCTTTCATCTGAAGAAATAAATAAATAAATAAATAAATAAATAAATAAATAAATAAATAAGTTGCTGGCAATCATCCAGATGGACAGATTCCAAGAGGGCATTTAGGGCTTGGAGCTTATAAGAAAGATGTGGGCTGGGTCTTCCAGTCACAAAGATTTGGATTCCTCTAAGTTGTTGCCCCCTGCTCAGGAAGACCTGGTGTCTTCTGCAAAGGAAAAACCATAGTCAGTGAGATCACTGGTGAAACAGGGACTCTACTGTGTGAAGCAGGCCCAATCTGGGGACTCTCCATTTCCAGGGAACAGCCTCTCACTGCCTTAGGCAGGAGAGGCACTGGGTGAGGGACCAAGGTGTGTGGATTGGTATAACTGAAAATTTGCCATCCTACAGAAGGAGGAGACATTTTTTTGGCAGACAAAAAGACAAAAGCCTTTAACAACATTCGCAGGAGTCACCTACTGGCAGAGTCCTGAGAAACTGGCAAAATTTTTAATCCATCAAGTTAAGCAGAGTGAACACAGCACAACCCCACTTCAAAGAGATGAGACACAACACCAACAGCAAAATAAAAAATGCAGATAACACCCTGAGCCAAACTTCCCTCATGCATTCAGTCATTTACACACTGGATATTTAACTCAAGTAATACTGAACCCTCATCTCTCATGTGACAGAACCAGGATACAGGGTCTCCACTATTAGTCTCTCAACTTACCATGGGAGACTGGGGAAGAATTTCCTGTTCCAATTTTCTTCCCAAGCCTGGAAGAGGGCTTCCAACATAGACTAGCCAGAAAGGGTCTGTCTTTCTCAATTAGAAGGCTCTCTGTGGGGATCATCCTCCATAGCCAGGATCAGAACAGAATTCAGTGTGCAGACCCAAGTGTGTCTTTTCCAGGGCTTAGCTTAATAGCTAATATACATTGTAAAACTAATGGAGCAAAAGTATAGGAAATGACTCCAAAGATAACTCCTGGATGACAATATCGTGATGCAAGCGTTAGAGACACACAATGGATAATTTAATTTTGGGTGTGTTGAGTGTAAAGTAAGAAAACAGGCAAGTAGGCATAACCAGGAGAAGATTGAAAATGCAGCCTAAGTTACAACAGAAAGGTCAACACATAAGAAATTTTTTGAAAATTAGTAAAAGGATGATACATCAATCATAAGTAGTTCTTAAGGACCTATTGCTTGATGAACTGTACTTCATATTCTAATAAATTATCCAGTGTGGGCTATTAGTCAAAGAGATTTACTCATAGCTTGAGAGGTTAAAATTCCAAGATGAGGTAGCCATATCTGCCACACCTCCAGTGAAGGTCAAATTGACTCATAATTTGGCCAAAAGCCCAGGAAGAAATAATTTGATACAAATTTGTCTTAGGGTTTTACTGCTGTGAACAAACACCATAACCAAGACAATTCTTATAAGAACAACATTTAATTGGGGCTAGCTTATAGGTTCAGAGGTTCAGTCCATTATCATCAAGGCGGGAACATGGCAACATCCAGTAAGACATAGTGCAGAAGGAGCTGAGAGTTCTACTTCTTCATCTGAAGGTTGCTAACAGGATACTGACTTCCAGAAAGTTAGGATGAGGGTCTCAAAGCCCAAGCCCACAGTGACATACCTACTCCAACAAGGCCATATTTTCTAGTAGTGCCACTCCCTGGGCCAAGCATATACAAATCATCACATTCCACTCTTTGGCCCCAATAGGCTTGTTCAAACATATGAGTCTATGGGGGCCATACCTAAACCTAGCATAATGCAGAATATATTTAGTCCAACTTCAAAAGTCCCCATAGTCTATAGCAGTCTCAAAAGTATTCAAAGTTTCTTCTGAGATTCAGCCAATCACTTAACTGTAATTCCCAAAACAAGACAGGAAACAAGCTGGGCAAACTCCAAACTCCTCACCCCCCATGTCTGATATCAAAGCAGTTTCCGATCTCCAACTCTTTTTTCATCTTTGTTGACTGCAACAAACTTCTTTCTCCTGGGCTGGTTCTAATCCCTGTTAGCAACTTTCTTCAGCAGATAGCCCATGGCTCTGGCATCTTGAACATCTTAGAGTTTCCAAGGCAACTTCAAAGCTTCTTATTTCAATGTCTAGGCTCCTCCAAAGGAGGAGCTCTAGCTCTACCCTCCGTAGCACTCTAAGCTCAGGTTAATCCACTCCATTGCTCTGCTGTTCTTGATCATTTCATGGTACTGGCATCTCCAATACAATGGGGTCTTCCCCTGCAATTAGGTTTCACCAATACCCTCTCACAGGCTCTCTTCATGGTGCCAAGCCTCCAATCCTTTGCATGACCCCTTCAGTCCTGGGCTGTCAACTGCAGGTGGGGGCTGCATCTTCACCAATGGCCTTCCCTGGCCTCTCACAATACGAAGCCTCAGCTGTTCTTCATGACCCCTTCATGCCTTCAAAACCAGTACCACTGGGGTGACTCTTACACATTACCAAGTACAGCTGCAGCACAAGGTACAACCGTGGCTATCTGTGGAACACAGCTTCTTTGTGCTCTCAGAAAACACTTCCCAGAAGATTTCAACTCAGTGATTCTGGTCACTTCTTAATCACTACTAATTTCTTAGCTCCAACTAACCAGCATCAATAGTCCCAGTAGTCTCTTTTATTCTGGACTCTGAAGCCAAAGACACATGGCTGAAGCTGCCATGTTCAGTTGCTTGCTGGGGCTAGAACATGGCCCCCCTTACTCTATTACCAGCTTTCTAACTCCTTCGCTGCCTAAGCTGGGCAGTTTTGGATCTTGCACTGTAGATTGACCTTAAACTTGGAGATCTGCATGTCTGTTTCCGAGGATCAAAAGTATGTACCACAATGCCTAGATTTAAGATTTTCTTCACCTAGAACTTGCTCTGTCCCAGGATGGCCTTGAAATCAGAAATCTGCTTGGCTTTATCTCCTAGGACTAAAGGCTTGTACTACCATGCCAAGACCTAAATTTAGCTGGGTGGGATCTTGCCCCAAGGTTACCACTTCCTTAATTCAATTTAATATATTTGAACACAGGATTCATCTCCATTTTACTTCCTGGTATCCCTTTAATATCCAAGCCATATATTTTATACTTTCCCTTTCTCAGCTTGCTGTCCTTGTTTAAAATCCTCTTCATGAGACTAAACCAGAAAACAAAGTCTATGATGGGTGTTTTTGAGACTTCCCTTGTCAATGCAAGTAGTCTGAGTCTCTTCACCTTAGCCTCAGGCAGACTCTTTAGACAAGGGCAAAAGGTAGCCCACATTCTGCACCAAAATACCACAAAACAGTCTCTAGGCCATATTCTGAAATTCTCCTCTGAAACCTCTTGGGCCAGGTCTGCACAGTTCAAACTACTCTCAGCAACAAAGTTTTCCATATTCCTACTAGGATAGCCCATTAAGCCCCATTTAAAGCATTTCACCGCTTTCCAAATCTAAAGTCCCAAAACCCACATTCTTCCAAACAAAAGCATGGTCAGGCCCATCTCAGCAATATCCCAGTTCCTGGTACCAACTTCTGTCTTAGGGTTTTAATGCTGTGAACAGACACCATAACCAAGGGAATTCTTATAAGAGCAACATTTAATTGGGGCTAGCTTACAGGTTCAGAGGTTCAGTCTATCTATTATCACTGGATCCCAAGCTAGCTTGAATAGACTAAAGACCCTGCTGTGAGTTGCATCAGATTGGCTCCTGTCTGTTTTTTGGGGACCACTAACATTTCCCTGGCACTACATTTTGGTGTGTTGGCCAGAAATAACCTGGAGACACTGGTTTTATTGAGCATGTAACCTGAAAACACTGGTCTTGTTAGGGATTAGCCTAGAGACTGGAGCTAGGTTCAGGTTTGTTGTGGGGCAACTTGGAAACTAATGCTAGGTACCTGAGTTTACCTGAGTTTAAACTTAGGTTAGGTTCTCTAAAATGAAGTTTGAACTTAAAAGATTAGGCTTCTCAAGAGAAGCTGAGAGTTCTGTATCGTCATCTGAAGGCTGCTAACAGAATACTGACTTTCAGGCAGCTAGGATATGGGTCTCAAAGCCCAAGCCCACAGTGACACATCTACTCCAATAAGGCCACACCTTCTAATAGTGCCACTCCCTGGGCCAACTATATACAAACCAACAAATGTTTGGAGTGGTCTAGCTTTATAATAGCCTGCTCTTGAGAGGATGGATTGTTCTCCCTAAAACCATCATTAATCTCTCTCCAGCCAATATTTTTATAACCTAAATGTCCTCTACTATACCCTTCCTCTTAAAGGTTCTATCACCCCAACACAAACTGGGGACCAGTCTTCCAGTATATATGTCTTTTGTAATAACACTCAAACCATACTCAAATCATTAAGAATATTTTCTGTAACATGACTCTCAAACATTAGTGTAGAGAATAAACATTCATACAGTTTATTTTTAAACTATAGATTCCTAGATTCTACCTCAGAAATCCTGACTATAGGCCTGGTGTAGGATATGTGAATATACATTCCCCCAATATTCAGGTGAGTCTAATGCAGGTAACTGACATTGTGAGTTAAGAGTCCATTTGGACTACGTAATGAGAATCTGTCTTCAAACAAAAAACAAAAAGAAATATTAAAAACATTGATTTAAAATATAGGGAATGTAAGAGAAATAAAGTATTCTCATCCAGAAGTATATTCCAATGAGAGGTGATATAACCCCAACATGTCTCCTAGGAACAAATCATGAGTTCTTGGAACCTAGCTTTAGTAAAATCTAAAGCTGCAAGAAGCTGACCAAATATGATGCAATCAATTTCCCCTTGTACTAGATAAATACGTAAAAGTACACAGTAGTTTCTGCTGTTGAGACCTGTTGGGAAAGCAGAAAAGAGGAAGTGTGGTGCACACAAGTGCATGTATGCACCAAACACAAGGAGGCAAGACAACTCAGGAGAAACAATGAATAGAATAGTTTAAATACTGAAAACAAATCATACTAAGCACAAATAATTAAAAGAATCCCACAATGTTAAATGTGTTTAGCCTGTGAACTGTTTTACACACACACACACACACACACACACACACACACACACACACACGACAAAATCCAAAATCTAACCAAAGGAGTGAACATAGAATGGAATGGCTGACAAAAAAACTGAACTTCTGGATCTATTCCTGAGGCAAATATCCAAATACAGTGTTTTAGGGAGATAAGAGCATTTTCTATCTGCTGCAGGCTTTGTGCTTTGTAAACAACTTCTGAATCCAGACTAGAAAATCTGAGGCCCGATTGCCCTGCTGCAGTCTAGTCAAGTCTCTTAAGGGAACAACCTAGCTTCCTGCTGATTTTTTAAGTTAATGCAGTATAATTGACATGCATTACTGTTGTGACACAAGCATGGTATTAAAGAGATAAACCGAAAACCAGGCCTGATGCTCCTTGCCTATAACCTAAACTGCTAAGACAGCTGAGGCAGAAGCTTGCAAAAGTAAAACTCAGCCTAATCTACAGAGCAAGTTCAAGGATAGTGTAGGCCACCAAGTGAGAGCTTCCTCACAAAAATAAGAGAGGTTTAAAGGAGCCAGGATATAGGTAGCTGGTTAGCTCAACCCTTAGTACCAAACCCAAACAGACGAAACTAAATTCATAAAAAAAAAAAGGAGAAATGATTTTTGTTCATTCATTCTCAAAATGAGACACAGAAATCTTTGTGAATCCAGTAACATTAACAATGCACTTAGTAGAAATAATCCATTAAATCCAGAGATGGAGTTATGATTCACTCAGAGAACTATAATTTACTTGACCTATTATTTAAAATCGTGTATTTCTCTGAAAACATCTAACCCACTGTTTCCATTGCATAAAAATTTGCCATTATCTTGGTAGGTAAAACCCTAAGCATCTACTAGAGGGGTTAGACTAACAGCACCAAAGCAAGTTAGTCATCACGCTCTAAAGTTAATTTTCTTTATTTCAGCATTTCTGATATGGGGTGCTGCTTCCAATATTAGCTAAGGTGTGGCAAAATACATCCTGAACCAATCAGAAGTATTGTAACAATGAAAGATGATAGAGAGAGTTGTCTTAATGTGAACAGGTACTTTAGAAACATTCCCCGAATTAGGAAAAAAAAAATTCAACATTTACTGAAAACTTGGGTGAATGTGTGTACATTCCATAAAGATATTGGAAGATTTGGTACCATTGAACCTTATAAGTCAAATCAAAAGGAAGTATGATAAAGTCCACAAAAACAAAGCAATTGGTGTCATCTGATTTTTTTTTTAAATTACCTTGCATTTAAACTAAAGAAGATAATATTTCTGATCTCTTCTGTAAGCACCTGCTCTTACTGTTCTTACTGGGCCAAGGTCATCTGATATGGCCAAAAGGAGTTAAGTCAGACAGATTTGAGGGGTCACAGCACAACTAAGGCTGGACAATTTTATTGAGAGCAATCAGACTTTTTATACTTTTATCAGAAATATAATATAATAGCAATTGCCAGGCTCAATACAATCGTAGTTGCCAGGATACAACAATGTTTACAAGTTATACAGGGTTCGCAAGATTAATGTCTAAGACCAATTGTCCTGTCAAGCTTTCATGCTTTCTTGACTCCTAAGGGGACACACAGAGAAACACAAAGTGGCTTGAATGTTTCACTGCCTGAGGGAGTACATCAGTCTCCCAGGAACATTCAGGGGCACATTCATGGCTCAGTCCCTAGAGCCATGGACTCTAACCTGAAAAACCTACAATGCATGCCTCTCAAGGGACCGAGGCCAAGCTAACTCCATAGCTCTCTGCACTCTCCTTGAATTTCAGTGCCTGAACCTAAGTGATCTGGACAAACCATAAAGCTAGAATCAAAAAATGTTAAAACAGTCTATTGTCATTTATAAATTGTATCAAGCTACTTTCCTAAATCACGAGTGATTTCTTTTCTGCCTAGTATCCTATGCATAACTGCTGAGAATTCATACCTCTTTCACTTCCTATTCCTTTCATGGTAAAGATTTTTCTACCCTGTTATTGTATGTTAATATAAAATACAGTCAAGAAAAACCTAAATTATTACATTAAGAAGAAAGGGAATATTTTCTGGGGACAAAACGATTGCAAACTAACTTTAGTTCCTAGGATAAATGATGTGCCCCTTTGGCCTTATCTTTACAGATGTGCCTAGTCTCCTTCTGGTTCCTCATTTTGTTGGAGTTGGTATTCTCCTGGCATGTGGTTCTGGGGATGAAACTCAAGCCATTAAGCTTGGTAGTGTGTAAAAATATGAGGCTATTCTATGCCCTATCTCTGAAATAATGACACAGGAGACCTCGTATTTTTAAGCTGGGCAGATACTGATCTATTCTTACCTGACTATGCAGGCCTGGCCTACCTCCCAGCCATGTCTCCCGTTACCTGCCACCTTGGTCTCACACTGGCCTCTTTCTTCATTTTCTTCCTCAAGGTGACTCTGATGACCCCTTCTCACTCTCTGACCTGGAAGTCCTGCTTTATTCTCTTCTGCCCAGCTATAGGCTGATCAGCACTTTATTGACCAATCAGAAGATGATGGAGAACAATGTTTTGCAAACGACTAAGTCAGGAAATGCTTCATAATAATGATAATACCAACTCAATACCAAGTCTACACTCAACCCAGATCACCAGGCACAGAATTAGCATGAGAATGCACAGTCCATAGAAACATCCCCAACTGCTGAAAATATCTTTACTCCCTAATGCCTCTCTCTGTCCCTCTGATTGGTTGTTTCTGTGACCAAGCTTCATGAGGAGACTCAGCACGGAGAGATGATGTATAAAATTAAGGAAAAAGCATAGTAATCAGTTAAAAAAAAAAAAAGAGTTTATATGTGATGAGTACAGAAGAGAAGGCTGTATTAAAAGATGTGTGCCATTGAATTAGGCAATAAACTAGTAATGTTAACATAGCAATAAATTATGAGCCTATATAAGCAACCTGGGATTAAAAAGATTAGATATTTGAACATAAAATTTTTATTTCTATTTATATTAGCTTGGATGAGAAATTAGCCTGGGAGCACCTTTAACCTCTAAAGATGATATCAGCTTAAAGCAAACATTATTTCTATTTGCCGAGTCAATGTAACAGTTCTTATACTCTTCTTTGGCACTGGCAGACACAGCAGGTGTTTCTTTTCTCACACAAGGACTCCTCCCACATAGAGCCCTGGGCATCTCTCCTTAAACCAGTTCATCCACTGCATCTGCACTTACCAACTTGAAAGAAGAAAGTAGAAACTGATCCTATCTCACCTTCAGTTTGGAAAAATTAGGTCAAAGCAGTAATCTGATTGTGCAAAAAACACTCCACCCTATGTTCAGTGACTGAGCATTGCCGGCCGAACAGAATCATCTGTGTTTGACTTTATTTCAACTGATACAAGAGGAAATCTTGGTTTTTACTTGCTTGAGCCAGTCGTTAATGTTTATATATACCAACTATTCTTCATTGTTACCAGCTATAACTCTAGTTATAGCTCTTGCCAAGATATAACCAGATGTTGGTAAGGATTCTGAAGAAACTACAAACAATTCTGTGTTGAAGATCCACTTAAATATTGGCATCCAGGGCAGTGTCAGTTACTGGGTGTGGGTTGCTTCTCTGTTCTTGCCATGACACATCACCACAAGTTTTATGTCATTAAACAATGAAGTTCTGCTTCAGATGACAAATTCACCACAGCCTCACAAGACAATCATTAGAGGCTCACGAGACAAATCAAAAAAGCTATTATTGTGGCTATATTACACACTAGACCTTCTGGGCTGTTTGCTTCTAGACTCAATAAAGTTATGAGTTCATTCAAGATGATAGAATGGAGATCCCCGTTTTTCTTGCTAGTAGACAGTCTAAGGGACACCCTCAAGGGACCTCTTAGAGCATCCTTGTAGCCGCCCGCGGCCACAAGTCAACTGGGTTCACCTGAAAGGGGGGCTGGGAATGAAAGGGGACGGAGGGCAAGAAGAGATGAAGCCAAGACAAAGTTCTCTGATCAAGGCTCAAAGCTTTAATGTTCAGCTCTCAATTTAAAGGGGAAGGCCCAACCCACAACCCCTCCTGGTTTCAGTCGGGAAATGGGTGGGATAGTCCATAATCTGTTCTAGGTCACAGGCCAGAGATGTCTCCAGGCAAGCCCAGGGGCAGTTCTGCTTCTGTATTCTGCACCTAGATCCTTATCACTTGGTCTGTTGTGGTAAACAAGGTCTCTCAGGCCTGCTCAAGGCTGGAGAGGGAGGGTACACATCCTGCATTCTTTGGTTTGTATTACTCTTAAACTGACAACAAAGATGTTAAATACGGTATTTGCCAGTGATTTAGAGAAGAGAGTGTTGACCAGGTGAAATACCCAAGGCTTTTAGGGTTGTGAAGCTATTCACATTGATACTTTCATTGTGGATACAAGGATTTGTATGCCTATATCAAAACCCATTGAATTGGATGAAACAAAGAACTCTACTGTAAGATATATTACTTGATTATATACTGACATCTACAGAAGCATACTTCTTGCCTAGTATTTTAGCCTTTTCTCATTGCTATGACAAAAGACAGTGTTGCAGGATTTTGATCACATTGTAAACCCTGAGATTGTGTAGTTTCCTGAAAAGAACTATTTCTAATTATGGTGTGGCTTAGCCCTTAGCACACACAATTAATCCCAAACAACAAAGGAAAACTTGGCTTGTAGAAAGAAACACTCATGTTTGAAAGTGATGTCTAATTGTGTGAATCACAGACAAAGAGAAATATTTGACAGATTATGATATGCCCAACTCTCATGAGAAGAGGGAGGAAGAAAATGCTGCTTAAGAGAGAGCAGAGAGAGAAAAAAAGAAAAGGAGACAGTTTTAGCGGGATTAGAGAGAGAATGGTGAGAGAGAGAGAGAGAGAGAGAGAGAGAGAGAACAAACTAAACACAGGTAAAGACAGAATGAGTCAGAGAATGAGAAGGAGCCAGAGATTAGAATATAGTTAGTATAAAGACCAGCAGAACAATTCAGAAAAAAACTGAGAGAAGCCAGATTGAGTTAGTCAGCTTGGTGACAAGCTTGAGCCAGAACAGCTGAGTAGAATCAGCCAGCCCAAGTTCAGAAAGAACTAGAAAGGGTGAGCTTATTCAGTAGTAAGTCTTAGAGGCTGAAAACAATCCAAGCCTAGATTAGACAGCTCAGAGGCTAGAAGCTTCCAGGACTAGGTCTATGTTAGCAGACTGAGGCAGTAATCTTCAGAGACAACAACTGCATCAGGCAAATAAAAGATACTTTTACACAAAAGCAATTTAAGAGTTTATGTAAGCTTATAGTTTGAGAAGCCATATGTCATTGTGGCAGAGAAAACATGGCAATACAAGCCTAAGGCTGCTGGTGACATTGAGTCTGCAGTCAAGAAGCAGAAAGAGATGAATGCTTATGCTTAGCTTGCTCTCTTCTTTCCCTCTTTTTACTCAGTCTGTGACCACAGCTATGGGTGGATCTTTACCCCAATTTTACCCCTCTCTGAACACTCTCACTGAAATGCGCAGATATCACTCAGATGATTTAAAACCTAGTCAGGTTGACAATGGAGATTCCTCTGGTTAGTTTTTTGTCAACTTGACACAAGTTCGACTCATCTGGGAAGAGGGAACCTCAACTGAGAAAATACCTCCATCAAATTGTCAGGAAGGCAAGTCTGTTCATTTTCTTGGTAAATGTTGATACAGAGGGGCTCAGACCACTGTGGGTGGTGCTATACCTGGACAGGTATTCCTATGTTGAATAAAAAGCAAGCTGAGTAAGGCACAGGGGGCAATCCAGGAAATATTACTCTTCTATAATGTCTCCAGCTGACACCTTCCTTTTGTTTGGTTTTCTCCTCCCTTCTCCTAAGTCTTTCACTTCCTTTATTCTGAGAAGATATCTTTAGTAAATTTTTATAACAATTGTCATCTCAGACTTTTGCTGCTAGGAAGTATCAAAGATTTTACCCAGTCTGAAAAAGAATAACAGAATAACAGAAGAAATGCCAGAGAGTATTGCTTCTGCTCAATACAGAGTAACAGGTACCAAAATCACCTTAGCACTCTGTAGTGGTTTGAGTATGCTTGGCTTATGGGAAATGGCACTCTTTGGAGGTGTGGTCTTATTGGAGGAGGTATACTTTTGTTAGAGGAAATATGTCACTGTGGGGGTGGGCTTTGAAGCTCCTATGCTCGGATTTTTCCCAGTGTGGAATAAGAGTCACCCCCTGGCTTCCTTTGGATCAAGATGTAGAACTCTCACCTCTTTCAGCATCATATCTGCCTGGATGCTGTCATTCTTCCCACCATGATGACAATGGACTGAACCTCTGAAACTGTAAGCCAGCTCTAATTGTTTTCCTTGTAAGAGTTGCTGTGGTCATTGTGTCTCTTCACAGAAGTGAAACCCTAAGACAGAAATAATGTGGTAGTTTATATATATATGCTTGGCCCATGGTAAATGGCACTATTAGGAATTGCAGCCTTGTTGGAGGAAATATGTCACTGTGTAGGTTGGTTTTAAGGTCTCCTAGTACTCAAGCATTACCCAGTGGTGAAGAGAGCCTCCTCCTAGTTGCCTGAAGAAGACAGTCTCCTTCTGCTACCTGAGAATCAAGATGTAGAGCTGTAGGCTCCTCCAGCACTATGTCTGCCTGTATGCTGTCATGGTTTCTGCAATGATGATAATGGACTAAACTTCTGAAACTATAAGCCAGCCCCAAATAAATGTTTTCCTTTATAAGAGTTGCATTGGTCATGTTGTCTCTTCATAGCAGTGAAGCCTTAATTAATACAGACATCAAATACTGAAAACTAAGGACACCTTATAGGAAAAATTCTCTTAGGCCTTGGATATTAGGCAGTGTTTTTCCAAGACTCACAAGAAAGCACAAATGAGGAGGGCCATGCTTTTGCCTGAAAAGCTTCCAGGTTGTGTGATTAGAGGGGTACCTATGCCCTTCTGCATGGACTTACCCAGCTAAGGAGGCATTGTGGAACTCTGAGGAGCAACTCAAAAACCTATAATTAGAATCTCTATCTTCTGTGATGTGAGGAAACAGTTCTACAGGGATCTCAAGAGAGATAGAGTGTCTTGGTGTGTTGTTACATGAGTCCAAGCCATGCCTATCCATGAGGAAACCAACTGAGGCAGAAGAATCACAGGAAAAAAAAAAACAACAACAGAGGACTCACCTCCAAAGCTCCCACAATGTTGGGGGCCTTCTACGACCAGGCTTGACTGCTGCCGCAGCTCCTGCAAATTCTCCTGATCCATGAACCTTTGCTCATGTTTTTCAAATTCCTAGCAAGAGCTAAAAAAATAAACAGAGAGCTGGAAAATTACCCACTGCACAAGCACAAGAACCTGAGTTTACGTCCTCATCACTTACATAAAAACAGGACTTGATGTCAGGTTGAACTTTCCTAACTCCAGAGAGCTGGAGAGGAGATGAGAAGAAATGAGTAGGTTGAGGCAGGTCAATCAGTGGAGCTCACAGGCCGGCCAGCCAGCTTACCCTAACTGATCAGTTCTGGTTTTAGTCAAAAACATCTCAAAAAACTATCATAGAGAGCAATCAAGAAAGACGACCAATGCCAATCTCTGGCTTACACACACACACACACACAAAAGTAAAATTAGGGAAATATAAATAGTGAGCATAAAGTGACAGTACTGCCATTACTTAATACTGGTGAAACAATGACTGTCCACTTAAAAGAACAAATCTTCACTTTATATTATGCAAATATATAGTCCAGATGAAGTTCTAGGTTTAAAATCATACTTACAAATAATAACCAATATTTTTAAGCTTCCATATTGGTATTTCCTCAGTCCTTTAGTAACTTTGTGAAAGAAGTATGCTGCATTGTATAAATTACAGTGAGTAAAACTTCAGACTTGGTAGGGCGGGGCTTCCTTCTCCTTTTATACCCAGCCTCTTTTAGTCCTCAGGCCTAAAACCTGTTGTCTTGTTTCCTGTCTCTTTCATTTACCACTCCATTAGCTTTCTGTCTTTGTTACTTTATCTTTAATTCTAAGAAGTTAATCTTTATTCTTTCATCATCATTCCATACCTTTTCTTTCTAGCTAATATTTCTCTTAGTTGAATTTGCTAACTCCATTTCTGTCTTCTATGCCATTAGATTCTTTTGTGTTCCTCATGCATTTCTTTCTAGGAGAGCTTTGTCTTTTACCACTTGTGTGTTCTATGGCTTTGTCCATTCTGATAACTGCTGTACTTTTCTTACCAAGTATCTTTACTTGGTTCCTTTTAAATAGTATTTAATATATTTGGTAGATGATGCCCAACCATAAATTAATCATTTATTCAAAGAAGACTCAGTCATTTAGTCTCTCTCAGGAATATCACTCATTCATTTAGCAGACAAGTATTATCAATATCAATAATACTGACAATATTATTTCATCTGCTAAACTGAGGGCTGTAGGATCTATGAAAGTTTCTTTCCACATTGTGTGTATGTCATTGAAAATGTCAATCATTTAAGTTAAGTAGCTATATGCTTTGGAACAAAGTGAAGTGGTAGGAATTGTATTTTCATTAAATTAGTCAAAACCATTTCTAAGGCCGGTGTTCCAAACTGACAGTTAAGAGAAGAAGAAGCTAAGAGAAGGGTTAGAGGATTGCTCTAGAGAGAGGCTATCATAACATATGCCAAGAAAGAGTAATGTCCAGACTACACTTTGAAAGCTAGTGCGCTACAGCAGGATGACAGAGGGAAGAGAGAAAGAAAGAAATCTGATAAGAACGACAATGTTATGAATTGTGCCTACCCCTTCTTCGATTTCATGTATTGATGCCTAGAACAGAAGATTATAACTATTTGGCCAACAGGACTTCTGATGGTTAATTCTGACTTGTCAAGTTGACTGGATTTAGAATCATGCAGCAAACATTTACTTGGGTGTGTCTGAAAACATTTTTAGAGAGGATATCTGAAGTAAAAAGAGATTTCCTGAATGTGAGCAGTACCATGAGCAGTACCATCCTATAGACTGGCACCCCAGGCTATAGACAAATAAAAAAGAAGAAAGTGGGCTGAATGCCAACTTCCATCCCTCTGTATTTCTTGTCTGTACATGCAGAGTGACCTCACTTTCCTGCCACTGCCCTGTCCTTGCTGTGATAGACTGTATTCCCCAAATGGTGGCCCAAAATAAACCCTTTTTAAAAAGTTTCTTCTTGTAAGGTATTTGGTCATGACAGTAAGAAGTAATTAATATAGAATGTATAAAGGACAAGTAAATTATAAGGAAGCTATTATAGGTGGGTCCTGATCTACTTTAACTGTTCACATCCTGATTAAGGGAGAATTTGGCCACACCAAAAAATTAAAAAACAAACAAAACAGCAGCAGCAGCAGCAGCAGCAGCAGCAGCAGCAGCAGCAGCAGCA
>JANHMN010000009.1:55995621-56040911 GCA_030674055.1 Rhabdomys pumilio | reverse complement strand
CAGCAGCAGCAGCAGCAGCAGCAGCAGCAGCAGCAGCAGCAGCAGCAGCAGCAGCAGCAACAGCAGCAGCAGCAACAACAACAACAACAAAACTACCATGGATGGAGCAAAATGACTGTGTGGGACACAAAGGGAAAGCTGCCACCCACAAGCTAAGAAGAACAGTCACAAGGGAAACCAAGTCTATCAATACTTCAGTTTTAGACTTGTAGCTTTAGGTAGTGAGGAGATAAATGTCTTTTGTTCATAGAGGCAGTGGTGATTTGCTACAGCAGCCTTGCCAACTAGTACAGATAAGCCAGAGCCTCTGAACAGAGATCTTTATTTGAAGAAACTGGAATCACATGATCCATTTGTTTTACTAAAGTAAAATGTTTCTCCTTAAGATATACGACTTGGTGGGGTTTGGTGAGAACAACAGTTGAGAGTCAGTTTCTTTGCCATGAGAGCACAGATAATAATCAATGGTGTGGGGATAATTATAAGTAATTTAGCTAAAGGCACTGAAATAACCACTGAGAAAAATAAGAGCACAGTAAGCAACATGAAAAGCTATAAAAATGCAAGACCTACTTATGTGGGACACAGGGCAATGCAAAGAGGCATCACACTCTGTGTAAGATTTTGTATGGCTAAGAATAACAAGCCTTAGGTCTTCCACCATCAGAGTCTCTAGAGTCTGAATCCTCTCATCCATTCACTCTACTTCTGGTAATGTTCAGGGTCTGAGCCCCTTCCAGCTAGTCCTAGATAAAGCCAAACCCTCAAAGGCTAGGGGAATTTCATTTATAACCCAGTCTTAAGCCAAGCAGACTAGTAAATTGTTATATAGCAATAACTCATTCTGAGTTCCTCTGCTAAAGAATAGTTCAAACATGAGAAACACAACTCAAGAAAGGGGCTTCTGCTGAAAGATCTAAGAAAGTTTGGTTTTTGCCATCGAACCAGAAGCATGGGGTATCAGATAGGGACATAACCTGGTGCTGCTACAGTCTCGGTATCATCCAGCTACCATGTGAGTCTAAGCATAGTGTAGATGAAATGGTTAAGGAATGATTGGAAATGAAATTCTAACTATATAATTTTACCCCTGAATTCAGCCAGGCCTGATAGTTGTATTAGCCTCAAATCTATGGCTATAAAGGTAGTAAATTCCTTTCCTGATACCCTTCTATTTCACATTGTAAATGTCTTTAGTATCTGTCAGCTAGACTGTCAGACTCATGAATGTAATAATGAGTGTCTTCTCAGTTCTATTCCTAATATCTGGCAAAATACTTGACTCACAGAGGATAGAGTCAACATACGCTTCCCGAATGGATGCTGAGTTAATAGATTTTCATACTCAAGTGCGTTAGAGACTATTCAACTTTCTATGTATATATGACTTTACAACATCACGGATATATTTAAGTTTTGTGACTGCATGACTCAGAGAACTCAGTATTATCCTCTAAATATCATGACTTGTATTTTTAGTGGATGATGTCATTTAATACACACTCAAAATACCTCCATAGCAAAAATCTACCTAAAAGACATATTTTCCACTCTTATCTATGCCCATCCTGTCTACCACCTCGGATCAGCAATAGTAGTGCTCTGATTTGGAACTATCCTATAGAGCCTTATTTGCCTTTCTTTTTCTTGGAAACCCTCCCTGCATTCTTTAGGCTACTGTTACTCATTTGTTAATTCTCTCATTCATGTGTTAAGCTGGTGAGTCATTAGTTATTGCTATATAACAAACATCCTTGAATCTACGGGCTTAAACAGTATCTTTTTTGTTTCAAGACTGTGTTTGTGCCACCTGGCTGTTTTCTACTGAACTTAGCAGGGAGATTCTTCAGCTCGCAGACTCTACTGTGTACCTGTACTTAGTTGCTGAGCTGACAGGCTCATGGTTACCTGGTCTACAATGACCTTGGCTAGAACAGCAACAATTTGCTTTGTGCACATTCCACTCTGTTACCCTGAATATTAACTTAAGATTAAGTACAAAAGCAAAACCCTCAGGTCCAGGATATTACAGGATAAGAACTACTAAAAGAAATGACTGATGATATTGTATAATAAAAACAAATCTAGAGTCAATACAAAGAGGCTTTACTGAAAAGGGTTACAGCAAGGGGAGGGTGGAGAAAGGAAGGGGTTGCTGTAGAAGATGGAGACAAGAATGGCCCAAGAGTCAGGCAAAAAAAGAGTTTTTCTTTTACAGGGAGGAGTAAACAAAGTGAGTCAGTCACAGAAGAGGTGGAACAGCAAGCCAACAGTAGCAGAAACAGCAGAACTGCAATTCCTAGGCTTTGAAGCTGAGGTGGGAGCCAGTAAAGATGTCTAAGGAATCCTCATTTTCTAGGCCTACAAAGAGCTATCAACACCTGGGTGCTAAGGGCCCAAGTACCACAGTGCCACACAGGAAAGGGGTGGTCACAATGAAAGGCTCCAACTGTTCCTGCTCCCACCTGTCTGCTGCCACTGCTGGCTGCTATCCAAGGTCAAGGGATAGAAAAGCTACCAAAGACAAGGCTTGGAAAACTCCTCACTCACCAGGTATCTATTCAGGTAGAGCTTGATGCTACCAGCTGATGATGAACATATCTGGTATATTTGAGGGGAAAGAAAATAATCAGGGCAGTTGCTAAGCTTCATGAAGAGTTTATTCTGATTGGAGAATCAAACATACATATTTACACTATCTCCTTAAATACTGGGGAGAACAGGTCTTTGTGAACTGTTAAATCACTTCCCTCCGTAACAGTGCCACCACTAGCTTTAGGGACGATGTATCTGATGTCTCTTTCCTTATACTGCATGAGCTTTTTGTTGTCATTTGAATAAATTTGTAATAAATTAAGGGTGTTTCTTTTTTCTAAGCTGCTGAAAACCCTATCAGAAATAAGGGTTCCACTGAGCCTAAGTGATTCTTCTGTATATATTTTATCATATGCCATTTACTATAATTTAGTGATGTCCCTTTCCCACATAAAACAAAATCTTCCTGGTCATTGTAATTTTTGAAGTATGCCAGTAATTCAAGTTTCTTGTGTTTTATGACTGCTATCTACATTTGCAAGTGGGTCATAGTTTTCTACTATTGTGCTTTTCTTGAACAACCAACTTATATATCTAGCTTTTATTAGCTTTGTAATTTAGTTGAATAATTCCTTTCTCCCATACTTGTCTCTAGAAGTTTGAATTAGAAAAAATTTTAGAAAAAATGTTTTGGGATAGATAATTTCAATCTTTAATTTATTTTGATAACTTGATTTTTGCTTCTAGAAAATGAATACACATATTAAATCTTAGTATTTATTTTTATGAATGTGGTTATGTTTGTTTTTATTTTTTGAGACAGAGTTTCTCTGTATAGCCCTGGCTGTCCTGGAACTCGCTCTGTAGACCAGGCTGGCCTCGAATGGTTATGTTTTTTTAAACATCCACTAAATTATGTATTTTATTGTGAGTTTTTTTGTAAAAATTTTATTACTATAATGATTATTACTTTAATGATTTTACTTATAATTTTTGGTAACATTGATAAAAATAATAAATTTTGTTTAAAAGAAATAATAAGAAAATTCATAAAAAGTAAGTTTGGGCCATAAAACCCTTCCTCAATGGAGCTTGGGGAGTCTCATAGAAAGTTAGGAGAAAGATTGAGTAAATGGAATAGAATAGGGACCCCACAGAAAGATCAACAGAGCCAACTAACTTAGACCCTTGAGGGCTCCCAGAGACTGAATTACCAAAGAGTGAGCATGGGCTGGACCCAGGCCACCTGCACATATGTAGTATATGAGCAGCTTGTTTTTCATGCAGGACCCCCAACAAGTGGAACAGGGGTTGTCCCTGAGCCTGCTGCTTACCCATGGATCCCATTCCTCTAAACAGACAGCCTTGTCTGGTCTCAGCGGGAGAGGATGTGCCTAGTCCCTCAGTGACTTCATGTGTGGTGTCTTTTGAAAAGAGAAGGTGGAATGGGGGGAAGACTTGAGTGAGGGAGTACTAGGAGGAGAAGAAGGGCTGGTATTGGGTTGTAAAGTGAATAAATAAATTAAAAATAATAATAATAATAAAAGAATGGCTCACATAGGCTCATATATTTGAATACTAGGTCCCTAGTTGGTGGACTTCTTTGGAAAGGATTAGGAGTTCTGACCTTGTTCGGGGAGTTGTGTCACCAGAAGTAGGCTTGGAGGTTTCAAAAGCCCAAGCCAGGATCAGTCTTTCTCTCAGCCTCCTGTTTCTGGATCAATGTAAATGCTCAATTACTGCTTTAGAACCATGCCTACCAGCTGCCATGCTTCCTGCCATGATGGTCTATAACTATAAGCAAGTCCCCAATTAAATGCTTTCTTTTCTAAGTTGCCTTGGTCATGGTGTCTCTTCAGAGCAATAACTATGGCACTGCTGAATAATTTTTTGAAACTCACTTTTTCTTAGTGGGACATTTTGACAAATTTATTCAGTGACTAATGTCTAGTTTCTGTATTTAAGCTACTGTTTCCTTGTCTAATCTCTATGTATGTGGTTAATGTCCCTCCATCTTCTTTTCAGCCTTGCTGTAGATTTACACATTTAGCTGGATGCTGTCCACCATCAACACTTCACAGATATTTTTTAAATTTATTTTTTATCTCTTTCTTTGATTGAAAATGTTTTTTCCCTTATTTAAGATATCCTGATTAGTTTCCCCTCCTTCTATTCTTCCCAGTCCCTCCCCACCTCCTTTCCCACTGGATTCGTTCCCTTTCTATATCTCATTATGAAACAAACAAGCTTCTATGGGATAATAAAAAATTAAGCCGGGCAGTGGTGGCGCACACCTTTAATCCCAGCACTTGGGAGGCAGAGGCAGGCAGATTTCTGAGTTCAAGGCCAGCCTGGTCTACAGAGTGAGTTCCAGGACAGCCAGGGCTAAACAGAGAAACCCTGTCTCAAAATAATAAATAAATAAATAAATAAATAAATAAATAAATAAATAAATAAATAAAATTAAATAAGATAAAACAAAACAAAACAAAAAAACACCCTAATACATCAAAATTGGATGAAACAAACAAAGAGAGAAAATAGCCCAAGAGAAGGCATAAGAAACAAAGAACCACTTATTCACACATGCAGGAATCCCATTAAAACACTGAACTAGAAGCCATAATATTTATGTAGAGGACATGGTGCAACCCATGAAGGCCCTGTGCATGTTCATATGAGCTCTGACAATGTTGACTTAGAGGGCCTTGTTTTCTTGGTGTCCTCCAGCCTCTCTGGCTTTTATACTCTTTCTGCCTCCTCTTCCTCAGAGATCCCTGAGTCCTGAGGAAAAGATTTGATAGATATATACCTTTTAGAGCTGAATGTTCTAAGGTCTTTCCCTCTCTGCAATTTGTCTAGCTGTGGTCTTTGTTTTGGTCCCATCTTCTGTAGGAAGAAGTTTCCCCAATGAGTGCCGAGGAAGGCACTGACCTATGAGTGTAGCACAATGTCTATAGGAGTCACGTTATTACTATGTTTAAGGCTGGAGAGGTAGCTCGGTGTTTAAGAGAATTCTTTGCTCCTAAAGAAAACTGGGGTTAACTTTCCAGCACCCACATGGTGGCTCACAACCGCCACCCATAACTCCAATTACAGGGCATCTGATAACTCTTCAGGCTCTGCGGGACCTGGGTATACATACAGTGCACACACATGCATACAGCCACTAACAAATAAATGTTTCCAAAGAAATTAAAACCAAACAATTAATACCCATATTGTTTGGACTTTGCTGTTACTCTTCCTCTAAAATTATCACTTAACATGCTCATTTTCATTCTTCCTAGTCACAGTGTAAATTGGTTTTGACATTGCTCAATGTCTGCAGTATATACACGTATGTTGCAGTATATACAGTATGTTGCAGTATTACACATATGTTGCAGTGTATACACGTATGTATATACTGCATGATTAGTGTATTCTATGTTTACTGCTTTTCCTTATGTCATGCTTTCCATTTAGATTCCTTCTAATGTATCAATTATTCATAATTTCATAAACATGATTTAGGAGCATATTTGATACGTTTTATTTTTAATTTCAAATTAAGTTACATTATGATTATAGAATTTGTGTTGTATACACATTTCTTGGAATCATTAGGTGTTCTTTATATCCTAGTTGAAAGCCATTTTTCCAGTGTTTTGTGCATTAAATGTAACATTGTGCAAGTTATTAGCATTGTGTATACTACTTAGTCTTATGCAGATTTTATAGGCTTAAAGTATCAGCTTGAATCTAAATTTTGCCTAAATTTTTTTCTTTTGGTGAATTTGTTTTTCTTTATTTCAAATTCTATATTATTTAACTAACACACAGGTCCATTGCTTTAATTTCTTCTTGATAGACATTGGTCTTTGATAAAAATGCATTTGCTTTTGGCCTTTGTTGCTGCTAATAGTTTTTTCTCTAAATTTTTTTTTGAAGAGGGTGGTTTTGCTTATTTGTATTTTGAAACAGGACATTGGTATGTGCACCAAGCAGGACTTGCACGCACAATTCTATTGCCTCTGCCCTTAAGCACGGGGCTTCTAGATGTCTATCACCGCAGAGGGATGGAATGCTCAAGATCACGAGCCAAAATTATCTTGTGGTATCTTCAGTCCTCTTTAAAAACTGTATTACATTTACCTGTATGAATGCATGCCACAGGTCAGAGGACTTGTAGAGACTGACTGACTCTCTCTTTCCAACATGTGGGATCAGGGATCAAACTCAGGTTATGAGGCTTGTCAGCCAGCATGCTGTCATCTCCCTGGCCTCGGCTTGTATTCCTGCCTCTGAGATTTAACCAAACTAACACATTTGTAGCTATTGGGTAAAACTTTTATAATATAGTAACTCAGCAAACAACTAGCATCTACCAACCCACAAGGTAATAATGCCATATGATAACATCTGAAATGTGTAATGGAGCTTTTTCTGCTTCCCTTTTTCTGCTAACCTTCCTGCTGGAGGTTCCCACCAACATATTTGATAAATTAATGGATTTTTGGCTTTTTTTGTTCTATGATTATGAAAATTCTTCCATGATATAACATGCTGTTCTGGGCAGCCTAAGTCCATGTTCCTGGGCCATGGTAGCTTGGCTCAGAATAAACTATATTGAATTCATTCACTTAAACAAGAAGAATGAAGATTATTTCCTGGTTTCCAAGGGGAAAGATACCAGGAAAGCCAACTTCATTAATTCACAGACAGAAACTGGAGAACTTTGGGTTGCTAGAAAGGAATCATTTATAAACGTGGACATCGTGATGCAGTAGGCGGAGGAGAGAATGCAGTGAAACATTCTAATAATACCAAAGGAACATGTGTGGGTGTCTGTGGTGCTGCTATGCCAAAGATGTATTACTGACTTAAATGCCTGCTAACACAGGGATGAGGACAATCATGTGAGTTAGGAACAATCCAGGACCCTGATCACAGAATGCTGATGATATCTTGACCCCAGAATCCATGAGAGAGACCCAGGGTAATGTCCTGTCTCACTTAACGATGCACTCAGTTCTCAGAGCAGGAGACAGTCTTGCTTCTGTTCTCAATGCCATTCCAAACCACTGGTTCAGATATTTTGCCTGGAGGAACCTGTCATAAGAGACAGTCCCTAACCTCTTCTCAAAGAAACTGACTTCTAAAACCTAAGTTTAAGGGCATAAAAAGGAGAGGTGGTAGGGAGAAAGGAAATAGGGAAGAGATTCATAATTTGAGAGAAGTATAGACTGGATCCTAAGCTAGTTGACTGGTAAAGGAAACCTTTGGTCTAAGCCACCAAAAGGAAGTCTTCCTGAGCTCAGAAAAGCTATCAGGCACTGACCTGACCCCAGTCCCCCAAATCAAATTAAATTTGATTAAATTGTTAAAGAACAATACGGGCTCTTGGGCATTATCAAAACAAGAGATCAAACAACCAACAGTGGAATTTAAAATTTGGGTGAGTGTGGTCATAAAGAGAAAGAAAGGGATTCTAAACACTTGGGAGGCAGAGGCAGGCAGTTTTCTGAGGCTAGCTGGAGCTGCACAGAAAAAGCCTGTCTTGAAAAATCACAAAAAATGTAAATAAAAATTTCTGTTGTCTCTGCTCCTACTAAGGCAGAGCCGCCTGTGGAATGAGATAGAAGAAGCACTGGACACAGACTTCCTCCATCAGCAAGCTGACCGTGGAGACTTGAACCTCCTACCTCTCCAGGTACATCCTCCTCATGGTGGTCTTGCTGGGTGCGCCAGTCTGTGAAGAAACTGTGCAGAGACTTGAAAACATTGCAGACCCTGTCTGGCTGCTGAGGTGTGACACTAATTGCAGTTAGCTAACCTACTCTGGGCTGAGCTGGGAAGGGCCAGCAGACAGACAGACACTGGACAGCCATTGTCTAGACTGTCTTCTTGATCCTTCTTGGCCTATTGGTTCTCACTTCTTCCAAAAAGGACCTTTGGGTCATCCTTGGCTCGATAGGACCCTTTATATAAGACGCTACGGGGGGATCTTTCAGGTCCTGGGACAGATGAAAATGGATATGGTGAACTACACCATTCAGAGCTTCCAGCCTCAGCTGCAGGAACACTCCATCCAGTTTGAGCGGGCTCAGTTCCAGGGGCACCTCAACAAAGAGCCCAGCCTCCTCAACCACACCACGAAGTGGCTCACCCAAGCAGCCACACAGCTCGTTGACCTTTCTACAAGTTGCTTTGATATATAGGACTCCTCCAGCTCTGCTGGCCTGTCTCCCAATGATGTCGCAGTCCCAGAGCCGCTCAGCCCGCAATGGTACAGTCTCAGGGATTCCTGGACCTTCTCACCTGGGACCCTGAGAATGAAGTTTCCTGAGACCCTGCTGGAGGACAGAACCCGGCTGCAGGAGCTAGAGTTGCAGCAGAACCAGTTAGCCATAGCTGCTTCCGTCTTGCTTGGTAGCCAAGTAGCTTCTCTGGCAGTATTCTGTTTGGCTCACCCTAGTTTGTGGATAAGCTAAAATGAATCACTAAGACCCAGGTGGAAGATTTCAACTCCAGGACCAAGGACGTAATGCAGACTGTGAGTGAGCAGGTGAACCAGGAAATCCATCAGTCTCAAGAATATGGGCCTGGCTGCTCTGAACAGCAAGAATACAGTATCCCGGTTGGGACAACTCCAGAACATTTCCAAAAAGGAAAAGTCTGTCCCCAGCGTCATTGATCAGCAGATCCAAAGTAGCCTTAAGTTTGTTCTGGGTTTGCAGCGATCTCTCTTCGACCTTCCTGGGTGCCTCACTCTGATTGAAGCGGAGCTGGCAGAACTGGGCCAGACGTTTGTCAGGTGTTTGCCCCTTATTACAACGAGATAATCAACTTCTGAAAAAAAAAAAAAAAAAGAAGAACGAAAGAAAGAAAGAAAGAAAGAAAGAAAGAAAGAAAGAAAGAAGGAAAGGAAGGAAGGAAGGAAGGAAGGAAGGAAGGAAGGAAGGAAGGAAGGACCTTCCCAAGCTGAGCGTGCACACCTAAAGCAATACCTACCAAAGGAGCAGTATCCTAGATCTAATGTCTATGTGAGTGTATGCATGTGTTCATGTGTCCGTGTGTGTTCTTGTGTGTGTATGCACTGTGTGTGCATGGTGTAAATGTGGCATTTAGAATAGAAAGACGTGAAATTAAAGAGATAGGCCGGTGTCCTTGTGAGTTCTGTGTATTAATTACATGCAGTGTGTATAATTTATAAATATTGCTTTCCACGCTGTAGATTATCTCTTTACTCTGTTGATTATGTCTTTTATAGAAGCTTTAATCTAGATATAATCTTAGTTGTTCATTTCTATGTGTTCACTGTGCTTTGGTGCCCATCTCCGAACCTCTTCTCTACTCCAAGGTCCTGAAGACCTTTCTCTGGTTGGTATTGCAAGATATATTACTTGATTATCTACAAGCATACTTCTTGCCTGGTGTATTAGTTACTTTTCTCATTGCTGTGACAAAAGACGGAAGCAACTTACAGAAGAGTTTAGGTAGGATCATTCCATCATAGCAGAGAAAACATGGCGGTGGGAACCTAAGGCTGCTGGTGACATTGAGTCTGCAGTCAGGAAGCAGAAAGAGATGAATACTCATACTTAGCATGCTTTCTCCTTTTCCCCTTTTTATTTATCTGTGACCTCAGCTATGTGTGCATCTCTCCTCTTCAGTTTAAGCTTTTTAAACACCCTCATACATTTGCCCAGCTGTATGTTACCTAGGTAATTCTAAAGCCAGTCAAGTTGACAGTGAATGTTTTGCTGGTTCATTTCTTTGCCTGTTTCTCTGCTTTCACTGTAGTCTCCAGGGTCGGAACTCAGATCATCACACTCATGTAGCCAGTGTCTTTAGCTGCTGAGTCATCTCATGGGAGTTAAATGGTTTATGTTTATAGTTATTTTAAGTACAACTACTTACTTGATTTCTTTTTGTTTAGATAATTGGTATGTATGTACAGAAATACTTCTGACTTTTGCATGTTGATTTTGTGTCATTTGATTTAGAATATTTTAATATTTTTTGATGGTTTCTCCTGGGTTTTTATATGTTATGATGATGTCATAAGTGTCACAAGTGGCACTTTTGCTTCCTTCTTTCTCATTTGGATTCTCTTCACTTTTTTTTTATTGCAATTTACAATTTACAATTTACAATTTTTGATGCTGTACTGTCATAAACAAGCAAACAAACAAACACAAATGATAAAAAAAAAATCGGCTTTTCCAGAGCTTAGAAAGCTTTCAGCTTTTGCTCAATTTGATGTTAGCCACACGATGATGACAGAAGATGGCATTTCTGATGTTGTGCAGTTTTTCACTATGGAAAGAATGCCGAGTTTTATGAAATGTTTTTTTTTTTTTTTGTATCCACTGAGATCATATGTTATTTTGTCCCAAATTCTGTTGATATGGTAAATTACATATATTCATATGTATTAGACCATTTTTGCATCCCTGAATGAAACCCGTTTAATCATGATGATAATCTTTAAAGGTGGTTTTATAATATATTTGCTAATGTTTTGTTGAGAAGGTTTGTATATACATTCATCAGAAATGTTATCAGAAATATTAGTCTGGAGTGTGTGTGTGTGTGTGTGTGTGTGTGTGTGTGTGTGTATGGTATGTTTGTACCTACACGTACAATCTCATGATATTTGTGTTAACTCATAAGCTTGAAAGAATTCTCTTCCTCTTAACATTTTTGAGAAAAATTCTTATTCGTTTTTCTCTAAGCGTTTGATAGAATTCAGCAATGAGCACACCCAGTTCCTCTCTTTTCTTTGATGGAAGACACTTTCTTTTCTGATTCAGTTTAATTTCTTACTAGTGAGTTAGAGTTTTCTAATTTTTGTAATTCAATATTGGTAAAGTTATGTGCTCAAGGACTTCTCTCTATCCTCTAGGCTGTGTTTGCATATAGATGTTCATAATATGCTCCAATGTGACTTTTAGTTTCTGAGGTATCATTTCAGATGTTTCTATTTCTATCTATGTCATTTATTTAATCATTCTTCCTTTTATTCTTTCTTCATACTTTTCCTGGCAAGGACTGCTATAAAGTCTGAGTTGAACTCACAGTTCTCCCACCTCAGCCTCTCAAGTGCTGGGATTAGCGATATGCACCATCTCACTTTCTTTTTTCTTAATCTATCCAGGGACTTAAAAGAAATATCTCTTTGAAAAAAACCATCTATTTGTTTTCTTGTTTTCCCGTTTTCTTTTTAAGTATTGAGAGGCAAACAGGCAAGAGTTCTGCCATCTGAGCTTAGAGCCATAAAAAGTGGGCTACCAGTCCAAGACACTGCGCCTGTGGAGGAAGCCCAGATGCTTTTGGAAGAGTTCCTTCAGGTGAAACAAGCTTGTCCACTGTGAGTGATAGACCATAAAGTTCCCTCTTGACCCTTGAGTTATTTTAACACAACATACTGTGTTAATTGTGGGTAGCAAGACTAACAAGCATCAGATCAAATCAGCTGTGAAGAAATTGTAGTACATTGACAGGTCAAGACCAATATCCTGATCAGTCCTGTTAGGATGAAGGTGTGTGTCTTACTGGTTCCTGTTTTTAGGTGTTGCTAACAAAATTGAGATAATCTAAATTGAGTCCAGCTGGCTAATTCTAAATGCATATTTTTTCCCACCACAAAAACAAAATGATAGTAAATTAACAATTAAGAGAAATTTTTAAAAAGAGAGAGAAAATACTGTTTAAAAACTCTAGCATTGCACTGCATTCTTCCTCACATTTTAAATATTCTGTTCCAGTTTTATATATTTTTGTCCACTTATCTCAACATATTAATGGAGTTACTGTTTTAACTTATTTCATGTTCTAGTCTCTTTATAAAAATATAAACATTTATGCCCCATGTTTGCAATCCTAAAACATTTTAGGTTTGCCCATATAGTCTTTCTGGTGAATAGTATACAATCTTGCCTGCCTCCTTAGTATCTCTCTTTGAAGAGCATCCTTTAATCTTGCTTGTAGAACAGGTTTGGTGAGTATGTGCTCTCTTGGCTATTGTTTGAGCATACCTTTATCTCTCTTGTGGTTTTGAGGGACAGCTTTGCTGAGGGTTTGTGTTCTTTTGAAAACAGAAGGTTTTACTTTTGTTTTTATTTTTACCACTAAGGTAGTACAGTTCCAAACTGTTCCCTAAAGCCCATTAGGTTAAGGTTCTTAAATTTTTTTTTCCAAATTGTCTACATGCTTACAGGTTTTTGTCAATTTAATAAAAGAAAATGAATCTTTCTACATTTGACTGTAAATCTGCCTACTTGATCTTTAACAAAATTTTCTTTATCAGTTTTAAAGCTTAGTTATTAATCTCCTATATTTTACAATTACTATCTTTTCCTTACGAACAGATCCATTTACTATAATAAAGGTTCCCTTGTATCTCTTCTTCTCCTTCTTCCTCCCCCATCCTCTTATTCCTCTTCCTTCTTCTCTGTCTTCCCATCTGCTCGTCTTTTTAAGACTTATCTTTACGTTTATGACTGTTTGCATGAATGTGTGTATGTATGCCTGGTACCTATAGAGGTCAGAACTGGGCATCAGAGTCTCTGGGACTAAAGTTAGTTACAGAAAATTTTGAGCCACCATGTGGGTGGTACAAAGGCAGTAAGTGTTCTTAATTACTGGGCCATGTCTTTATCCCCTGTCTTTACTCACCTTATCCCAGAAAGTATTGTGTGTGTGTGTGTGTGTGACATTTTAGAATGTGATGGTTCAAATGCAATATGGTATCTTGGGTTGTATCCTGGAACAAAAAAAGTATATTAATTGAGAATATTTGGGGAAAATCTAAGTATGGTTTGCAAGCTTATTTAATATATCAGGAGGGGAGGACACCTTATGAAACATATCTGTATGAAAATATCATGATGAAATTCATTACTCTCTGTACTAACTTTAAACATTAAATAAGAACATACCTATTAAAAAGAAAATGTGGCACATATAGAAAGGGATTCTTAATCTAACTGTAAAAAGAGTGAAAATAGATGAAACTAAAATTTTATGTTAAATAAAAAAGACAGACCCAGAAAGAAAAGTATTATGTCATTTCTCTTAGGAATGATCTGGATAGATAGATAGATAGACAGACAGACAGACAGATAGATAGTATCAAAGTAGAAAGGAGACTCTGAGAGAGCAAGGGGGAATCTAAAGAGAAAAGGGAGGAAAAACTAAGAAAGGGTAATAGAATATATTATATCAAATTAATAGAATATTTTTATGTCAAAAAGTGGAAGAGAGAAGAAAGGGGACAGTAGAAAGAGCAGTTAACCAGAGCCAAATATAATTATGTGCAAAATGTTGGAAAGCCCATAAATTTGTATGTTGGCAAAAAATGAATACAAAAAACAATAATGAAAATATTAAATTTATAAGAACAAAACTAGACCTTCTGAGTTGCTTTTGGACTTTGAGGTTTCCCTAAGGGAGTGGGAGGTACCAGCTTTCAGCAAGGAAGTGATATAACATGATTTGCATTTTCAGAAGGTTGGAAATTCATACATGATGACTCATGCATGAAAATATAACTTTCTATAACGTAGCTCAACTACCTTAAAATTCCTTGCTTCCTTTTCCTACTAAAAAAATAACTTGAAGGCATATTTTTAAGGGTACTAGTCATTCTGGGAAAAAAAAGTAATTACTTTTCAATCTAGTTTCCCTTGGAATAAATGTCTAGTGTTTATTTCTTCTCTTTCTTTTCTGTTCCTATTTTTTGGTTTAATGGCTAATTTGACTGCTGACTTGGCATCATCTAGAATTGACTACATGATACTACCCTCTGGGCATGTCTGAAGGGCATCTCTAAATTAGACCAAGTAAAGTGGGACAGCACACCCTGAGTACAGACAGTATCTTTCCAGGTACTATGGTCCTGGATTGAATCAATAGAGAAAGTGAACTGGGCATCAGAATCATTTTCTCTGCTTTCTGACTGTGGATACGATGTGACCTGACTCCTTGCAGTACAGTGTGCCATCTCAATTTCCCCATAATGATGGAAGATATCTGCGAACTTTGAACTAGAACAAATCCATTCTTCCTTAATTTGCTTTTGGCAGGTAGTTTGTCACAGCAAGAAAAAAACGTGACACTTGTAAGCTGAGGACTAACTGCTGGGTGGCTTCTGTGATAATCAATGTTGGGAATGAATGTGTGATGTAGGTGTCTCCCTTGTCATGGCCCTTAAACATTACAAGCTGTCATCAGTGGGGCGTGGTTTCTCATGCCCCGCCTTAAGCATTATAGAGCAACATCTTCAAGTACTAACATATGTACCACACTGTCTTCATCAACAGGTATATTCTTAATTATTTTTTAAAGTTAATATACAGAATAATGGATTTTATTATGGAGTTTGCATATATATATATATGTATATATATATTTCTTTTTTATATTTCTCTATATATTTCTTTTTCTTCATGGTTAAACAGATTTTCTTTGTGTTTTTTTGTACCATATTTTTTAATACATTTAACTATTAATATGTATGTATGCTGGTTCTCTTCTTAAGCTACTGTGAATCATTCAGAAATAGACATGAGTTTTCAAGTATCTCTACAATAGGTTGGCTTACATTCATTTGGGTATATATGCAGGAGTATAGATAGGTCATACGGTAGTTCTAGTTTTAGTTTTGTTTACTTTTTTGTTTTAGAAAATTCCATGCTGGTTTCCATTGTGGCTGCACAAGTTTACCACCCCCACACATACACAGTGTATAAAACTCCTTTTTCCTTGTAGCATTTACAGGTGGTTGCTTTTTTGCTAGTCATCCTGCTGAGTGTGAAAGGAAATCTTAAAGTGGTTTTAATAATTTACATTTCCCTAGTGGCTATGAGTGTTAGACAATTTTCAACTATTTATTTGTCATTTGTAATTCTTCCTTTGATAAATGCCTATTCACGTCATCAGTCTTTACTGATTAGATGATTTTTGTGTTTAAGTGTTCCAGTTCTTCATGTACGCTAAGTTCCAGTCTCCTATCTGATATATACTTTTCAACATGCTTTCCTCCATTATGTAGGCTAACTCTCCGCTCTGATAATTTCTTTTGTTGTGCAGAAACATTCCAATTTCATATAATCCCATTTGTAAATTCTTAGGATTATTTCCTGTGCTATTGGAGACCTTTTCAGAAAGTTCTTGCCTATGACAACATCTTGAAGTGTTCCTCTAGTAGTTTTCAAAGATCTTAACTTTAAGGTCTTTGGTAGTTTTTGACTTCTTGTTTGTGCAGGGTGGGTAAATGGGCCTAGTTTTATTCATGTACAGATGGATCCACTTTCCCAGCAGCAGCACTTGTAGAGGCTGCCCCTTTTTACCCAATTTGATACCTTTGGTGAAAATTGTGGACTTATTTTTGGGGTCCTCTCCTCTATCTCATTAGTCTACATGTGTGCTTGTATCCCAGCACTCTGATGGTGTTGTTACTTTGGCTCAACTCTACACTTTGAGATCATGTACTATGAAACCTTCAACACTGCCTTATTTGCCTAGGACTGCTTTGGCTAATCAAGGTCTTTTGTACTTCCTTGTGAATTTTTGGATTGCTTTTGTAGTTCTGAGAAAAAATGCCATTGGCATTTTTAAAAGTGTGTGTAGGGGAATTTTAATCCAGCAACACGGCTGCTCTGGCAAAGGATTACATCTAAGACCTTCTAGCTTTGTGTGATCCAGCTGAAATGTAGACTCACCACATACCTTTAACCACTCTGGCAGGAATACAAACTCACCTTTAGATGAAGGAAGGAGCTATGTTTGAAAGTGACATCTAATTGAGAGACAGACGAATCGATGAATCAGAGAGAGGACACACCCAACTCTCATGAGAAAAGACAGAAAAGAGAGGAAGAGAGGTGACTTAAGAGAGCAGCAGTGGGGGGGAAGAGAGAGAGAGAGAGAGAGAGAGAGAGAGAGAGAGAGAGAGAGAGAATGAGAGAAAGATATAGACAGAGAGAGAGAGACACACAGAGAGAGACACACAGAGAGAGACAGACAGAGAGAAAGAGAGAAAGGTAATTTTACCATGACAGTTTTATGCAGACAGGTTGCAGGTGAAGACAGAACAAGTCAGAGAATGAGGATGAGTCCGAAGATTAGAACAAATTGCCACAGTTAGTTTGAGGCCAAGCAGAGCAATTCAGTAAGAAGATGAGAGAAGCAAGATTGAATCAGTCAGCTTGGAGAGGAGTTTGAGCCAGAACAGCTAGCCAGAGCTATTAGCAAGAATGAGCTTATTTAGCAGTAAACCTCTGAGACAATTACATCTGGGAATCTGGGAAATAAAAGTTATTTCTCTCTCTCTCTCTCTCTCTCTCTCTCTCTCTCTCTCTCTCTCTTTCTCTGTCCCTCTTCCTCTCTTTCTCTCTCTCTCTCTCTCTCTCTCTCTCTGTGTATGAGAGACAGAGAGACAGAGACAGCGACAGCCTTGCCTACAGTCTGATCTTATGGAGACATTTTCTTAATTGAGTTTTTCTCTTTACTTCCATGATGTCCACTGAAGCCTAGCTATCCTCACCCTTCTACTGCCTGCCATATCTAAGCATAGCAAAGGCAGTCATATTCATACTGTAACTGTGGCACCTGTTTATAAGATACTATTGGCATTGTTGCTCGCTCAGAAGTGTGATATTTCTCTCACAGAACAGCATGTGTGAAGCCTCTCACAGCCTGCTGTGCATACACAGGCCTTCCTTGAGTTTGCGTATTCTTCCCTGCCTCTTTTCACACTCCTTTATTGTGTTTGCCCATTAATATACACAAGAGGCAAGTCCTTAAGGCATGGCTGTTCGTAGGTTTCTTGGGATGCTCTGTGAAAGCTTCATGTTTCAGATTAACTTTAAATATCACATTACTACATATTTCTCAGTCCAGAGCAGGTACAGCCCTAATTCTAGTCACAGAGAATGAAAAACATCAAAATATGTGGAACATCTTTTTGGATCATCTATTTTACAGCAAAATGGGAAGAAAGGAACATGAACATTCCCTTCCTACAAACATGGAAGAACATTCCCTTCCTACAAACATGGAAGAAAAAGGCAGAAGAATAGGCAGAAGAAAGCTGCCTCATCATCAAAAATCCCATAGCATACTCTACTGTTTACACATGGGAGCAGAGTCTCCAGTCAGGGCCTACTGGGCCCCTAGAAGGCCTCAGGCTATACCTTATATTAAGCCCACCTTCTATTTTGTCTATAAAAATGTCTTATGGCATAGATATTCCTTCAATTTTTTTCAAAGCCTACTTTTAATGATGGTTCTTAAATACTTTAACCTTCCTTCTAGATCACCACCAACCAGAGGTAGGGGAAAAAGAAAGGATTTGGGGGAAGTGGACCTGTTTAGAAATTGTTCGTTGGAGCAAGTCCCATCTGCATTGTCAGAAAATCAGCAGTTCAGTTTAGGGGTCAGGAGCAGCAGCTTGATCCACAAGCAAGCACTTCACAGATACATCAGCAGTACAATCCAGTAGTGTTGGGATAGCAGCAGTGGTGGCATGAACTAGCAGGAACAGCTAGGTCTCAGCCGAATAGGCAGGAGTTAGCAGGAGGGATTTGGATCACCAGAAACACCAGAAGTGAAGACCATCAGACAGCAGACCAAGAAGTGTTTCACAGATAGTTCCATAAACAAGCCCCTCTCACAGTCTGTTGAGTCCTTTTTAAAACTCTCTCAAAACATTACATGCCCTCCAGAGGTCTTGCCTCAGTACATGAGTCTGACTTAACAAAACTCCACCTGAATGTGTCTCATCTAACATCACTCAATCAGCCCGAGTCCATAGAAGCAGCAAGAAGCTGCAGTATACCACCAGAAGTTTTTTTGATACATTGTTTCTCTCTACTGAGTTTTGACAAATGGCACACAACTATGCAAGGTAAGGCGGACCGATATTTGCATGTAGTTAGCAAAGACTCCTTCATCACATGTCCTTTTATGTACTTGCTTTAGCAAAAACATCTTTTCACCTGTGTCTGCTCAGCAAAACATTATCCAACACAACTGACTTTCCAAAGAACCCTTAAGTTTCCACTTCACATGGAGGTGCTGAATAACCTTATAACTTTAAATCCATGCAGAGAGCATCCCCACGGTTTGGAAAACTTCATCTTCCTCTACATAGTATTCTCTGGGCTGAGGGTCTCATGCATATATGGTGACATATACATGAACATATATATGTTTCTGTTTCTAGGTGCCAGATAGTTGTTTCTGCCTTCTACCTGACTCATCTCCTGTACATCTCGTGCACCATTTTGTAGGACTCCATGGAGTATGTGTCCTTCTTCTTCCATGTAAAGTATGTGAAGTGTGGCCCTGAACTTTCTACATTCTTGTTTTGTGCTCTTGAGTCTTCTTTCTACACAGGACATTTGACAGGTTCCTCTCTGTTCTGAACTGCATGCCCATTTTTTTCTGGGTATTGAAACACAAAGTTGTCTTGGAGTAAATTTGACTAGACACTGAGTAGGTTCTTGTCAGTTCTAGATTTTGACACAAAAAGAGAAAGGAGTCACAGCATTGAGCTATCTAATGTGGAAGAGACCCCTTTCATTCACAGCCTGGGGATAGTTGACTTCATCTGGGGACCTCCTTCTATTGCTGGTTCTGTGGGTTCAGGAAGAGGCCACAGACTGTGCTGGAGGCTGTTCTGGTTCATTGTCTTCATTCATGGGCTTGATAGGGAGCTGGCAAACATATTGGCTATTCTACAAGTGTTTGTCCCTGACTCATAGTGTTTCTCAAGCTGCTGGTTTCTGGATTAGACAGCAGAATAAAGTAAAATGGAACTTGGTAATATAGATGAATTTGCACTGTCAGTGAGATCTCTGGAAGACAATGGCTGCAACGGCTGTACAACTGTCTACCCGCACAGTCTTGTAGGCTTAGCTGTAATAGGTAGTAATGGCTTTACATCTGGAGCTAGATCACCCAGATCTATTTCTCCTGCAGTCTAAGATCAGATGATCTTGGGCTTTTGGGAAATCTTTGCCTTAGTCGTTCCTCCTAGCTCGTATTTATACATGGATGGCTTAATGGTATTCTTTGAGGTGTCCCTCACTGTATTTGAAAATGAACAAATTCCTTTAGATTCTCATACTTAAGGACATGAAAGAAATGTCACATATACTACCAAGTATTCATTATCACAGTTTCCAGAAGTTGTTTCTTACAAAAGGAAGGTACCATAGAACAGAAGACGATATTAGGCTGCACATGTTCATCAGAGGGCCATTGCATCGTGGCTCCTAAGTAATTCTGGGCAGAAAAAGGGAACAGCTGTATAGATATTCAGCTTGTAGCCATCAGTAAACCCATTAAAGCCATAGCCAGACAGTTTTGGAGGTCACCATCTAAAACCAAGCCTCTGGCTTTAGGCTCCTTTGGACAATACTTCCTGGAGAAAATACTATGTAACATATGAGGAATTTTCCTTGGGCCTCTTTCTCTCTGGTCACTGCCCAGAGGACAATAGAATACTACTCACTCATTAGCAAATTTTGTGATGCTATGTTTTCTGTGTCTCAATAACTGCAAAGAGTTTTATGATGTAAATAATGAAATAACTTTGAAATGCTTAGTGAAGTTTATAGTATCTAATAAGCACTAACTAATATATTAAGCACTATGTATAGAACAATGCATACACAGAGAATAGCAGCAATTCTGTTATTTCATATGACTTCAGTGAGGAAACTGTTAGTGTTTTAACATCAATTGTGATGTCTGACAGAAGCAGACTTACTTTGAATGAAACATCAGATTCCAGATTATTACACATGCATTCAAAGGCCCTAAACAATGTGTTCACATGATCACACATGGTTTTGTAAAGTTTGCAAAAGTAAACAATTTGAACATCATTGCATAAGGTCACTACCATCTCATGCTGGCTTCCCCTGGAATTTTCCACTGTTCTCATTTGATGTTGGAGTTATAATAACACCAACCAGGCAGAGTGATAGATTTTTATAATTCTTATAATCCAAGCTAGGCAATCATCTAAGGTAGGAGAATCCACGAATTAGAGTGCAGGCTGGGTAGCTTGGTGAATTCAAGGGGGGTTTGGACAACATAGAGAGGTGCTGTCTTGCCATATGTATTGCTACACACATATACTCCTGGCACTGGGTGAGGGTGAAGGCAGAGGTTTACCCTGGGCTACATAGGGAGTTTGAAGCTAGTTTGAGCTATGAGTCTCTGTCTAAAAAGCCTGAAGAGAGAGACAGACATAGACATACAGACACAGACAGATACTCAGACAAAGATAGACACACACACACACAGACACAGAGAGAGAAAGAGAGAGAGAGAGAGAGAGAGAGAGAGAGAGAGAGAGAGAGAACCTCACAGTTTATATAGTTATAAATCCTGTTATATCAACTCTCTATTGTTGGGTAAAAATTCTAAAACAACAATAATTCAGCCCTTCAGAGTTCTGTGGGTGGACAATGTTGGCTGGCCTTTTGTACTTGCTGCTTCTGCTGTCTTTTCCTGGGTTCATCTGTGCCTGCAGGGAGATGGATGAGAAGGTGAAATCTCCTAATGGTTTCACTCATATGTCTGTGGTTATGGAGGAACTCAGGTGATTTTCTGACTCTAGTAGCCTTCAGGTGTTATGACATTCTTCACATGACGGCTATGTTTTTTTTTTTTTTTTTTTTTTTTTTTTTTTTTTTTTTTTTTTTTTTGCTAATATCAAACTGTCCTTATTTATTATAGTCTTGAGTTTTTAAACTTTCTTGTTTTTAGAATTTTCTAGGTGGTTCAATTACCATTTCATATAAAATTTTATATGAACGTTGGAAGTTGCTCAACAAAACAATCTTGCTCAGACATCTACCTACATTGTGTTGTGCTCATAGATAAAATGAGAGCTTAAACTTTGACAGTAGAGTATTCCATTTGTAAATGTAGAATACCTTTCTGTTTATTTAAACCTTCTTTAGTTTTTTATTCAGGAATTGTTTTCAGCCTTCTGTTGTGTTTATATTTTGCTAATTTGTTCTTACATGTTAATTATTTTACTTGTTCTTCTCTCATATATTATTCTCTGACTGAAGTTCCCCTTCCCTCTACCCCTCCCACTCTCTCTTATGGATTCCCCTCTCTGGCAGATCTACTCCTCCTCCGTTTCCTTTCAGAATGTAGCACAGCTTGGTTTCGAACTCACTACATAGACCTTTCTGGCCTTGCTCTCTAAATCCTCTTGCCTTACCTTCTCAGTTTCTGGATTTTTACATGTGCATAACCATGTCTGATTTTTCTGCTAGCATTTGGTAATTAGCATTTGTTTTGTTTGCTTGAAATCTCAATACAGTAAATATATAGTAATATGGTTGACTTTTGAATATTCACATTGGGCTTCACATCCCTGCAAAGTTTATGTAGAGATATTTTAATAATTATTTGTATTTTTCTGCAAATTCCAGAACGTCATGTGAAGGCTCACCGGATACAGGTGCTTACCATCAGGTTTGATGATCTGAATTAAATCCTGGAGACTCACAAGTAGAAGGACAGAAGCAACAATAGTAAACTTGTTCTATGACCTTCACAGATGTGCACTGATTTCGTGTGCACACCTCTGTGTATACACACATTCTATAAATAAATGAGAAAAATGTTATGTGCAAACAGTTGAATTTCCTTCTTTCCAATTTGTATGCCTTTAATTTTTTTTTGTCACCTTAAACTGGACAAAAATGTCACTTGGAGAGTGTGATATGAATACCTTCTTATGGCCAATCTTATACCTTTTCTGTTTTCTATTTCCACTGTTTTTATTTTTGTTTTTGTTTAATAACCTGGGCATACTTAGGCAGCTAAGAATGTTTGAATGTACCCCATCTCTAAATGTACTGTCTGCTTCCTAGTTGGGTAAATTAGAATGACAAAGGGAAGGTAGAATTTATGGAACCCAGGTAAGTTTCTTGATACAAAGACAAGAGGATGTGATTGAACTCCTATAGTGGGACTCACAGCAGATGGGATGGAATACAGGATCCCACTAACTAGAACTGTTTTAATCTGGGTTCAAGGGGGAATCACAAGTACCCAAGACATAGGTAGTGGAGAAACGACCAAGTAGAAGAATCAGTGGATACTGCTAGTTATGATTCTGGCTTCAACTGATACAGTTGGAAAACAGTAACTTGTTTGAATTGATTATTGTAGTCCCTGTCTCAAAGTTGGGGACAAATCATGAGGGGAATTTAAGGGCTTTTCCTCCCCTTTTTGGAAAGGGGACGTTCTATAATGTTATAATCAGACTATGAAATACGTGATTAATAGTCTAAAAATGTTTTCTAATCTAGTTTGACTGACAATGACACTAAATTGAAATTCCCTTCCAACTTGCAATATGTTCTCATTTGTAGTTTACAATGCTAAGAATTTGACTTTCTCTTATTGTTTCTGTTTGGTCATGGAGTTTTACTGCTACATTGAGTATGAAGAGTATGAGAGTTGTCATACAAATACCCTGAAAATATCCTGGTGCTGGAGAGTTGGCTTGTTGTTAAGAGCATTGGCTGCTCCTCCAGAGGACCGGACTTAGGTTCCTAGCACCTAACACATGACAGCTCACAAGTACCTGTAACTCCAGATCTAAGGGATCTGATATTGTCTTATGGTTTCTTTAGTCACATATTAAAATCCTGAGGTTTGTGGAATACTTAATACAAAGTCATATATTAAATTTGTATTTAAACTTAAAGTCATATATTAAATTTGTATTTAAACTTATTTTGTTTACTGTCTAAAGTTCGGAGATCATGATGAAGCCTAAAAAATTTCAATACAGTGAAACAATAGAAAGTGTTATATAGAAACGCAGATTAATTAATATAAAGGTAATTAATATAAATGTTCTGTAAGAAATTCAAGCCAAGTAGAGCTGTGTTATTGTGTAAACTGGTGGGAAGGGTTAGTAGTTGTCACTAGGGTGGGGTTCTAAACAGCGCTATCCAGTTAGGTGGATAGCTAAGTGTTTAAGTCAACAGAAAGATTAGTTCCTGGGCTTTAGAAATCAGAAACAGTAGCATGACTAGTAAGTATTGGCAATAAGGGTGGTAAAAGGCTGTTATGAGTTGTTGATGGAAATTTGGAGCAAAGAGCATTCATAATTTCAACTCTTCCTGTTGCACAATTACTTAAGGAAAAAACCAACTTCCAGTTGTAGAGGAGACCACAGCGTGATTGTGTTATCACAACATAGACATGTTCTAGTTTGGAGAACATTTGTGGAAAGTTTTGAAACTCTATAAGACAGTCTGTCCCTCTCTTGTGTAACACCCTTGAGGCCTCTTAGGTCCCTGTGGTTCCCCTTTTGGCCTCAGGTTAAAACGGTTTTAGAATCACTGGGATCCTGCACTTCATTCTTGACCTCTTGTGAATCCAGCTACAGGGATTAAATCTGTTGTCTTTGTATGAAGAAATTGACTTGAGCCCCATGAGTTCTATTTCTGTCCACTCAGTTGTAGTTTTACTCAAGTAGCTTGCTTTTGTTTTTAATTCCCCGCGTCTTTCTATTTTTTCCCCTGAACCACACCCCTAGCTTTTCGTTGATTTAAGTCCACTTCCAAAGCCATTTATAGTATGCTTTTTTTTCACTAGTTGAGTGAATTATATCATCCCATTTTTCAACAGTTGGATGGAAAATCCCCTCTCCCTCTCACCCAGTTCTTTTGTTACTGCTGCTGTGTGTTTAGGGCTCAGGCACCCTTCTTCTTGTCCTTTCTTCAGAGAAGAAATTGAGAGATACATGCTGATGCTCTGCTTTCTAATAAGTTGAGAATACACGCAGTGACAGGTTTGAAGACGTTTGCCCAGCTTTGTTTATGAGGTGAGCATATCCTTCAAGGCTAGGATTAAAGTCTGTTTTCTTCCCTTCTCATCAAGAATGACTGACAGTCTGTTGTGAAATGTAATACACATGTCTGACTTATATTTCCTCCATAAAGCCCCACTGGCTTTTCACTCATTGGGCCGCTACTGAAAGGATGAACATGTTTGGTTTTTTGAGGTACCTAAAGACGACTTTTTAAGTTATGCCTTCATTTTCTTTTCTAGAGGTAGGGGCTGTAAATGTTAGACTGTAGGCTTCATACTTGTCCCTCATAGGTTCAGAAAGATTATCTCTATGATGAGGACAAGACCTGTCTTCAATATTCCCTGCTCTGCACTGCAGGGGCATGCAGATCTAAAATACCAACTGTATTTCATGTGTAACTCCCTTACCTCTTAATCTTCATGAACTTTGCTTCTGATTACACAGGTGGCAGATATTCTGATCACTGTAGAATCTTTACACAGGCTTCCTCTTCAAACTCAGCTGTAGAAAAAAGTGAAAACAATTGTCTGAGACCTTTGTCTTCTCTGCATTCTGAGGTAAGATGGTAGGGATAGCCAGAGCTATTTTAAAAATCCTAGAAATAAAAAATATATATCTATATATCTATCTATCTATATATCTATTCACATATATCTATATTCACATTTTATATTGAAAGATTCTAGTTTGATAGTTTGTTCTCTCAGGAAGTCTAACTCAGAGCCTTCCTGAATATTTGTCTCTCTTTCCCACAGACTGAATTTACTTAAATGCTTTATTGAATGAATTTAGGAAAAGCAGGAAGCACTCTAACTTTTTTGTGTATGTGCATGTGTGCGTGTGTGTGTGTGTGTGTGTGTGTGTGTGTGTGTGTGTGTGTGTTACTAGGAGTTACACCCAGAGTCTCAAGCATACTAAGAAATGCTCTACAATTGAACTATAGCCACAACCCACGAATCACTCCATGTTTTTTCCAGCCTCTGTGATGAGACCTGTCCCAAGGATTCTTGTTGCGGTTGTTCTTTAAATGATGCAAATAAAAGTACAGACATAAATCAAAAGTTCAAAATTTCATTCAGCTTAAAATTTCCCCCTTAGGTGTGCCTTGAGCTTAAGAGAATAGAGAGGTGGAGTAGAAATGGTCTCTGTAGATGTGCCATTTCCTGGTTCATTTCATTTTCCACTGAATAATCACTGCTGCAAGCCTTTTAGTATTAGCCCAGAAGAGGGGAGGAGCTAGAAGGAACTCCCATCTGGACTGTGTTGGTGTGAGACAGTGGTGATACTGTGTAGCTATGGAGGACCCTAAGGCTCAGTGTAAGATTCCTTCCGTGTGCTTCTAAGTGACAGATTACACCCTTCTACTCTATGTGGTTATATATAGCCTTCAACCTCTGGGGTTGAGGGTGCCTCACTAATGGCAGGTGCATTTGACCAATGGACCAACTCACCCATCAGCCTTCACCATTCCACAGGGCTAACCCTAACTTGGAAATGAGACTTTGCTTTCAGCATTTATGGAATTCACTACTGACAACCTCATTTTCTTCTTTAGGCTGATCAAGCTCTACTTTCCTTGTTTAGTTATTCAGTAACAGGTACCACTGTGTCCCACAAATTCCAGAGAATGCTTGTTAACTTTCAAAGGAGTTTGTGTATAATTCCCTTCTATGGGCTTGAGGTAAGAGGGAAGTTTCCCTCCCATATCTTGAATTAAAGAATGAACTTCCAACACTCTTACAAGTCTGTAATAAAAATGCGGGCTCCTATACTTGGGTGTATATTCTTGACCATGACTTAGGTTAATGACTAGAGAGCTGAGATCCTAGACTTTTCAGGTATCCATTAGGAAGAAAACATCAATAGAGAAAGAGTTTTGTCTTGGAGGCTACTGCTATGCTATGTGTGTATATGTTACATGTGGTTTTAGAAGAGTGTCTGAGACATAGAAAGTACTCCACAGGTGTGTTTAACATGTGATGGAATGAAAGACTAGCATAGCCCTTTGCTTTAGTGTGTGCCCGTGATCTCCATTGTATTGTTCTGTGACTTTGGGTTGTTGTTGAAGCTAAAAACAAACAAAACCACTTCTCATAAATAAAACAAATTAGAATAATAGATTTCAGCTATAACTTTCTTTGTGATATTAATATTTAATGTTATTTTAAATGTATGTACGTGAATCTTAGTGCCATCTGTACACTGTATGTGTGCATGTGTGCATGTGTGTGTGTATGTGTGTGTGTGTTGCTTCAGGAGTCAACTAGATTCCCTGAAACTGGAGTTATAGAAGGTTGTGAACTGTCTTGTGGGTGCTGGGATCTGAGTCAGGGACCTCTGGAAGAATGCTAATTACTCTCAATTACTGAGCCTTCTTTCCAGGCCCCAGATCTAACTTTCTATGGCACTTATTTTAAAATTATCTCTGAAAAGAGGATAGATCTAAAACTTGTTGCTTATTTTCATTGTTGATGTTGAAAAACATGATTGTTTTTCTCCTGAGAACAAGACTATAAAGCTAGAGTTTAGCTAATTTAGGGAAGCATCAAATAAGTAAGAAATCTTTGGCTTGTCCTGTCCAGCTGAAGATTTTAAATGCTATCTAAAGCCTCAAGTATCTTTGAAGGTTATGCAAAAGTGCTGTGGGGCCAGCAGCTGTATGTAGTGTTGCGCTCCTGAATTTCACTATGTTTATACTTTAGCAGTGACAGTTTTGAAACTTGTTCCACTGTGGATTATGTTGGAAATCAAGACTATTAATCAAATTCCACTTAGAGTCTAAACATTAGCAAAAATGACTCACCAGGGTTGTCACTGGAACGATCTCCCTAAAATCAACTTGACAAGTGGCTCTGTTTGAAGTTATGAGGGTTTTCACAAGTACATAACTTATGTATATAAGAATCACAAATGGAGGCACAGTATGGCAAATGATTTTCTTGTCATGGATCGGCTTTGATTGATTGGTAGCAGTGTCTGGAAAGCTATGACAACAGAGATTTTGAGACTAAATCTAGTTTCTGTGCTAAACAGTTGATCTGAAGCAATCCATAGCATTGAGGTGACAGCACACTTGAATTCTTATCATGCTCAGTTATGACTGGACTATGTAAAGTATCAGAGACGGTTCAACTGGCTAATTATAAAAGAATGTGGTTAAAGATGAAAAAAGTAATTTTACCCATTTCTCAGGTCTGAGATCAATTTGAACATAAAGCTTAAAATAATAGAAAATATATTGTTCGATGCTACTAAGAATTGGTCACAATGCTAATGATAAAGAATAATTAATAAAATCAGACCAAGATGAAAATGTGAAAGGAATCTATCTATCTATCTATCTATCTATCTATCTATCTATCTATCTATCTATCTGTCATCTATCTATCTATCTATCTATCTATCTATCTATCTAGCATATATCTATTATCTTTCTATAGATGAGAAACAAATTTTACATTTTTCAAAATACACAGTTCATATTTAAAGAGCCTTAATACTTGTTTGAAACCAGAGTCTTACCTTATAGTCAAGGGAGGCTTTGAACTTACAGTCTTCCTGCTTCTGCTTCCTGAGTATTGGGGATTACAGGCTTAGGAAGAAAATTAAGCTTCATCTTATTTTCATAGACTTACAGAGGAGGCAAGACTGAGGGATTTGAAAACAGAGCCACTATCTTATGAAGAAGGGGGTGTACTGTGGTATAGTGAAAGAATGAAAGCAAGTGGCATTTCATTTTTTATCTTCTGATTATTGAGCTGAATTAGCAAGTGACTTGGCTACATAAACATCATAGAACAAGCCATACTGTGTCATGGAGATTCTTTATTAGATAACAAACCTTTAGTTGTAGAAATTGTTTGTATAGTCACATACTTTGAGATATGTGTTTCCCCCAGCAAATTAAAGCCCTGGAAAAAATTATTTAGAAATACAATCATTTTGCATTTATTTATTTTTATTTTAACTTTTAAAAGATCTCATTTCTCTTAAATACTTATGTTTGAAGTACTTGGGGTTGGAACTTCAATTTAGAGAGGACAAAATTCAGCTCTTAAGAGCTAACAAGGAGTAAAAAGCACTCAAATCCATGGATATAGAGTAGATGTAGGTAGTTATCACTCCTAGATGTAAGGTAGATTACTTAAGGACATAGATGACCCATATCTTGGAAAAACTCACTTCTTTATTGCTGTAGATTGGGTGCTGAACATTTCTCTCAAAGACACATATAATGAAAGAGTTGATTCCTGGAGTGGTGTTATTTAGGCTTCTGGTAGACCATGAAGAAGCACTTAGTGAGAAGTCCTCAAGTCACTGGGGGGGTGGGGGCTAGAAGGAAATTATCTGACTTTGGTGACTCTGTTTTTCCTTTTCTTTCTGGTTCGAGACATGAGCATTTGGTCCACTAAATGTCCTAGCCAGAAGGCCAATCAACAGATAGACTTGGTCTTGGACTTAAGCCTTCAGAACCATGTAATGGGCTAATGTAATACTGTTTTTTACGTCATAAGTAGCCTATGTCCAATATTTCATTACAGTGATGCTTACCTGACTCACATACCTTTCCTCGTGTCTATAATCTAAACAATCTGGAAGGAATGCATGTGGCTTAAGGCAAAATTTTCTAAGTCTGTGAAGTTGTCTAGGAAGATATGTTGAATTAGACAAGGATATTCTAGAGAGATCGCTTATGGAGAGTCCATGTTTTTCTAGCATAAAGGAATTTCTCTGTATTTCTGGTCACCAAAAACTACTGGAACTAACACTGTAGAAGCCATGTGTGCTGCTGGGTTAGGATACTGGTGACTCTGCATGTATGATAGAGTCTACTTAGAGTAGAAGAAAGAGAAATCCCTATCTCCTTTAGTGTCCCCCCAGTGCCCTCCACTAACATTATGCCAGTTGATGAAAAGTATAGGATTTAATTTCATTATCATAGAACATGCAATGAGGTGGATTTTATGTGTAAAGGCGGTAAGTTGAATAGCTGGTACAGGATGTAGGCATGACATTTTTGCTATTAGTGTTACTGAACTGGCAACAAATAGAACAGAAAATACAGTATGAAGGAATGCTCAGGACTACAGACCCTACAAAGGTAGTCTTTGAAAGTCATCAACTAGTTCTATAGGGTATTGTATGTGTAGCCCTTTGAAGTAAGTTCTTTAAATGCTGAAAATTTCCACAAAATTGCCCGTGTTCTTGTTTAAGAAAATACCACTCCTGCTTTACATGCAAAGCAGAGGGAAGGGTGGCTGAAGAAATCAGGAGATGGAATTCAGACTTTATCAGTCTTTTCTTGTACAAAACATTGATATTAATGGTGACTTTTACATCATATGTGTTTGGGATATGAAGGGATATCACAATGTAACATCAAGCTACATCCAGAAATGACTGTCTCTTTTGACCTGTGTTAATATTATTTCAATAAATATCCCATGATAAACATATATCTTTGTTTATATCTATCTGTGTTTATATTATAAACTGGATTTGACTGTTTTAGGCACATTTCTCATGTTTGGGTATTAGTTACTGATCATCATGATAATAAAATACTTGAGCATATATTTGTAAAGAAGAATAGACTTATTTTGGCTCCTGGCTTCAGGGGTCTCTGTTCATGGTTGTCTAACTTCTTTTCAGGTATGTGGTGAGGCAGAGCATCTCAACAGTGGCATATAGAGGAAGCTTCTTATCTTATAGTTGTCAGGAAAATGAAAGAGAGGAAGAGACCAGGGTCAAGATATACTTTCAAAGGCATGCCCCAAGTCATTAATTTTCTCTAGTTAAGCCTGACTTTTTACTTTTTTCAGGTTCTACAACCCAATGAGTAGTTCATTTTATTATGATTCCATTGTTGGATCCATCCACTGATTAGCTCAGTGCTCTCTGAATGGAATAATTTCCCCAAAACCTTACCACTAAAAATAGCTTTAAAAAACAGCCCTTTAACATAGCAACCATTTTGGATGTTCTACATATTCAAAGCACAATAAACCCCATTTTTCACTTATTATTTAATTCAGAGCATAAGTATTTCTTAACTTAAAAACTTAAGAAATACTTGTTGATTAAGATACTGACCAAATCATTAGAGGCCAAAGGGAACACAGAGAAAAATTCTGGAGTTTTGCTTGGTTGGTTCCACTCAATAAAACTTGAGAGTCTTTGTACCACCAATAGGTGCTAACAAATTTACTGTAGAATCTCATATTAGCCCACAAATTTTATAAATGAACATGAAACTTCACTGTCTACAAGAACAGAAATATCACCACGGACACAGAGGAAATTAAAATAATTTTCATAGAATAATCAACTCTAAAGAAATGTATTTGAAAACATAGATGAATTAGTTTTGCAAGAACATATTAATCATAAAAATGTGATGATAAAAAATGTAAGTAGACTTGTTTTACTCAAAGAAGTAGCTTTGTCCAAGAGTTGTCTAGTAAGAAATGTCAAGTCTTAGAGCTACAGAAATGGATCAACAGTTAAGAGGATTTGCTGTTCTTCCAGAGAACCTGGGTTCAATTCCCAGATCCTACAGGGTAGCTTTCAAATGTCCATTTTAAACTCTAATTCTAGGATATCCCTTGTCTTCTTTTGGACTCCTTGGGCACAAGGCATGTAAGTAGTGAACAGACATATATACAAGAGGAACACACATTTAAAAAAAAGACAGATCAAGCACATGGAGGAAAGATATTAATCTTTGGCCTCACATACATGAGCACACTTATGTGACACTTCCTGGAGAGATGTGATTAAATGTCCACTCACCAAGGATAGGAACCTAATGACAGACAGAAGTCTGGATATCACTAAATGCCAACTTGGTAAAATGGGTCTTATTGGGGTCACCCAATGAGTTTTATTGGGGTTACTTGCAGAAATATGGGTGAGGGTTTATTATGGGAACAAAAGTGACTCAAGACAGCTACATGACCAAAGCCTACTCCAACACAGATGATCGTTCACAAAAGCTGGAAATCTGGAGTACACTGCACAGCCTGCAAACTGCTCAGCAGGTTGGAGAGTGCTATTTTTCAGTGGCTTGGAAAGGTCTGAGCCTTTTCCAAGGAACTTAGCTTATCTGAGAGTTTTCTAGGCAGTTTGGCTGGTCTCTGCTTCTTCCAAGCATCTGAGCATGTATGAGAGTGACTCTCAACAGTTTTTATTGTTTCTATTCTCTTGGGGAAAAAGGAGCCTAGAGAATCTGCTCAGTTTCAGGAACTTCCTGAAGCTCTGTTGAACTCTTTACTTCCTGCCTTAAACAGCTTTCCTTGTGATGAAGTATTTCTTTTTATTTTTCCTTCACTTTTTTATTGGATATTTTCTTTATTTACATCTCAAATGTTATCCCCTCTCCATGTCTCCCCTCAGGAAACCCTCTATCCCATCCCCTCTCCCCCTGCCTTTATGAGGATGCTCCCCCCCCCCACATTCCCGCCTTCTCACCCTGGCATTCCCCTACAATGGAGTATCGAACCCCCACAGGACCAAGGGCCGCTTCTCCCTCTGATGTCCAACAAGGCCATCCTCTGCTACATACACAGCTGCAGCCATGGGTCCCTCCATGTGTACTCTTTGGTTGGTGGTCCAGTGCTCAGGAGCTCCAGGGAGTCTGGACTGTTGACACTGTTGCTCCCCCCACTGGGCTGCAAACCTCCTCAGCTCCCTCAGTCCCTTCTCCAACTCCTCCATCAGGGACCCCGCATTCAGTCCAATGTTTGGCTGTGAATATCCGCTTCTATATTTGTCAGGCTCTGGCAAAGCCTCTCAGGAGACAGCCATGCCAGCCTCCCAACGGCAACTTCCCAGCATTAGCAATAGCATCCAGTTTCGGAAACCGTATATGGGATGGATCCCCAGGTGGGACAGTCTCTGGATGGCCTTTCAGCCTCTGTTCGACACTTTATCTCCATATTTCCTCCTGTGAGTATTTTGTTCCCCCTTTCAAGAAGCACTGAAGCATCCACACAGTATGTGTATGTGTGTTCGTGTGTGTGTGTGTGTGTGTGTGTGTGTGTGTGCGCGTGCGCGCGCGCGCGAACTTCTGAGATGATAAGGAAAGAACCAACAAGAGGTATAATTGTGCTTAAGTAACCAGGGATCTGGAAGAGGAAAGTGGTCTCTGTTCTGTTCTAGTTTTTTCTCTCCTGCGCATGTGTTACTTATTTTTATTTTAAAATAGAAATAAGAAATTGCTTTTAATGATACTGTCTCCTTTCAAGTGTCAGAGGTGGGAATAATCACACTGACCTTTTCCAGAATGACTACCCTCTCTAAATAAAGCACTTTATAAAGCACCTTAAAGATGCTGATGTTTTTGTGGTTGCAACCAAGTCTTTGTAATTCCTGTTTTAGCTGACCAAAGATGCATCTATGAGGTAAGAAATAGACTCCGGGGCATACAACAAGATTTATTTTTACTCTAGTCTTGTTTTTTTCTTACTATTGCATAATAAATCAACTTTTGAATGGGTCTCCAGAGGGAGATTTTCCAGATACGATGTAGTGGGGTAGGAGGAAATACACATGAAGGTAGAAGAAAGGGGTGAGGACACCCATCTTTTAAGTATCTTTATCTGGTTTCTCTCACAGGCAACTCCTGCTTTGGGTCATGTTCTCATGCAAAAACAACCTCAAATACCAAAATAATCCTTACATACTCTGTCTTCAACATGATTTTATAATCGTCATCTTATGAAGCCACATTTTAAATCACTTAGAGAAGAGGGGGAATTTCAAATGATGATATAAGAATAATGATTTATATATTGTCTATGTAAGTTTAGGCTTAGCACTGCAATTTTGGGGTATGATTCACAGTTACTCTGTAATCTCATTTTATTTCAGTCTTAAGGAATCCATATAGTATCTATTGTATGATTAAATCCAAACTCCCTCAACTTTAATTTATGTCAGGATGTCTTCATTTCACCATTTTATAGCTATTTTGATTTTAATTACAATATAATTGCATCAGTCTCTCTTTCTCTTTCTTCTCCAACTTCTTTCATGTCCCCTCAATCCAATTCTCTCTTGCCATTCCATTTTCTCTTAAATTCTTGTCCTCATGTTCCCTTTAACTTTGATTATCACACACACACACACACACACACACACACACACACACAATCTGATGAGTCTGAAAAAAAGGAACTGTAACTCTTACATATCAGGTTGCTTACTACAAAATGATGGAACATATTATAATAAAATGTCAAAGATAAATTGTGGTCTGAGAACAAATTAGCTGTATTCCTAGGTGAATAAGTGTTCAGTGGCATCAGATTTTATAAATTCATAAAATATATTACCTACTTAATTCTAGGCATTGAGCTGTTAGAAGGAATAAGCCCAAGGCATCCTATTTAATGAAACTTTAAAACTTCTGCTTGAAATTATAATTTAAGGGTTAAAGAAATTCAATGAATTCATATATGTTTAATTAGGGAACAGGTTTTAAAGATGAATTAGTCGGGGATGTTATATAGTTTTAAAGTAATAAATGGATAGTTTAAAGTATTTTGTAAATACATTTGTTATTTTGTGTTTCAGTTTTAGAAAACACAACTTTGTGTGACTCTCTTTTGAATAATTGTGTTTGAAATTACAGAAAATATTTCATGTGTAACAAATGTGGCATTAAAATGGCTCCATGACACAGATCTTGAGACAAATTGTAGCATTACTCATCCTTAAACATCAATAAAGTGTCTATTTCCAGATATAATTACATTTACTTGTTTGGGAACTATTTTTCTCCTTATATTAAAGAATATTGCTTTTATTAAAACTCTCTTGGGGTCTGGCGACATTTTACTGATTGAGCAAAGAGGAAAGAGATGTTCCTACTTATGAACTGCATATGTGGGTTTTAAAGTCAGGAAAATCTGCCTTTGATTCTCAGGTCTGCAAGGAAATGGAGTGTGTGAGCACAGGAAAGACGCTCAGTCGCCTTGGGCCGAGGACACTGACTTCCCATGGTAATGTGGACAGTAAGAATAGTGAGTCTGAGCACTCGTCACAATGTCTGACACACCATGTTCTCTATGGAAAATAAGTTTCCTTGTCTGTGTCTACAAGTTGAAGTATACTTCTTACTTTCTTTTTAGGCAGGCAGATGCAGGGTATAAGTAAGGTTTTACATTGATTTATTTGGAGTAGAATTTTGTGCAGAGTGGGGGATAAAGATCCAGTTTCTTACATGTTGCTATCCAGCTTTTTGAGCACGTTTTTGAAGATGCTGTCTCTTCTCCAATTTCTATATTTTGCCTCTTTGTCAAAAAAAACAGGTGACTGTAGAAATGGGGGATTATATATGAGCCTTCAATTCTATTTCTTCAATCTCTGTGTCTGTTTTTGTGCCAGAACCACGCTGTGCTGTTTGTGTTGCTGTGGCTCAGGAGTACAAATTGACCTCAGATATGACTATTTGTCCTATGATGTTTTTATTGTTTAGGATAATTTTGGCTATTCTGAGTCTTTTGTGTTTCCATATGAATTTAAAGAATTTTTTCAATTCCTGTGAAGAATTACATTGGAGTTTTCATAGAAATTTCAATGTATCTGTAAGTTGCTTTTGATAGGATGGCCATTTCTGAAATATTAATCCTACCAATCCATAGTTTGTCTTACTTTGAGTTATTAGTCAGTGAAGACCAATGAAACCTCACCCTAAAACAGTACAGGATGACACCATTGCTCTTACTTGCCCTCTAGAACTTGATGATAAAATCATACTGCTGAAGACATCAGTTGAGTCTTAGGACAACTGAGAAATCAAACTGATATTGATCTGAAATCTTCTTTTCTACTTGCTAGCTTTAACAGTGCTGGAAGGTTCTGTATGTGATTTTGTTGAAGAAAAGTAATCAAAAGTCTTATCAAGCTGTGAACCTTTAGAGATAAAATAATGTATGGCCTGGCAAGATATAGGTGCAATGGTGGCATGAATGTTTTGGGAGTAACCAACTTCATTTTGACTGGATTTAAGCCCTGTTCTACATGGTGAATTTCATGCCTAGTACTGTTAACTGGGCCAAGAACCTGTGGCTTGGTAGGTCCTAGGTGAGAACCTACTAATACTATTTGGCTTAATGGGGGTAGTATCATAATACTCTGTACATAATTATCTTTATATCCATAGATATATATTATAATGGGTTGGCCTAATGCTCTTGTATTCTAAAGCTAATTTGGGACCCCAGTACTGGTTGCCCAGAGATGAGAGAGTCTGCATGTAGACACAGTAAGTGACCCTGCCCCCAATTAATTGTGATTGGTAAATAAAGATGCCAACAGCCGACAGCTAGGCAGAAGAGACATAAGTGGAGTTTAGGTTTCTTACACTTGAGGTTGGAGAAGAAGAGTTTGAGGAGGAAGAGAAAGAGAAACATGAAGAAGAAAAGGAAGAAGAAGAGGAGGAGGAAGAAGAATAAAAAGAAGAAGCAGCGGCAGAAGAAGGAGCAGGAGGAGGAGGAGGAGGAGAAGAAGGAGGAGGAAATAGGGAGAGGAGGAGGAAGAGGAGGAGGAGGAGGAGGAGGAGGAGGAGGAGGAGGAGGAGGAGAAGGAGAAGGAGAAGGAGAAGGAGAAGGAGAAGAAGAAGAAGAAGAAGAAGAAGAAGAAGAAGAAGAAGAAGAAGAAGAAGAAGAAGAAGAAGAAGAATGAGCAGCAGCAGGAACTGCAGCAGCAGCAGCAGCAGCAGCAGCAGCAGCAGCAGTAGTAGCAGCAGCAGCAGCAGCAGCAGCTGGAGAGGAAGAAGAAGCTACCATGGGTTGAATCAATAGAGTGTAGCCCCGAGGGCTGCCCTATTGGAGTTAAGAGCAGTGCAGATGGAACATAGTAAATAGTAACTAATAAATCAGGGTTATTGATAGGAAAGTAGATTTTAACAGTATGGAGGGCAGGCAGCTGCCCAGTTATTGTACTGATTAAGGCTTATTGTAAATATAAAAGCTGAGTGTCTTACATCTTGGAATGCAATAACAAAAGGCAGAGAAGAAACCCCAGACCAGGATTCTAAATACTTATTACAACAAAGTATATTTCTCAACCCTCATCAGAGAATCTTCTTTTCTTGAAGTAGACAGCAATTAATACAAAGCACAAGTAGCCAAAGTGCAGAGAATAAGAGACTGTACTCAGACCTGAAAGGGAAGTCTGTATCACTTTCTTCCTCCCAAGGATCAGGGAGCATCCTGAAGAGCGGGGAGACAGATTGTAAGAGTCAGAGGTAGTAGAGAAGCAGTGTTTTCTACATGATAAGGTTATTGCACACATGAACTCACAGTGGTTGTGACTGCATGAAGACTCCATAGCCAAAAATGTCAGTATTTATATGGGGGGAGCCCACGAAGTCTCACCTTAGCTGAGGAGATATTGGCAGTTGATGGCTGCTCAGGTGCAGTTGCCTGTGCTCCCACTCCCACTCCCTTCCTGACCAGTAAATGGACTCAGTAGGTTTACAAAAGAGTCATGTAGTTGAGAAGATGGGACAGTATAGGAGGAATTGGAGGGGAGAGATTGGGGGGTAGATTTGATCAAAACATGTATCTATATTCAAGTGTAAATTTCTCAAACAATAAAATACAAATTCTCAAATATGATGGTAGAGATCTTCAGGTCTACACAAAGAACTGAAGCATAATAGTTTTGAAGACATTATTTATTACCTGGGTAACAGATAACAGCCCACACTTCCAGGTGATCATATTCTTCTTATAGGATGCACAATATATTAACATAGCTAAAATATTAGAAGTGAAGATGAGGTCATGAGATAGATTAAAAGTAAACTGGGAAGTAGAAAAAAAGCAGTTTCCATACACGTGCATATGTGGAAGAAGGTGGATAGAAGGTGAGAGACAAATAGATTTGGGAAGAGAAATCCAGCTTCTTCTTACAAAATAGGAGAATATCTTATATATGTTTAGATTTTTGCATTTGTTTTCAGATTATTTTTACATATGTTCAAACTGTCAGGAGATTTCTCAGCAACATGAAAGAAATCCTGGTGGACAGGGAAGGACAATTTGAAAAAAAGGGAAGGGTGGTTTGCATATTTCCTATATTGACCAGAGCATCAGGATCAGTTTGGGTTTCTAAAAAATATTTATTTATTTATGTTATGTATGTAAGTACACTGTCACTCTCTTCATGCATATCAGAAGAGGGTATCAGATTCCATAACATGATTGTGAGCTACCATGTGGTGGCTGGGGATTGAACTCAGGACCTCTGGAAGAGCAGCCAGTGCTCTAAGCCACTGAGCCATCTCTCCAGCTCTAGTTTGTGGTTTTAAACTTAAAGTTTCTAATACAGTTCTGTGTATATATTCTCTTCTCAGCATTCATTGCTGGGGACTAGCCCCAGAGTTTAGGTTTGGTACTGAAGTGAGAAACAGCATTGGACAAAGGACAAAAGCTGTTGACTGCTGGCCTTGTAGCTCACTCTTATTTTGTGGATAAAAGCTGCTTACTCTCTGGCAATTCTTTCAAGAAAAAGGGCTTAGTAACTGGAGTTCTTTTCTCTTTTGTTCAACAATCCTTCACTGGCCAGGTGAACTGCTTAAAATTTGTTAACTCTTTGTGAGCCAGACTGTTTGCATCTATTGTATTGCTAGACCCTCAACCTAAAACTGACCTTAATACATGCATGTAATCAAAATGGTATAAAAGCATAAAGGAGGAGAGGGGATTATATAGGGGGGGCTCTAGGGAGGGGAAATGGGGAAAGAGGATGACATCTGTATTGTAAATAAACAAAATATCCAATAAAAAAAGAATGAATTGAGCCTGTCTTAGGTCATTCTAACAAGATTGCATTCCTTACCCATCATGGAATATGCATTATCAAAAGCAATGAACATCTGTCTTAGGTTGGCAAGGCTTTGTGTACAATCTTACCCATCCTTGGCTTGCCAGCCTGCTAATTTAATAATTCTGTTTGGGGGCCCATTTTCAGGTTCAAGCCATGTACTTGGCTGCCAACATGTTTTTTAAAGAAAAGCTTTAACACAATGGGCAGGAATAAAAGTATTCCCAGGACAAAAAGGGCTAGCATGTCAAGCTAGAACTGGCTATGGCAGTTGAACCTGTGAGACTCTTTAGCAGCAATTTAACATTACTCATATTATGGAGATTCCTTATAATTGTCAAGGACAAGAGACTGTGGAATGGGCCCATGAAACTTTAAAACAATATCTTCATAAAATAAAAAAAGGGGGAGATATACCTCTGTATATCACAAATTTATTTAAATCGTATTTTTTATTTTTTATTTTAAAGTTTTTTTTTTAATTTGGATGCCAATGAACTTTCTGCTGAGTGTCTATGTTGCTCTACAACTGAGCATACTTATGCATAAGTGAAAGGGAAGGATCCACTTACTGGCATAAGGCATGGTCCTGATAAGGTATTAAATATGGGGAAGAGGGCATGTTTGTGTTTTTTCTGCAGGATGATGAAGGAGCATGGTGGCCACCAGAGCAATGGGTGAGATATGCTGATGCTGGGACAAAGAATGATGCTGACCTATAAGCTTGCTGAGTGCCCTGACAATGGTGACTGGGAAGCTGTATTGGACATAAGTTCCCAACTCACCGTTGCTTAACTATACCTCTGATGGAACAAGCTGCCTTGCTTCAAGTTCCTAAACTTTGTGGAACAGAGAATCAAAAAGAGAAGTTATAATGCCTTGTGCATTGTTATTAAATGTGACCAGTTATTCAGACTCAATCATGTACTGGTCTAGAAATCAATCCAATATTGGAAATAACAGTCTTTATTTGGAAGTCTGGTTCTGGACATTTTCACATACATATATAGAAATTAGCTGCAGTTCTCTATGATGTTATGTTGGCATATTCAGTTCTTGATTCTAACTTTTATTATATCTTTCTGGCAAAACAACTACAAGCATCTCCTTAAACTTTTTTCTTAAGATTGTTTGAATCATCCCCTGCTCAAAGAGAAGAAGGTGGAATGGGAGGATAACTTGTGTGAGGGGGTACCAGGAGAAGGGAAAGGCCTGATATTGGGTTATAAAGTGAATAAATAAATAAATTTAATAAAAAATAAAAAAGAAAGTGTATACTATAAGTCACATAAATAGGCAGCTTTATTTCTAAAAAAATTATTTGAATCAAGTCAGGAATTCTATAGTTACTACTTCATCTATACAGTATCACTATATGAGAGTACATCTTCATGTTGATCTCTCAGGAAATTTGCCAAATAAGGGTGGGCTAATGCCCAGGAATCATTGGGCTATGTAATAACGATAGAAAAAGGCATATCAGCAGTGAGAGGCAGATGAAGTCTCTGATGACCTTGCATATCAGAGCTCTCCCATCACCAGTCATGCAAAATGGTGGGTCATTTCCAGAAAATTCACTTACAAGACTGAGCCTTTCCTAGATGGTTTCTGACAATTATTTCATGCTTTCATTATGCACAGGATAACTTTGGGGGCTGTAGGAAGAAAACCACATTTTAAATAACTTAGAAGTCAGCGTGACCATGGAGCCATGAAATGATCAATGAAATGCTGCAAGTAGATATTTGCTAGGTAGATGTGATGTGGAAAACCTTCCTTCTTATAATAATGAAGGTCGGAGGTGACTACTGTTGTCTTGTTCTTATTGTTCTAAGCTTAGTTACAATGTTTGGAGATACTACACTAATAACTGTGAAACACAAAGATCCCTGGACCCAAAAGCCTGAAACCAAGAAGGTGATGTGAAGTAGCAGAGCCAAGAACACTCATTCCTAGACTTCTTATCTTTTGAGAAAAATAAATAAATGCATTCTGGTATGAGTTGCTACATGTTCTCTGTTGTCAAACTCATTAAGAAACAAGGCTGGGATAAATAGGTCTGTGTATTGACTATATTTTCTTCATTTCTATTTTCTTTTTAAGAGAAATTGAGATTTGTGTTTTAGTTAACATACCACATAATACACCCATTCAAACTGTTCAATTTAATGTAGTTTTAGATGTATATTTACAGGGTTATGTAATCATTACCATGATTTAATTTTAGAATTCTTTTCTCCTCCCTGTTAGAAATCCCTAATTAGAAGTTATTTACTATGTCCCATCTGTTCTCCTCCTACTGTTTTGGGGCCATATGTAACCATTAATGTACTCTCTATAATAAATTTTTTTATTGTCTGTACATGTTGTGTGAATAAAATATTAAGGTATGTGATGTTTGACACTTGATCTTTTTTTTACTTAACACATTTCAAATTTCATGTGTTATAGCTTGTATTAGTAATCCATTTTATAGATGAATAATACTCAATTTTTTTAACCTTATAATATTTTTAATTTTAATTTTTTTTGGTTTTTTGAGACAGGGTTTCTCTGTGTAGCCCTGGCTGTCCTGGAACTCACTCTGTAGACCAGGCTGGCCTCGAACTCAGAAATCCACCTGCTTCTGCCTCCCAAGTGATGAGATTAAAGGCTTGCGACACTACCGCTGGCTTTTTATTTTTTAAAAAATGATTCTAATTATGTGTGTGTGTGTGTGTGTGGGGGGATGTATGTCCATGTAATTTCATGTGTCTACAGAAGCCAGGGGTGCTGGTTCTCTCTGTAGCTTCCCAACATCGGTGCTGGGAAATGATCTCAGGCTCACTGGAAGAGTAGTGTATACTTTTAATCACTGACCCATTTCTGCAGCCCTTCTCATATTTTCTCTATTTATTCATCAACCGATGGATATTTAGATTATTTACACATTTCTTGGCTAGTATCAGTTGTGTTTTCTGAGCATTCATGTACAATATATTTTCTGTAGACAAAATGTGTAGGAGAAATAGAAGTTTGTTGTCAGCATCAAGTGACAGAGTGGTCAAGTAACATAACTGGCACGTGTCCATTAGATTTAATTGAATGCATTTGGTGTATTTAATGAGGGTGGTTTCAGTTTACCCACACTGCTAGTTGGCTGCAGATCTGAGATCAAAAGCCAGGTCTGTCTGACTTCAGAACCTACTAATACTGTGAACAATAGGAAACAACAGCTCATTGTACTTGACTTTCAAACAAAATCGACAAATGTCATTTCCAAGAGATTTTTAATAAAAGTAACAGTCTTTAATGTGAAGATGAAAATAGTTTCTAAGCCAGTAAATGTCATTATGTCTGGAAATAGAATTTTTATTGATGTGTAAGGATGAGTAATGCTACAATTTGCTTCAGAATCTGTGTCATGGAGGTATTTTAATGCTGAACTGATCACCAATGAATTTATTGGTTATTTCAACCACGGTGGCCTAAAGCAGATTCACACAATAGTCTGCTGGAGCAGGGAAGAGAGGGGGGTGGTAGAGGGCTGCACTGCCAGGGGAAATATACTGGAACAGAGACTAGAGTTAGAGAGGAGCAAATTTAGACAGGGTTTCAGGGCAAGGCATTCCTGTACACAGAGCAGCAGCTGCGAGTTCTGATGTGGAAAGGATGCATCCTGTGGAAGATGAAGCACAAAGGCTTAAAAGCTGTAGGCCTCATTCATTAGTGGAGCTCTTCAAAAGTCTCAAAGAATGCAATTGCTAGACTCCTTTATACCCCATTTTCAATCCCTTTTTTGAAATAAAAGTATCACTCTTGAAGAAAAAGTGTGAGTGTAGCATAGTAACTGTCTTTCTCTTTGATAATCAATGCAGATTTTTCTGTAAATAAAGATAAGTTCCAAGGAAAAAATTTTTGAAAGAAAACTCTATGGTATTTTCTCAAGAGTTTAATCATTTAGCACACATGAAGTCTAACCATGTTTATTGTGATTATGATACACAATGTCAATGCCTGTTGTACTAGTCAGGATTTTCTAGAGTAACAGAAATTATAAAATCTCTGTTTTGTTATATATATATATATATTTTGTTATATATATATAGTATTTATTAGAATATAGTCCAGCTAATCTAACAATGGCTGGTTGTGAACATATAATCTGAGAATCCAGTGGTTGCTCAGTACACAAGGCTAGATGTCTCAGCTGATTGGTCTATGTGGGAATTTTGAAGAAGTGACTGTAATGCCAGTGAAGGAGAGAAATTGCAGGCAAGGTGAGAGCAAGTAGACAAAGAACAAAACCTTCCTTCTTCTGTGTCCTTATATAGGAGTGCAGCAAAAGGTATGGTCAACACTAAAGGTGTGTGTCTTCCCATCCCAAAAATCTTGATTAGAAGTAGATCTTCCTACTTTAAGCAAAAATCCCTAAAAGGAGTTCCCTTTATATTTGTGTTTTAGTTAGTTCCAGATATAGTCAACTTGACACCAAGAATAGTCATCATATTCACACTGTATAGAAATTTATTGAGTTCTATAGACTTTGGGCCTGGTTAATTTTGTGTGATGATTTTAACTATTTGAAAATTTTTTGTAATGAATTTCAGAAAGTTTAAAAAAGGATTAATATATTGACACTTGTTAAAAGTCAGGACCATAACATACGCCGTGGTATTTTGTAAATAATAAATGTTTATTGAGTGAACAAATGGTTGAGTGAATGAAATATACTTGTATTTTCCAGAAGACTTTACATCATCACATTTTAATTAAAGTAATTTAATTGTAATGTTATATGATTCAGCATTGTTATAACCTAAAAATTATTTTTATAAACAAATATGTTATGTGACAGTGTATTATTTTGATTATTTTTATAACTTTATTAGCTTATATAATATAGAATAATCATTAAAATAATGCTAAAGCACTATTGTTGATGAAGCTTTAAGTCTATAAACATTAAAAATAAAATGTAATTAAATGTAATTTTTCTTATTAATTCTTATGACAGTTTCAGAAGTATTTGGAAATGTGGTTAAATACTGTACACATCTTCGACAGAAGTGTCTTAATATTGCCTCTTCATGACTGAATGTGTGCTTATATTTTTGATGCTCACTTGTAAGCTTTATTTAGTTTTTAATTTTAGACATTTTTTTCTTTTTCCAAAACAAATCAGTCCTACTGAAATTATGGTTCTAATGTGAAAAACAGGGCTTTGGATTAAGGCTATGTGCCACCTCTATGAACTACTGATGTACATTTCACGTGATTATCTTACTGACTATAATATCAAATCTGTATGTTACAGAGCCAGTAGCTCCTTTTATTTATTCTCTTGATTGCTAACACAGGCATTTGGTTATTAATTAGTCCCAGTGAAAACTATAGTGACATTACCTTTTGCTGAAATAGTTGAACTTTGTTTATTTATTAATATTCACCTTTGTAGTTTTATTAATCTCAAAGCATTGTTTTTCAAATCATAAGCTCCTGGAACTGGCTCCTTAAAAACCCTATAATGTTGCTTGAGTCTGTTAAGTGAATAACCATATATAGTAGGATCACCAATCCAGGTATGCCATGGCTACCTTATGCAATGCTGTTTTATAGGATGTCCGTCATTATTACATACATTGCTGCAATGGGAGAAAGAAGGATAAATGAACAAATAGGAAATAACTCAATTTTTAAAAAGCAGAAAAGCAATGATTGTCAACCTGTGGGTTGTGACCCCTTTGGGGGAATCTAATAACCCTTTCACAGGAATCACATTCTAGATATCCTGAATATCATATGTTTACATTACAATTCAAAACGTAGGGGAACATGGGAACTCCAGCCCTGCTCGAGAGTTGGTGGGCAGAGAGTAGCCCTGCAGGACTGCACCGGGCAGAGAGTGGCTGGCAGTAGCATGGGAAGTCTGCAGATTCATTTTTTTTTTAATACTTCCTGCAACCTTACTGAGTTTGTTTCCACATAGAACGTTGACTTCAAACCCCGACTCCATCTATCGGAGCCTGGGTGGCACATGTCAGATAGTATAAAACCTGAACTAGGATTTATGCCATCAGGATGAAAGATTGCATCTTTGGAGTGCCACTACATAAGCAAGAACAGAAAAATCAAGTGACAAATCCCAAACTCTGCCCATAGTGACAATTCTCAAACTCCGCATTCAGTTTTTTTCATAACAGAATTTGCAAATCCATGCCTGATTCAAGTTAGCAAGTATTTTACAACACAAATGCTAATGAAAACCAACTTGTTAATTCTTTTGTATTTCAGTGAGTTAAAATTATTTTACTCTCAAAATTGCCAGTCTGTGAGACAACTGGAGACACATTTATTGGTCACAAGCTAAGACTAGTGTTTTTATTTTGGATGTTGTGAATCGGTCAGTCAATGTATACAGTGCAGAGAGTTACACAGCAACTTCAAAGGATGACTTCCAGAGTCAATTAAGACCAAGTTCTAAATGGTTGTCATCATTCTTCAATCTGTGTAGCTTGTCTAAAGGTTTCCTGGAGTTCATCTTGGTTCTGAAATCCACTTTGTTGTCCAAAAATCATCGAAAGAGAAAAACAGTTCCCAGTCATTGGCATCCTTTCATATGATCAATATTTATTGAACAATTTCCATGAACAGGGTATTTTTAAGGCCCAGGAAAGAGATAGCTGGGGAGACAGCTCAGTTGATCAAGTGCTTGCCTATATAAGCAAAAGGACTTGAGTTCAGCCCCTACAACAAACATAAAAACCAAGGCATGGTGGTGTGTATTTATTATTCTAGCACCATGGGAGACACAGATGGATCTCTGGGGCTTTCTGGTAAACCAGCCTAACGTAAATAGGTAAGTCTCACACCAGTGAAAAATCCCATCTTGAAAACATACTGACTTTAAAAATTGCTGGCTTGGTAGAACACATCTTTAATCCCACCTTGGGAGGTGGAGGCAGATAGATCTCTCTCAGTTTGAGGACAGCCTGGTCTCTATAGCAATTTTCAGGTCAGCCAAAGCTACCATAGTGAAACCCTGACTCAAATCAGTCAGCCAAGCAACCAACCAAAACCCAAA
>JANHMN010000009.1:55956197-55995521 GCA_030674055.1 Rhabdomys pumilio | reverse complement strand
CCCCCCCCCCCCCCCCCCCCCCCCCCCCCGCTCCACACCTCACACAAAGAAAACAGGTCCAGATAAAGTCGTTGTTGTGATGGTGAATCCCAGTTGTTAACTTGGTAAGATGACTTGTCTTGCCTTTGGGCATGTCTGTGGTAGATTATCTTAAAAAGGTTAACTGGCCTGAGAGGATATACCCACCGTGGACCACAGCATTCACTGGGCTGGGATCTTGGGCCATATAAAAAGGGGAAAAGAAAACTGACCAGAAGCATTCATAACTCCCTTGTTTCTGACCACAGGTGCAATATGGCCAACTGCTGCAAGACTCTCCCCCGACCCTCAACCAGGGCCTTGACCTCCCGACCACAGTAGACTATACCTCAAACTGTGAGCCAAAAATAAACCCTTCCTCCCTTATATTATGTTTGCCAAGGTATTTTGTTATAGTGTGTTGTAAACCGAGCTGCTGTTCTGATCAAGGGGTCAGGGTCTCGAAGAATGGAGACAAGGCAGAGGTTCTGGAGTCAAGTCTCAAGTCTCCTTTATTGTTTCTCTTCTATTGGTGCATATTCACTCTTGTTCATTTCCTCTTAACTCTATTTACTCATATACCTCTTAACTCTATTGACTGTATATATATCTTAACTCTATTGACTGTATATATCTCTCTCTATTGATTCTCATTCACTCTTAACTGTATATATTCTTACAAGGAAATCCTGGGTATTTATAAGCACACGCAGGAGAACACAGGTGAAAACATTTTACCACGTGCACTATGCAGCTGGGGTCACTAAACAGCAAAACAAGCTATGTGGGATAAACAAGATATTTGTTAGAGTGTGCTCAGCTGTTGTAGGCTGCTGAAAAACCAAGTCTCTATCAGGGTAAATGATTCCAGATGGCTGCAAAGATAATTACTTTCTAGCCGCTTTCTGCTTAAAGTCGGCTCCCTACAATAGTGGTAGGAAAAGTAACTAAGAAAGTTGTCTTGGACTTCTACAGCAGCAGAAAGTACAGGTGGACAGGTGCTGAAGCATTGATGTGCAGTGGGTACTAGCTGTGTTACCAGAGCACTTACAAAGGCCACCTTTCCTAGATGTGGCCAGTTAGATTTGCTTCTGGAAAAAAAAATGACCCAGAGCTGAAGGTGAAAAGGTTCAAACTGTGGAAAGATTGTTGCATGCACAGAAGAAGGTAATTCCAGGCAGACCACCAATAACCCGAGGTGGCCCTGTGTTATAGAGAAGCTGGGAAAGAGGTTGAGCATACTATGAGGCAAGAGGTATGGCTGGAAGAGAACCTAGAATGAAACCTAATTTGACACCTGTCCCTGAAATCTCTGGTAATGCCTTTGAGAAGTTTCTACCAGTGGATTGGCATGCTCACATCTGTTTTTGAATGACAGTCCCAGTAGTAGTGCGGTATATGTACTGAGGGTGTGACGTGAGGATTATGGGCCAGGATAGTTAGGAACTGTCACAGTGATCTGGGCAAGTAGTGAGGAGGTCCTGAACTAGACTTCTAACTGTTTCCCAGAGACATAAAAATAAATCTCTCACACAGTCTTGGGACAGATCCTCTATGAGTTATTCACAAGAAAGCAGATAATCATATCTAGACCAGGAAGAGCTATTTGATTTCTCTTATAAAAATAAAACATGGACTTGTCAACGCTGTCTCAAAGCTCTGTGATATTTTAGATCTCTTCAGCAGGAAAACAGTTGAGCAGACATTCACTCATCCATGCTTACAGTAAGTCTTCTCCTTTTCTAGGAAACCCTGTGCAGATTCATCAGAACTGAATGCATAAATCTTACTCACGGCATATGTTCTGTCATCTGGCAGTGTATTTTCAAGACTGTGCAGGTATGACCTTATGCCACAATGAACAAATGAACTAGGAAGATCAAAGTTATTTCATGTGGTCCTGTGATTTATAATTTCCAAATCAATGGGAAGAGAAAATAGCAAGCATTAAGCATCCATGTCTGCTTGTACCAGGTCACACACTGTAATGCTATCCAAGCACAAGTTTCCATGGTAAACAGGGCAAGACTTGCCAAAACCTTACAGGGTTCCAAAAGGCGGCAATGTCCCTCTTGGGAGAACTTTGTAACTGGAAAAGAAAATCTTTACCGGTGAAATCTCCAGCAAAGGAAAGTCACAAACGATATTTCTGCAAATGGCTTCTTGCCAAATATCTCATCAACAAGTGTGGCTGGCAGTGACCCATTCTACTGCAGAGGTGGTAAAAATGCTCTAGCCAATACTTGTTTTCATTTGCTCCCAACTTCCTAGAAAAAGAAAAAAAAAAAGAAGAAGAAAAAAACATACTTTGAGTTGAAATTTTCTGTGTTTCATCTTAGTCCAAAGGTGACCTAAAAAGATTTCTTTTGAAAGTTGGATTAATTCAAGTTCAAGTGACATTTGTAAAGTTTAGTCTCTTGGGAAGGTACATGTACACGAAAATCTCACTGGGCAACACCAAAAAATTACATTTTCCTATTTTTTGCAACTTTTGGAAGATTAATGATTTTTGACTGTTTCTCTTGAACGGGTTTAACCCTGTTAGTATCAGGCAATCTGTTCTTTTGAAATCATTTGATTGAAACAGATTTTTTTTTTGCCTATAATTGACATAAATAAGATTTTTGATATGAGTTCACTAGGTGTTTTACAAAACAGGGTGCATGGCATATGTTTAACAGAAAAGATTCTTTTTTTAAATGCTTATTAAAATTGCTTTTTATTTCTTTTCATGTGAAGTTCTTGTATTGTGTTGTAAACTCACCAAACAGTCATTTGGGATTGTTCTGACTGTATTCACTATTGTTTTACTAGGGTAGACAAGAGTTTGTATAAACATTACTTTGAATATCTGTAACTACTGGAGAATTTTTTTTTTTGTTTTTGGTTGGTTGTTTTTTGTTGTTGTTGTTTTGTTTTGTTTTGAGACATAGTCTCAAGCAGCCCAGGCTGGCCTCAGACTTACCACAAAGCTGAACTCTTGGTCTTCCTGCCTCTGTCCCCTGAGTACTAGGAGTACAGGTGTGTGCTCGCACACCTAGGTGTCTATGTTCCCAGTGTTGGCGTTTCCAGATACAGTATGATCTAGGATATACATTTCTGATCCACAAGCCAGAAACTAAACCCTACCTCATTTCACTGTATAGGGCCTGGCAAAGCAATATAGCAGAACCCCGCCTTCCTTACAGAGTTCCTGGACAAAGTTCAGGTCAATGTACATACAATTCTTTTGACAACTCTAAGTGTTGTAAAATAATGTAAGTCAATAAAGTGAGCCAACAAAATAAACCAGCCAGTTAAGCAAATGAAGATTATACTCTATATTTCTAATCTACTTTGCTAAGACTCATCTTTGGAAAGCCTTAATTCACTTTAAGGGGGAAAAGAATCTGAGTTAAATATTAGTGTTCATACAAACAGGATGCAACCACTAATTTAAAAATAGGAAAGTTCCCCCTAAGAGTGTACTTTCTTTGATAGAAGTGTATTTGAGTAAGAATTTCATACAAATAGAATATATGCCTTAACACATGAAAACAAGGAAGGAATATTTTACATTACATTTGGATGATTCGATCAAGCTAACCCTCTTAGTAAATACTTGTCTTTTCTATTTATTACAAATATTGAAGTCAGGTCTGTAGATGTCAGACTCACACAGTTCCATCAGTCACGGGAAGTCCACCTGACTGGTTCCAGTGAGGATGTGATGTAGCGTTTGGGTCACCCGCGCTGATGTGAACAGACTCACCGTCTGCTTTTCAGTGTTTCAACTAATCACTCCATTGCCTCGTCAAAGCTGGTGGCTGTGGTTGCTGACATTTTAAAGATCTGCCACTTCAGGTCCTTGGGGCAGGTAACACAAGAGCATTCGCCATTTCTGAAAGCAGTCATGCCTGTTCCATGTCCTGCTTATTTGCAAACAACACTAAAATGGCTTTTCCCAGCTCTTCTTCCTCCAACATGGCAACTAACTCTGACTTGGAAATGCCAATTCGGTCTCGGTCACAACTGTCAATGACATAGATGACTGCATCTGTGTTTGAATAAGAACATCCTCAATATGGCCTGACACTTGTCTGTCCTCCTAAGTCTCAAACTTGGAATTTGAGATTTTTGCATGTCTCCGTCTCTACAATAAATCCAATAGTGGGAATAGTAGTAACAACTTCTCCAACCTGTAATCTGTATAAAATTGTCTTTTTTACAGCACCATCTAATCCCAAAATTAAAATCCTCATTTCCCTGGTTCCGAAGAGACTGGAAAAAAATTCTTGAGAAAAAGCCCCCCATGATGAGCCACCACCGCCCCTCGCTGATCCTTTGAGACAGGCTGGGACTCAGCAACGACTTCTAGTTGAGCCTGGGCGCCACCACCTCTGCTGCTCCAGGACTCTGGTTCCAAAGCAGACTACTCCTAGCCTGGTCCAGAAAAGAATCTTTTTATAGGTAAGAGTTTAAGTTGGGCATGATAGTACACACTTGTAATACTAGAACATGGGAGGTTTAGGCAGTGGGGTGGAGCGTTTGAAGCAAGCCTCTGTCTCAACAGAACAAGAAGAAGAAGGAGGAGGAGAAAAAGAGTAATCCAAAGAGTGATACACAGCATTGAAAGAGAGCTCCATGTTGGGATATTGTCTTTGTCAGTGTTCCATTGCTTCGAGGAGTCACCATAAACACGGCAACTCTTATGATGGAAAACATTTAGTCAGGACTGGCTTAAGGGTTCAGAGGTTTAGTCCATTATCGTCATGGCAGAAAGCATGATGGTGTGCAGGCAGACATGATGCTGAAGAAGAATCTGGGAGTTCAGAATCTGGATTGGCAGATAGTGGAAAGACAATGAGACACAGTGCTTAGCTTGAGCTTCTAAAACCTCGATGCCCATCCCCAGTGAGAGACATACTTTCTCCAACAAGGCCACACCTACTCCTACAAGGTCACACTTTCTAATGCAATTTCCTGTTTTCAAGCACAGGAGTCTACAGGGGCATGTGTGCCGGGGGGGCGGGGGGGGCATTCTTATTCAAACCACCACAGATATGTACAACCATTCTCAAGAGATACATTATTTGATAGTAAAGAATAGTAGGATAGTAAAAATGCAGTACAGATGAAGACTAAAGGTGACTTGAGTATGCAAAAATGGGAGAAATTAATATTGACAAGAGGACAGATGTAGTTTTTTTCTCTGCTTTGAGAATTGGGGACATAAAGAATAGGTGGATTGGAGATGGCATTTCAGTTGAGAGCTTAGGGTGAGAACAGACATGAGGGTTAGAAACAAGACTAGCTAAAGTAGCTAGTAGCATAGGAGAGGAAGGAATACAAACTGAAATGGAAAATATAAGCTGTTTCTTACTGGGTATGCTACCTATAGTTTGAGTGGGGAGATTTTTATCATTTTTGTGAGTATGTTTCCTGATTTCTGTCTTTGAAAAGTCAGTGCTATTCTTTGTCATAGGGATCACTACAAATAACTGTTCTTCAAAACTTTAAAACACTTTCTGGGAGGAGGTTAAATTGATTGAGTACACACAGGATACCAATTTTTAGGGCAGGCTTTGGTTCTTGTGTGGTGTGGGGACTGCAGTATGGTTTTGATCAGGGAAAAGGCATGCTCAGACTCATGAGTCTAAGCAGTTGTTCCAGAGATTGGCTCAGAGGAAGGAGAGAAAAACCAGGAAGCAGGAGACTCAATTCAGCCTAGGAAGGGTTAACCAACACTTGATCTAAACAATTTCCTCACTTTTCTGCTTGAAAACACTCATGGAAAAAATTTAAAAGCTATTCTTGCTTCTAAAGTCCCACAGCACTACACTATAGAGGTCTTTCTGCTGTAGCTGCTTTCCTGTTTTCTGCTTTCCCCAAATTAATATCACATGTTATATTGAGAATTACAAAAACAAGATTCTTAGAGGGTGATCATAACACCCTCTCTAAAACACACGTACTAATTATAGCATCAACATTCGGGTCGTGGAAAGCTCTGTTTGAAAAACAAGCCCGCTTGTCTGTTTCTTCTTAGATAGGATTTGGTTTCTTTCACTTTTTGACTCCCCCCCCCCCCTTTAAAGGAAGACTCTGTTGACAGTACACTGAAAGATTGGAGTCCCAGATGTCAGAACAGTGGGAACCTAACGTGGAAAGGCATATGGAGCCTGTCAGAAGCACCATGAGTGGCCAAAACAGGAGACAGTGCCCAAGGCAAGAGAGGCAAAGAGATGTTTGCTCTGCTGTGTGCAGGAAATCCAGGAGACTAGTGGTGACGGCCAGAGGGGCATGGCTGCCTGGCAAGCATTAGTCTGCATGTATCGAAAGAGTGTCCCAACTCAACACAGCTGTGACTTCATCTTGTAATGTGTCCTCTCCCTGCTGCTGAAATCCTGCTGCCTTCTGATTTTCTGGACAAACCTGAGAAGGGACTATGTCAATGGGATATAAAGCACAGACATTTTATGGTTAGATTTTCCTCAGTAAACCCATTTCAGGTGTTTTTGTGCTTGTTTGTTTGAACCAAAAAATGGGATTTTAGCATGTTCCACTGATGGAGTTTGCACATTTATGCAGCTTCCCTGGGACTTAACATCTCAAGTTTGAACCCGATTCTATTCATTAGCCAAATTTTTATTCTCTATAACTCTTCTCTTGGTTCATGTTCCTTTGAAAAAGACTCCTTTAAAAAAAATCAATCTAAAGTCATTGCAATAAAATCCAGAGCTCAAGTTTAAATCCTCCTCTTCAAACTTATGTGGTTTTGTCTTAGGGTCATTTTCAGTGACTGGTGTTCTGATGCCGTGAATTAATTTTGATGAAGGAGATATGTCTGAAAAAAAAAAAAAAGAGGCTTTCCAGTTTTCCAAACTGTCATGCATTCTAGATTTTCTGGGGCTATATTGCCATCAGGTTTCCTTGTGAAATTTCACTAATGGTTCTATTTATGGGAGGATGACCTGAAAAAATAATAACATCATTGTTTTTAGTTTCTCTGGAATTTTATATGGCATAAAGATTTGCATATGTGTTAAGTCATTAAGTCCTCCAAACACAAAAGGAAGGATCAACCCAAAGTCGCAGCAGCAGCAAACTCCAGAGCTCCAGTCTAAATCCTCTACTACAAACAGATGTGCTTCTGTCTTAGGGTCATTTTCAGAGGCTGGTGTTCTGATGCCTTGAATTAATTAAGGATAGACTTCTGAGCAATGAGCCTTTCCAGTTATAACTGAGCATTTGCAGCTTTGAATAATGAATTGATACCAGTTACATGGGAAGTTCTTAGCACCGTCTTCTAGAAGTTCTGATCCCAGGGCTGGGAGTGTAACTTGGTGATTGAATGCTTTCTGCTTGGGAGTGGGAATGAAAAGAAGAAGGGATAGGAAGAAGGAGAAGAAAAAAAGAGAACAATGATGATGATGATGGAGAAGAAGAAGAAGAAGAAGAAGAAGAAGAAGAAGAGGGAGGGGGAGGGGAAGCAGGAGGGGGAAGAGGAGGAGGGAGGGGGAGGAGGAAGAGGAGGAGAAAAAGGAGAAGAAGAGGAGGAGGAGAAGGAGGAGGAGGAGGAGGAGAAAGAAAACAGCAATTTGTTTTGATGCCAGCTTTTGTGGATCATAGACCTCAGTGTTGGGGGACACTGGGGCTTCTGGTTAGTATTTTCTCTATATTTTTGTGTATAATGACTCCTAGAAGTATTTCCCAATGACTGTGATAAGCCTCAATTGCTCCTGTCAACAGTTCTTTGGAGATCTTGAGGATCATTCTTGTCTTTTGCTTCCTAGGATAGCTCTTTAGCAGGAAGACAGCTCAGCATCACCTTGATGGCAGATCACATTGCTTGAGAACTTGTCAAAATTTCTTTAGATTGACCCCAGAATGAACTGGGGGATTAAGACTGTTGGGCCTGAGACTTTTCACTGCTTGGGAATTCCTAGACTCTAAGGTAGCTTTGATTCCTTCCTTAGAAGTTCCATGAATAGTATATAGCATCTTTACAAGCTCATTCTTTTTCTTGCTATACATTTATGTGAAACAAATCCATGAATATGTCTTAGGCATCTTCAAGTTCTCAGAACTTCATGATTTTCTAGCAGTGGCCCTGTCTTGAATAGAACTCAAATCAATTCCCAAGTCCACTTAGCAGCAACAATAAGATAAAATAAAGTCTGTTAGATTTGCTCCATGCTCCAATTTTCCCTTTTAATGCTTTAAATGCAAAAATCCTCATAATAATTAGGATTGAAATACTTTGTATGCATGTATAAAATACTTAAACAATAAAAAATATATTTGTAAATCCCCATAAAACAAAAAATCTCATTTTTAAGAACAATTACAAAATTAATTTTTTTTTCTTTTTGAGACTGTAACTATATCATTCCCCATACCCTTTCCTCCCTCAAACCTTCCCGTATACTCCACCTTGCTCTCTTGCAAATGCATGACCTCTTTTTTTCATTAATTGTTGTTACATGCATATAAGTCATGTATGTACATATATATTCTTAAATAAAATCTGTTCAGCTTGTATAATGTTATTTGTATGTCTTCTCAGAGTTGACCATTTGGTTTTGAATAGCTGATTGGCATGTTCTTCCCTGGGAAACTCTCATTTTAATGAAGATTTATATAGTGAAAAAAAATGCTAAGGAGTAGTGAATGGGTCATTTGACTTTTGGTAGCAATTGGATTCTAAAACTTTCTAGTGGATAAAACATATATATCATAAAAAATAAATATATATCATATCAAAACACTTGAGTATATCCTTTATTGTCGTGGAAGAATGCCACATTTTTTCTGAGCACAAACTTCTTGTGCCTCTTCTCCTCTGGCCAGAACTTTTGTAGTCAACACTTATCTTACTCAATCACCAGCTCTCACTTTCCCTTGAGAAAACCCCTGCCTTCCCAGGTAGTAACACTCTTGGCCTCATTCATTCAGCCTGAGCCATCCTGTTCTGCTCTTGGTGCAGAGTCTGGCACGTGGTCTGACTTACTTGTATCTGGAGGTCTCTAGTGAAGCTCAAGGCAGCACAGTTGTCACTGAACCCAGACAGAACCATGAGAGGAGAAAGTCCCTTCTCCCTCCTCTTCCTGCTTTGGATAATGCTGAATGAAGAAGTGGTTTCTGGGGTAGAGGACTTCTGGCTGCAAGATTACAGTTAGGCATAGAAACAGGTATCTTGTAGATGGTACAGTGTGGCAATTAAAAAACAAAAACAAAAAAGACAAAAACCAAAAAGCCTTGTTTTTTGTTAACCATATTGGACTTCTATATTAGTCTTAGGGCCATGTGCGAGCTTCTGTGAAGTAGATGAACGTGCCTGTATTTATACCAGTGTTGTTTTACACACTCTGGGCAGTATTGCTAATTGTCACAGTGCTGTGGAACAAGGATTGTGGAATCACAATCCTAAGCCAATGGTTAGGGACTTGCATCAATGGAAAGAGAATTCATCTTTATGGAATGGGTTGGAAATTAAGGTAACAATGGCAACAATGGCAACTGGTCCTTTATTACAGATGAGTTCAATGTTCTCTTATTATCAGCTACAAACACCCTTTTCTATTTTCTATTTATTTATTTAATTTTATTTTTGCTTTTTTGAGAGAGGGTCTCTCTATGTAGTCTTGGCTATCCTGGAGCTTGCTATGTATACTAGTCTGGCCTTGAACTCACAGATATTCACCTACCCCTGGCTTCCAAGGGTTGGGATTAAAGAAACAGGCTACCATGCCTCCCAAGAAAATTATGCCCATACCATTGCCATGCTCTCAGCTTTATTATGCCAAGTGGTAGAGACAAGGGTCACAACAGGCTTTCTGCTTAAGCTGTCTTAATAAAGGACCTAAAGCATGTCTTTCCATTTCACTGATTCTTCTCTATGTATTATACTTTAGGATAAAGCCAAGCCACCTACAGTAAGCAGCCTGTAGCAGAGTGCTCTTAGTAAACACCATGGACATGTGAAGTTGTACCAGTCAACCTAGTGCCCTCTCCCCTTCAGAAGCCCTCCTCAGCCAGCTACTGTCCCACCTCTCCCTCCTATTCCTGCTTCTTGCTTTTGATCTTAGCCTGACATCAAATACTTTTTCAGTCTTTTCAATAGACATAAAAGCTTAAACCTCGGGACTTCTGTAGAATCACTGACCTAAAATCTCTGTTTCTTGTACATAAAATGAGGACAATGTGACATGCATTGTATAAATAAAAACTCCTGGTGGGTACTGTCTGTTTTCTGTGGGCTGGGTACAGTTTTAAGTCCATTATCACTATAACAACATTTAAGTTTAATTTTCTTAGCCTTATATTGTTAGAATTGTATCTAGATTGTATAAATGAGGACAGTGTCTCCTGGTTACATATCTAGTAAAAGAAGTCTAATTTGAACTTTTAATACCACTATTGAACCAACTACTTGATCAGTCATTATACTATGATTCTTTACTGTTAGTATAAAAAAATATTAATACTGTGTCTTAGTTAGAGTTTTAATGTTGTGAACAGACACCATGACTAAGGCGACTCTTAAAAGAACATTTAATTGGGGCTGGTTTACAGGTTCAAAGGTTTAAAATCCATTATCATCATGATGAAGGCATGGCAGCATTTAGACAGGTAATGTATAGGAAGAGCTGAGAGTTCTACATCTTCATCTGAAGGCTGCTAGGGGAAGACTGGCTTCCAGGCAGCTAAGAGGAGATTATTAAAGCCCACACCTACAATGACACTCCTACTCCAACAAGGCCACACCCATTCCAACAAGGCCACATCTCCTAATAGTGCCACTTCTTGGGCCAAGCATATGCAACCCATCATATATTCTATAATAAAAGAATGTATCAAAGTGGCACATCTGCTGGGAATAATGGTGCATTCTTTTAATCCCAGAACTTAGGCAGAAGTATGAGAATCTCTGTGAGTTTGAGGTCAGCCTGATCTACATACAAGTTTTGGGCAAGCCAAAATTGCATAATGAAACTGCTCCCACTATCAAAAGGCTTATCTAGTAATTTTGTGTGAACCATCCATTCATATCACTTTGTATTAATATTATATGTGTAGTTGATATGGTTTGCATATTCATGTCCCCAAGAATTCAAGTGTTCAAACATTTTCCCCATTGCAATGGTATCCAGAGACACTGAGAACTTTAAGACCTAGTTTGAGCTTTAAGAAGGAATCATCTTTTATTGTTGAGAATAGTTCTCACTATCCTGGGTTTTTGTTATTCCAAATAAATTTTCAAATTGCTCTTTCTATCTCTATGAAGAATTGATTTTGGAATTTTGATGAGGATTGCACTGAATCAGGCAGGAAGATCAATGGAATAGAATTGAAGATCCAGAAATGAGCCCACACACCTATGATCATTTGATCTTTGTCAAAGGAGCGAAAACCATCCAGTGGAAAAAGGTCAGCATTTTCAGCAAATGATGCTGGTTCAACTGGAGGTCAACATGTAGAAGAATAAAAATCGATCCATTCTTATCTCCTTGTACAAAGCTCAAGTCCAAGTGGATAAAGGACCTTCACATAAAACCAGATACGCTGAAACTAATAGAAGAGAAGATGGGGAAGACCCTCGAATACCTAGGCACAGGGGAAAAGTTCCTGAACAGAACACCAATGGCTTTTGCTCTAAGATCAAGAATTGACAAATGGGACCTCATAAAATTGCAAAGCTTTTGTAAGGCAAAGGATACTGTCAATAGGACAAAATGGCAACCAACAGATTGGGAAAAGATCTCTACCAATCCCACATCTAATAGAGGAATAATATCCAATATATACAAAGAACTCAAGAAATTAGACTCCAGACAACCAAATAACCTATTAAAAATGGGGTATAGAGCTAAACAAAGAATTCTCAACTGAGGAAACTCGAATGGCTGAGAAGCACCTAAAGAAATGTTTAGCATTCTTAGTCATCAGGGAAATGAAAATCAAAACAACCCAGAGATTCCACCTCACACCAATCAAAATGGCCAAGATCAAAAACTCAGGTGATAGCAGATGCTGGCAAGGATGTGGAGAAAGAGAAACACTCCTCCATTTTTGGTAGAATTGCAAGCTGGTATAACCACTCTAGAAATTAGTCTGGTGGTTCCTCAGAAAATTGGACATAGCATTACCTTAAGACCCAGCTATACCACTCCTGGGCATATAGCCAGAAGATGCTCCAACATATAACAAGGACATATGCTTCACTGTGTTCATAGCAACCTTATTTATAATAGCCAGAAGCTGGAAAGAACCCAGATGTCCTTCAACACAGAATGGATACAGAAAATGTGGTACATTTACACAATGGAATATTACTCAGCTATTAAAAACAATGAATTTGAGAAATTTTTAGGCAAATGGATGGAATTAGAAAATATCATCCTGAGTGAGGTAACCTGATCACTAAAGAACGCACATGGTATGTACTCACTGATAATTGGATATTAGCTCAAAAGCTCACAATATCCAAGATACAACTCACAGACCACATGAAGCTCATGAAGAAGGAAGACCAAAGTGTGGATGCTTTGACCCTTCTTAGAAGGGGTAACAAAATGCTCATGGGAGCAAATAAGGAGACAAAGCGTGGGGCACAAACAGAAGGAGGGGTTGTCTGGAGACTGTTCCACTGGGGTATCTATCCATGTGCAGTCACCAAAGGTAGAAGCTGATGTGAATGTCAGGAAGATGGGATAGGGGGTTCCTGGGTGGGGGAAAATGGGGAGAGGAGATTACATCTGAAATGTAAATAAAATATCCAATAAAAAAGAAAAAAAAGAATTCATTTTGCTCTTAAGGGGCCATATTGGTTGCTACAGAGCAGGTTGCAATGGTGCAATGCCCTTTCCCTTTTCAGTTGTGTTCTGACCTACCATCCTAGTAGCTATTTAAGTTTGGATTTCAAGCCTCTAGACTTCTACCACTAGGCAGAGTAACTACCTTTCCTTTTGTATTTTCTAATCTCTGTTATTCCTTTATAGCTGCAAAAAAATGGAATAGTAACAAGCTATTTCAGAGGGTGCAGGAGGTAGGGAGGGAAAGGGAGAGGGACAGGGAGAAGGAGAGAGATCATTTTGGTGCTTGATATTTTTGTTCCAGAGGTTCCTAAAAATAAACTTAATTATTGTGTTAATATTAGATTAGAACATGCGTCTATGTGTCGATACTGAATTAACTTTTTTTCACACTGATCATCACACAGCTAGAAGCTGTGGGAAGATACATGCTCTGCTTCATTTCTTGGTAACAAGACTCTTTAATGGGAGGCAAGACCAAGTCTGGAACTCAGTGGAGCTGGTGTTTAGGGTTGCCTGGCTCTTTTACAATCTCAATAACTGGCACCAAACAAGCCACTTAACTCTTCCATGCTCAGAACTAACAGATGTATAAATTGTTTGTAGACTCTAAAACTTTTAGAGGTATGGTTGTTTACTTTATGTTCATATTCATATTCCTGTCTAACCCCTGATACTGACACTGTGGTATATATGGAAAGTATAGTCCATTGTCACAGAAATTTTCCTGTCTCAGACATAAGCCAGGGCATCTCATCTATTTGAGCCTGCTGAAGCAATGTTTCTTACATGAAGACTGATAGGCGTGTGGTGAGAGGATTTCTAAGTGATGCTTGCACACTGTATTGTTTGATGGTTAGAAATCTGTGAAACTCCCACTATGCATTCCCATATAGGTATGGCTGATGTCATTTCCCCAGTGTTCCTCTGACACACAATTGCAGGCTGCTCAACCAACAGTTCAACAAGGTCCCAACCTTGCTCCTAGTCAGATGTCTGTCTTAGGGAGAAATAGTGCAAGTACTCCACTGGTCTGGATAGCATATGAACATGATATAGTGATAGTCCTTTAAAATCCCAGGATACAACTTCAATTGGGAGTACTGTCCATGTGGAGAATATTTGAACTCCAAGGGTCAGGCAGGAAATGAAGACACAGAGATTCAGAGAGAATACAAGAGTTGCCTGAGGGTGCTCAGTCCATCAATAATCTGACAGGCTGGAACCTAGATCATTTGGTTCTCAGACTGGGTTCTTTCCAATATTCAGCATACCCTTATTTACACAGATGACATTAATAGAATTTTCCTGAGCAACTGTTCAAAGAAATACTCATAAAATACCAAAAGAACAGAAAGCAGAAAGCCTCTAAGATTCTTAGATGATTTGTATGGTTTTTTTTTTTTTTTACACCGAATGGAAGAAACATAGATAGTTAAGCAAGCAACATTTTAAATGGTGTAAGACTATGTATACATAATTTAGTGGCAATTATTGCCTTGCTTCTGGGACTGATACAAAAACATGACAGTAGTAGTATTCATCAAACGAGTGAAAATTTACATTTAGATATTCATATGACCCAAAGTGATCAGCTTCACAGACATCTCAGGCTGGTATTTGAAAGAAAGCTTTGACTTGTGCGGGCCACAAGGTAAACATTTATTCCAGACCAACCACCAGGAGATAAGAGACCATGAGAAAAGAATGAAATGAGGCATGACTTGCAACAACCAGCACGAAGTGGAGGGCATGGTGGACTAGCCAAATGTGAGCCCATAATGGATTATAGGAAAAACAAATATTATGTTTGGAAATTCAAATGGAGTAAGATGAATTCCAGCCAGAATTATAGTGATTTTCCTATTATTTTTTAATATTTGTCAGTCTCTTAAGCTAGCACCAAGTCGAATTTTGTAGTTTCCCTCAAGAAAGTTTGTTAAGTGCCTAAAGAATTTTAGACAAGGGAAAACTCAGTTTGTTCCCTTGGAGAAGAAAAAAAAAGGCTCCCAATCATGTAAAGCTGTTATAAAATGTTTTAGCTGCCTGAAGAGATGAATTAGAGAAGATATTGAAAGTATATCCCAATACAATAATCACAGAAAATGACACACTTAGGCAATAGCTGATGTTTTGGGCAATGTCTTATGGCAAATGCTGTTCAGGAATAATTCCATTTATGCTCACAAATCTATGGCACAACTAATTATCCATATGCATTAGATAAAGGAACTTTTAAAGAGAGTGATCTCACTGAGCACTAGAGATATAAGACAATGTTTACAATTTTTACAGTTCTTCCTCTTTCTCTTCCTCCTCTTCCTCCTCCTCTTCTTCTTCCAAGAAGAACCCTAGTGTTTTTTTTTACTATTGGGGGAATCAAGTTTTCTTTCTGTAAGGAGTGACTTCTAGTCTGATTTACACATGGTAATACCTTTGTTTTTGCCAAATAATTGGTTGTGTTCTGAAATATGAAATGGCTATTTATTTGCACTTTTTATTTTGGAAAAGATCTTGCTAAGTTGCCCAGACTGGCCTTGAACCTGTGCTCTTTCTATCTCTGTCCTCTCTGTCCTTTGAATAGCAAGGATTATAGACCAGTGCTGCCAGTGCCAGGCCTGGCTTGGAAGTTTCTTTTCTTCTTCTTCTTCTTCTTCTTCTTCTTCTTCTTCTTCTTCTTCTTCTTCTTCTTCTTCTTCTTCTTCTTCTTCTTCTTCTTCTTCTTCTTCCTTCCTCCCTCCTCCCTCCTCCCTCCTCCCTCCCTCCTCCCTCCTCCCTCCTTCCTCCTTCTTCTTCCTCCTCCTCCTCCTCTTCCTCCTTCTCCTTAAAAAGCAGTGGTTTCTACAAGGTTCTTTCATACATTCTTTAGTTTTGGATAACCTGCCCCGTACTTACTTCTTTCCCAACCCCCTACCCCATTCCACTTAAACTTGTAACCTCAGTATTGCCCCTCTTTACTTTCATATCATATGTGTTCTGCTGTCTCTTTCCCTCCTTCCCCTTCTAATGGGTTCAGTGTTTGAGAGGAGCAACTCCCTTTGCAGTTTGAACAGCTTGGTTTGGCCATGTAGGGCTGACCTGAGAGGGCTTGCAACTGGGCTTGGATTCTCTGCTCTCCTGCCTGCTTTTCTACAGAGACTTCCCCTGGCTTACTAATTTCCTTTACAGACCATGTTTCTGGCAGCAGAAGAGCTCACTGTGTTCTACCCTGTCTGTGTTCCTTCTTGGAGGTTAAGTCATGAGATTCTTACTTCACTGTCTTGCTTGTTGTTATTAAGGAAGTGTCTTAAGGAGACATGTTTTCTTTTCTGTCTTGGGTTGCTGTGTTGTGAAGTTGCACTATGTGGAGCAGTGGAAGACACCAGGCAAAGGGGAAGAAGACAAACCAATAAGCAGAGGTGACATTCCAAGGATGGTAGAATAAATAGACAGATGGAAAGACTTCCGTGAACAAATCATTCATCCCAGGATGTCTATGAGAGAGAATAAACACGCTTCTCACTTAAGCCACTTTTATTTGGTTTTCAGCTAGTGTTGCTGAATGCATTCTTGCTGACAAGGTATAAACATTAAGGTTTGATTTTATGTCTCTAAATTGCTAGAATCATGTTTTTAATCACAACAAAAAGTTGAAAGAAACAAATCAAAACTGAATTTGTAAAAACTAAGGGAAACCAAGGGACAAGATTAACTGAAGCAGATCACTTAGAATAGTATGGAAATTTTAATAGTATTAGTTCTTTTTAAGCATAAAAATAAAAAACCCATAGAATATTTTTACATTTATTTATGTTGTTTTCAATTTATTTCCTTAATGATTATGGTTTTTAGCACACATGTCTTTCACCTCTTTTGTATTAATTTTTATGTTTTTAAGACTTATTTTTTGTAGGTTTTATAAGTGGATTGTTTTCATGGTTTTCCTTTTTGGATAGTTAGTCGGTATACAGAAATATTGCTTTTTTAATATTGCTTTTGTCTCTTACAACTTTGCTGATTTTATTTTAAAATTTGTGATGGGGTATTAACATTTTCTATTATCTGCAGGCAGGACAGTTTAACTTGTTTCCAATTTGGAGGCTTTTTAGTTTATTTTATTTCCTAATTCTTCTCCTTGACTTATGCTGACTATAACGATGTGAATGGGCATTCCTGTCTTAGACTTAAAGAAAAAGCTTTCAACTTCTCATAATTGAGTACAATATTAGCTGTGGGTATGTCATAAGTGCTTTTTATTGTATTGTGATAGGCTACTTCTATAAGACATTTTGTTATAAGAATGTGTTGAATGTTGCCACATGCTATGTGATATACGGATCTTTGTCATTCATTCTGCTAATGTGGTTTATCATATTTCTACATTTGTAGTCATCCCGCCTTTCTAGGAGAACTCTCAGTCGACTTTTCAATGTGATGGTGAGTTTGTCTTGCTAGTATTTTATTGAGGACTTCCTCATCTATGAAACAGGAATGTAGATTTGTGCTTAAAAATATTTTTAAAGTGTTCATGTCTGGTTTTAGCATTAGGGCAATATTGGTCTGGTAAAGTGAGCTTAGAACTATTTTCTTTTCTTTAGTTTCTTGGGTGAGTTTCAGAAGGATTAGTGTCAGTTCTTTAATGTTTAGTAGAATTCAAGAATAAAGTCATCAGCTCCTGCATGGGAGACATTTTATATTGATCTGTATGTGTTTTCTATTTCTTCCTGACTCAGTCTTGTTATGTTGTATGTGTCAAGGAATTTATCTATTTCATTTGTGTTATTTAGTTTGCTGTTATAAAATTATTTCAAATATCCCTTTAAAAAAATCCCCTGTTTTTCTATGGTAGCAACTGTATTGTCTCTTTGATGTTTGATGATTAATATGAATTCTTTTTCAGACAATTTAAAGACTTCCAGTGTTTTTTAGGTATGGTTAATAGAAATTTGTTGGTTCCTTTGATTGTGTTTTCTCTTGCTTCTTCGTGTCCCCATAGAACTGCTGTGTTGTCTGCTATATAGTTTTTATAGACTGACTTTGAAAAGGAAAGAACATCCTTGTTTATCAGTGTTTAATATGAGGAAACGAGAGACTAATCTTTAGACAAAATTCTGATTAAAAAAAAATAAATGATTTTGGTTGCAAAATACCAGAGTAGGAAGGTAGTGTACAAGTGGCACAAGGTCTTACAACTCAAGAAGAATAGACAAAACTTCTGTGGAAGGACACTTCTACCCAGAACATCAAAAATTTCCATGGATCAAGCTGAGAATAAGTAAAAGCTCACACTCCAAAATTGTAAAGCACTAGAGAAACAATTTACAGCAACAGCATATCGGTTAATAGGACTATAAAATGAGACCTATCATATCTAAGCACATATATGTATATATACACACTTAAAATTACACGAGAGAAGGAATATAATCATGATACATAGAATTATGAAAATCCATAGGCTATTCGAAAATAACTAACTAGAAGCCAAACAAAATTTTCGGTACCAGGATTGGGTTACATATAATTAACTTGGTGGCCAAAAAGGTCCCCTGGGAGCCACCCCAACAACCCAGGCTATTGTCAAGGCTACTGTTTGTGCTCCACCACTTCCAGTTGCACCACCAGCACTGTGGCTGAAGACAGCACCACATAACTCATCGAACACAGAGAAGTGGAGCTGATGCCTACCTAAGATCTTTCATGAGATGGAACCCACACCTGACACTGTTTGAGTGCCAAGAACCTGAAAGGAGGCCAGGAACCTAGGGGAAAACCAGATGTTACTGTTCTATCAAAGGAGTGTAGAAACAAAACGACTCCTAATGACATTCTGTTATCCTCAGAGATCAGTGCCTTGCTCAGTTATCATCAGAGAGGCTTCCTCCTGCAGCAGCCAAAGGTTATGCAGAGTTAGACTTTGGATCACATAGTCTTAAATGGGATGTCTCCATGAAATCCCTCCCCTCAGGTCTCAGAGAACTCTGAGGAAGACTGTAAGAACCAGAGGGGATGGAGGACATGAAGGAAATGAGGACTGATCAGTACAGTGGGACTGAGGATAGATGAGCTGACAAAAACTGTGGCAGCATGTACAAGGCCTGCATGGGCTTGCACCTATGGGGTCTCAGCACTAAGAGGGGAAGTGAACATAACTTCCCATCTCTAACCCAGAAGCTAGCTCCAACTTATAACCACTGACAAATGATATTAGTTTTCTCCAAGGGAGTCTCACTAGGGAAAGGAACCACTGTTAAGGGCAGGCCCCATGCCCAGCAATAGATGATAGACACAAAACAAACTCAATGGTACTTTTGGGCTTTTTAAATTTATTTTTATTTTTATTTATTTAGTTAGTTTTTATCTTATAGATCCTTTGTACATATATTGTAGCTCTGACTTTGTGTTTTTATGAGGTTCTTGTGTGTGTGAACATATGTATATCTGTATCTATATGTGTTTCTTGTGCTTTTTCTTTGGCTCTTTTTCTTCTGTTAATTTCTTTATTTGTTTTTTCCTAATCTTGTTCTTTTTAGTTTTATTTTATTTATTATTATTCCTTAGCTGCCTGTTTGTTTTCTAATGTGAAACAGAAAGGGTGTTGATCTCGGGATGGGAGGCGAGGTAGGGAGAAAGTAGGAGAAGCTGGGGAAGAGGAAAATATAATCAGAATATATTGTATGAAAAAATTCATTTTTAATAAAAGAAAAAGGTAATGGACTTGGACTGTTAGAAATGAATCATATAGGCATTGAAATTAATAAATTAAACAGTAGCTAATATCTTCTAGCAGAACTAGAAGATAAATCTGTATGATTATTTGGAAAGCACTTCAAAGAAATAAAATATCAGAAAATATGAAATATCCTGAGATGCCAAGGATATGAGAAGCTGAAACATATACTATGAATTTCATCAAGAAAGAATAAGAGACTGACAGAAAATTAATATTCAAGATGGCCATTCAGTATCATTAAAACAAACAAACAAACAAACAAACAAACAAGCACCATGAGTCCTAGCACAGTAGAAGCACAAGTTTCTTGACAGAAGAAGTAAAAGAAATCTACATGTAGATGTATTTTAGTAAAGCTGCAGAGAGTCAAAGTTAAAGCATAATAAAAACAACTTCAGAAATAATATAAGTTGCTAACAACAAAAAACCTACTTTGGCTGGCTGGAGACTTTCACATGTTCTAAAATTTAAAACAGGGCCTCACTGGAATGCAATACAATTGAGGCTAGCCTCAAATTCACAGTAGTTCTCTTGCCTCTGCCTCCTGAGTGATTGGATAAAAGGTGTGCACCAGCAGGCTTTGTTGGTTGGAGACCTTTGAAGAGATAATAACGGATCTTAGAAGGCGGGCAGGTCTTCTGAGTTCTGCAAGGAAGTCATTACCAACCTAAATTCTATAGCCAGATAAACTCTCTCAGCAATAAGTTACTCTTCAAAACAAAAGCAAAGGAAGACACGTTCAAACAAAAATACTAGAAAGAATTCAGCACAAAAGGAATACCCCAAAGGAAAGAAATACCCCAAACCATGATTCCGAAGAAGGAAAACTGAACCAAGAAGAAAGGTATAAAAAGGAACGGCTAGCAAATGAGCCTTAACATTTTCCTTCCTGCTTCTGGAGGCCCAATGCCTTCCATAAGAAGGTGGGCAGAGTCATTGTGTGGAGTGCAAGGAGGAAGACGTAATTCATCAACACGCACTTTTACCCATGGTGCTAGTGGATTCGGTTCCCTTGCTGGCATTCAGCGCTTATTGAACTTAGGTTTTATTATCAGAATTATATGATGATCAAGGATGAAATACTTTGGCCCTTAAAGAATTATAAGCAAAGAAAGCCAGAGATTTCTACATCAAGTCTGCAATTCAAGAGTGGCAGCGGTAATAGTGGCCGGGGGGACGGGGCGAGAAAGTAATTTGGCATCGTGTTCCTAAGGGAAAGCCTTACCGCTGGGCTCAGGAGACAGCTTCTCCAGATTCTAATTAGATTTTTCGCTTTCTTCGGTGGTTACTGAAAATGTAAATGAACAATAATTCTGGATGATAAAGGAAAAAAAACATGATAAAAAAGGAATGTAAGTGTTAACCAGCCGTTGGAGTTCACAGAAAGGACCATTTTAGCAAATGTTTCCAGAGTCCGTCAGCCCAGCCGAGTTGCTGCAATACAGTTTAGTGCCCAGCTGTTTTTCTGGAAATGAACTCACGGGCAGACTGTTGATTGGGTGATTTTTCAGGCACAGAATGCCTAGAAACTGTCTGAACAGGAATAAATGCCTGAGTCTGTCAGGGAGTGAGCACTGAATGTCAGGAGAAGGGCATTAAAAGTACAGATGCTCTGGGTTTGGGCCAGGATGTAGTAGCAAGCTCATAAGTATTCACAGGCCAGACCCATGTCAGGATGGGGCTTAGTGTCAGGGAAGGTGTAGTGTAAAGGCAATTCCAAGGTATACTGGCTGTTTTTGAGTGTCAACTTGACCAAAGCTGGAGTCATCCCAAAGAGGGGACCCTTGGTTGGGGAAGTGCCTCTGTGGGTTCCAGTAATGGGGGGCATTTTCTTGGTTAGAGGTTGGTGGGTGTGAGCCCAGCCTATTGTGGGTGGTACAATCTCTGGACTGGTAGTCCTGGGTTCTGTGGGAGGGCAGGCTGGGCAAGCCAGGGGAAGCAAGTCAGTAAGAAGCACTCCTCCATGGTCTCTACATCAACTTCTGACTACAGGTTCTAGCCCTGTTTGAGTTCGTGTCCTGACTTCCTCCAATGATGGATTGTGATCTGAAAGTGTAAGCCAAATAAACCCTTTCCTCCCTATCTTGCTCTTTGGTCAAGGTGTTTCTTTCACAGCAGTCATAAAAACCCTAACTAAGATACCGGGGTAGCTGAAAATGGACAATTTTCTAGGAAAAGGAGCCAGCTAAATAGAAAAACCTACTAAGCCTGTACCTGCCTCAATATTCAAATAGAGATGAAGCATGTGTAGTCAGAAGTTGTATTAATGCCTGAGAGCATCACCTGTTTTACAGGAAAGAACAGGACCAAAAGCATGCAAGAAAACCAATAGCTCCTATGTTCGCACAATCCCCCGAAAGCTTTTAATCACAGTCTTTTGGGTGGTATGAAGGCAATCAAGTTTTGATCAGTGCGAAAGCATTATCGAATGTGATGTAGTGAAATGAACTGTGAGATCAGGAGGTACTTAAAATATACTGCTTTCCCACAAAGGACTACGATTTCATAAAGCCTTCCTTCTTAAAGAATAAAATAGTTAATATTCTAGAAAGATGCCAGCAAGCTTAATTAGCTTTTAATTGGGGAATAGGGATGTCATAATTAAGGAACTTGGCAGAATGGGAGCTGAAGAGCCAGCTTGAAGGGTTATGTTAATTGGAAAAGTCATTTATGCAGCATGATAATCTTACCTACTGAGCATCCTCTCCCCTCCTCCCTCCCTCTCTCTCTCTCTGTCTCTCTCTCTCTCCTTCCCTCTCTTCCCCTCCTCCCTCCCTCTCTCTCTTTGTCTTTTCTGTCTCTCTGTCTCTCTCCTTCCCTCTCTTCCCCTCCTCCCCCTCCCTCTCCTCCCCTCCTTTCTTTTTGAATCAGAAACGTCAGCAGTGGAAAACTCTCTCACCCCCTCCTGTCTTTAGAACAGTGTCATTGCTACTATACTACAAAAAGATAGTTTTATTGTTTTTTTTCCCTGTGAACCTTTTATGATAGCAGGAGTTCTATAAAAAAAAAGTCATGGGAGATATAACATTTCAGCTTAATATGCATTGAATGTTTGTTGTGTCAAACAATACCCCAGGCAGGGACTGCAGCCATCAGTATGGGATCATGTTCAGAGGAGTGAGGGAGACACTCAAATGAAGTGATTGGGTCAGCATTGCAAACTGAGGGCTAAGAGACTGGCAAAGCTGTATGTAGCCTGAGGGTGTTATTAATAGGATCCCGATTCTTAGGAGGGGGTTTCTCAAGACTATTTATACCTAGGAATTACCTAAGACATTAAAAATATATTTCTCAGGCCTTGTTCCCTCAATTCTGAATTTTTGCTCCAGGCGAGCTCAGTCCTGGTTCTTTCCAGAAGCTTCTCATCTTAGCACCCATTGACCTTAATAATGGACCATTTTCTTCCAAACCTCGGTTTATGATATCATCCGATCTGGTTTTAATTCTTTCCCCTCTAATAGGGTTAACACTGGTATTTCCTTAGAGTAGACCTTCCCTGGCTGTTTGTTTTCCACTGAGAATTCCTATGGTGCCTGTAGGTCTGCCAGTCCCTTACATATCTATCTATGGTGAGAAGGGGTGAATCATGATCCATGCCTGGGCCTAACAGTAACTTGTCTGACTGTGCTGTATAGAATACAGAACATAGTAGGTCTATTAAGAACCCTTCTGGGATTGGGAAAAGACAATGGAAAGAACAAGGAAAGCAAGCAGAGACAAGAGTACAATACAGAACGTGGATTTGACCTATCAGTGGAGGCGCCTGGGCTTGAAGCTTCCAGAAGTTCACTTCTCTACCTATGCCAAGAGGAACTATCTGAATGCAGCCAACAGCTAGATCACAGTAGAGCTTAGAAATGAAAACGATGACAGAATCCTGGTAACCTCATTTGATTCCATGGATCCGGCCTTTTCTGAAGCCAGGAACATCTACTCCTGGGCTTTTTAGTTTTGTGACACAATTCATTTTGTTGCTAAGCTATTTTGAGTTGACTTTGTTGTATTTGTTACCAATGGTTCTGTCTAATAATAAATTGCTGGGGGTTTCTGTGAGGGTAAACTGGAATACTGTAGATAAGACAAGATTCCTGGAATATTGTAGACATGATAAATGCTTGCTGTTGATGTCATGACTATTGTTCTTTGACCTCTCCTTCCCCTCAGGGTTCCCTTTCCTTAACTGGGCTGCCAAGTGCAATGCAGTTTACAATATCATCTCCTTTCTATAATGTTTATCCAAAATAGCTAGAAGTTTTTTTCTTTTTTAAATCTTTTCCATGGTTTGGTTTAGTTTTAGCCATGATTCTCTTTCTCATGAATATATAAGACCACAGCTTTTATATTAAAGCAGGCAGACAAAAAAATATCACTTGAAGGACACTTTCTGCTATCTGTGTTTTCTCCATTAGTCTACTGCCTACTCTGTGGTTGACTTGAAGACCCCCAAAGTGTCTGCTGCCCAGTTATACCTTGACTTTACAGATTGCTCCTATATGCCTCAATGCCTTTTCTTTGTCCCACCTCTTCCTATCCAACTAAGATTGGCTGCCCTTCAAGACTTTTTTCTGCTCTACTTTCACTTCTCAAACACTGGCAAAGCTGACTTGCCTCTTCTGAAACCCCCTTTATATCCTATTATGATTCATTATGTTTAAAATGCAATTGTCTTCTCTCTCTCTCTCTCTCTCTCTCTCTCTCTCTCTCTCTCTTTTGGTTTTTCGAGACAGGGTTTCTCTGTGTAGTCCTGGCTGTCCTGGAACTCACTCTGTAGACCAGGCTGGCCTCAAACTCAGAAATCTGCCTGCCTCTGCCTCCCAAGTGCTGGGATTAAAGGCGTGTACCACCACCGCCTGGCTGCAATTGTCTTCTCAATAATACCTTATAGTCACAGACAAGGAAAGTTTGTGTGCCTCTCTGAATCATTTACCTGGATAAGATTCTCTAAAATTTGTTTTAAAGCTACTACTATTCAAATTTGGTCACTTTTTTAGAGGCAGACAAGATAGTGCTATTGGTTGGCTTAAGATGCTGTATGGTAAACTTGGCTTTAGAAAGCTATCTGTAGAGAATTCCACCTCAGAGAATCTGGGCACTAGTTAGATTCTTTGCTTGTTTTGCCTCTGTAATTTGAGGCAGAGTCACCTTACATCTATCTCTTTCCTTCATCACGCTCCTCTACTGCCACAGGACAGCCTAGGAGGTTAGAGTGAATGAGTAAGTTCCATTGACTTAGATATGGATGCTTATCATTTATTCCATCATTTTAGTTCCTTTTCTGTTGCTGTAATAAAATACCTCCCCAAACAGCACAACTAAAAGGAGATGCTTATCTAGCTCACAGTTCTAGGTTACAGCCTATCATGTTAGGGAAATGACAGTGTCAGGAACTTCAAGCAGCTAGTTCTATTACGTACGTAGTAAGACCAATGAATGCACAGTTCACTTACTGTACTTTTATATGGTTCAGATGCTCTGTCTAGGGAATGGTGTCATCCATAGCAGGCAAGTCTTGTTACCTCAGTTAATATAATCAAGACAGTGCCCCACATGGATGCCCAGAAGCCAATCTTCCAGATGATTCTGGATTTTGTCCAGCTGACAATACCATCACAACAGTAATTGGATCATATTCTAGGAGTTGATATCACATTTCCAAATTGTTGTCCTCATATTGCTGTGTCTATAAACTATGTGTACCACCCAGTTAGGTCATCCTTTTGTGTATAATAAAGCAATTCATGTTAGTTTAGACAAATTTAAATATTCATTTAAGATTTTCTCCTTAAATATGATTGATCCTGTGGTCTTAGAGCCAAGATTAAAATGAATAGTTGTCTGATTCATTTTCTTCTCCACCCTTAAGTTTTTAGTATTTCCTTAGTGTTATTTTAGACCGGTGGTTCCCAACTTCTTATTGCTGCACTTCTTTAATACAAATTCTCAAGTTGTTGTTCCTTTCCCTGACCATAAATTTATTTTCATTGCTACTTTATAACTGTAGCTTTGCTACTTCTATGAATCATAATGTAGATATCTGATATGAAGGATATCTGGTATGTCACCCTTGTGAAAGGGTTGTTCAACCCTCAAAGAGGTCACAATCCACATGTTGAGAACAATTGTTTTAGACACTTCTCTGCCAAGATTGTGGGCTATGGAAGCAGAGGGTATTTTACCTTAGAATTCAAGAATATATTGGCAAAAGACTGCAAGAAGACAAAAAGCATTTAAAGCTTCTTTAAATATTATAAAGCATTACAAAAGTCAGGGCAACTCATATATTAAATTGTTTATGATTCTGTTTTATTTAGTTTATAAAGCTTTTTCTTCAGATATTTAGTAACACTACTTCAGTGTACATACAGACACACAGACATACAGACCCCCACACACACACACACACAGACACACACACACACACACACACACACACACACACACACACACAAAGTATTACTGCACATGAAGTATGAAGGTTTTCTTTTTTTTTACTGACAAAGCCAAATAAATCCAGTAAACATACATGTATAATTTAAAGAAAAAAGTTGATTCTGAGAATTGCTAAAAGCAACTCTTGAGAAATATTTAATGACTTATTAATCCACTACATCTAAAACTATGAAACACACTGTTCTCTGAGATTATTGAACATGGCACAAAAGAATACTTAAGACCATTAAATGAGTACAAATAGAAGCTTTTCCATCATATATCAAATAGAACATTAGTTACTAGGACCCAGAGCATGTTGGCTAGTATAAGGGGGATAGAACTACATCCTGGCAAAAGCAGCTTTGTTAGCTGGGAAAGAAACCATCTTGTTGATTGTTTTATACATAGAAACCAGTTATAAAATGGGAAGAGGCACTGTATGCCTTTTTTTCTCCTGTATAAAATCAAACAGAAAACAAGCTTGATTATCACTCTTGGCACACACTAGCAATTATGTAGTATATCTTTTGAACAAAAAAAAAAGTTTAAGGACAAAGATCAGTTTACAAACAATGATAGGCTGGACATCAGTGGAGATTGCTTCCACCAACTCACAAAACTGACTCTCTGGACAGTGACATTATAATAATATCTTGAAATTCATCATGGAAGGAATATTCATACTTTAGAATCAGGCAATGCTTTAACATCGACTCCAAACCCACATCTGGATGAAGAAATAGCTAGACACAAATGACTAACAATAGATCATAACTTTTTGATGAGATTCCAGAACCAACTCTGTGAGACCGTGAAAGGATGATTTGGTTTCCGGTAGAGCACTGGCTCAGAGATAGCTAGAGACCCAACAGATGTCCATTGCCTGTGAGGGACATCACATATCTCACCACGACCCTGTATTCCAGACTCCTGACACAGTCTAAGACCTTCATTTGATCTGCCATTCAGTCATGTAGGGCAACGCTCCTACCAGCCCCTCTACAGGTAGAGGGAGTGACTACGGGCCTCAGCCTCCAGAGATTTCCATATTAATGAGATACCTAAAGGCCAGAGGCGTAGCTAATTAACTATTCTTTCCTAGACCCACTCCCCCCTCTCTCCCTATTTAAGTCCCCTGACCTAAGGGGCGGGGTGCATCCAGATCCATCTACCATCCACTATGAAAATAAAGCCTGGAAAACCCATGGACTCCTCGAGTCTTTTGGGAGCCCGCTGTGCTTCCCTGAGGACCTCTCTGCATTCCAGCCTCAGAGGCCTGCCTCTTCAAACAAGCTAATCAGGCCGCTGACCCTGCCAAGCTAGTATAATAACCGAATTTCTTCCCACAGGGTGTCCAGGGCCTCTTTTTTCTCCCTTCCTCACCACCTCCTCATTGCATCTTCATGTCTGGGAGTCCCAGAGCTTGAGACCAGTCGGTCCCCAGCTCCCTCCTGGCCCAGGGATTCCCAACTGAAGAGCCTCTGTCTCACACCCCTCCCCCCACCCCTGCTCCCCGCCACAGAACTTCAGATTGAGTTTTCTTCCAGTCTGGAGGCATCCCTGCAGCTTCTCACAGCCCAGTGTCCTAGAACCAACTCAATCAAAATCCTGTGTGTTTCTGCTTCTCTCTGAAGGCACACCTCCCTGAGGAGCCCAGAAAGAACAGAAGACACATGGGGACCCACAACTCAGCCCAACATGTGCAAGCTAATCATTCCCTACAACTCATAGTTGTTAGCATCGTGCAGTGTTGCAGAACTCTCTGTTAGGGCCTTTGGAAATCATTCAGACAGTTCAATAATAAAGCAAAGACCTTTGTTCTAGAGGTGTGCTGGATAACAGCTTTTGGATTAACTTAATAATTTCAATAGATACTGTCTTAGGGTTTTATTGTTGTGTGTGGACACCATGACTATTAGGCAAATCTTAAAGAACAACTTTTAATTGAGGATAGCTTATAGAGTCAGTGGTTCAGTTCATTATCATCAAGTGGGGAGCATGGCAGCATTTAGGCAGGCAGGGTGTAGGCAGAGCTGAGAGTTCCACATCTTCATCTGAAGGCTTCTAGAGGAAGACTGACTTCCAGGAAGCTAGGACAAGGGTCTTTTAAAGCCCACATCCACAGTGACACACTTACTCCAATGAGGCCACACCTTCTAATAGTGCCACTCCCTGGGCTGAGAATATACAAACCATCACAAATACACTGTTCCTCAAACCCAAGACATGGGTGCATCAATTGTTTGCAAGGATTCTGGAATACAAGGGTCTCAAGTTTGCAGAATGGCTGAACTTTATGTTTGCTTCATGCATGCTGTATTTCCACTAACAACATTCTCTTGTTGTCTGTAGTTCCCTGAGACGTTTTATCATTTATATAACTATCAAGAACGATCACTTTGTCATCTTCAATAGATTATGGTTTTGTTATCCGGAATTTTAAATTTCTCTGGTCATGAGTGCTTCTTTGCTTTCAAAGGTAGGGTCCCCTAAGGTGGCTGGTAGGTCTTATTGTTTGGTCCACCATGGCTGTTTTCAGTTTGTTCTTTTTTATTTTCACTCTGGTTCAGTTCTCTTTCTTCTCCTCCTCCTGCTTCCTTTTCCTTTTCCTACTCTTCCTCCTTTCCCTCCTCCCCTTTCTTTATTTTTCTTCATCTCTCCTCTCTTTTTCCTCTCTCTCCCATCTACCCTTCTTATTCATACCTTTTTTTCTTCCTTTTTTTTTTTTTAAGTTGGTTCTCATTGCATAGCTCAGAATGATCTGGAATTTATGATCTCCCCACTGTGCTTTCCCAATTACTGGTATTATAGACATCCACTACCATTCCTGGCTTTCTTGTTCTTTCTCTAACTAACTTTTGTTTCAAATGAGGTACTATTCTCTTCTCTGGAAATCTTTTTATCACAATTTATTTATTTATTTATTTATTTATTTATTTATTTATTTAATATAGACTCATGAAAAACTAGTCCCAATGACTCTCTTGGAATTTAGATTTCAGAATCTATGTTAATGTTAATTAATGGTGACTTGCAAGTTTTCCTTTATTTATTTATTTATTTATTTATTTATTCATTTATTTATTTTTTTATCATTCTCCAATTAATACTGGCTCCAGAATACTACATGAACAACATACACATACATGGGTTTAGTCATGCACTCAACAAATACATATTGAGGACATACCATACACAACTCTGTATCAAGGCTAGAGATGCCCTTATAGTCTAGGAGGATAAAACTGAAAACAAATTTTTTTTAGAAAATTAAAATGTTTGGCCTGCCGGTCTGGGCCCAAGCACTGAGCAGATCCCGGGCAGCAGCTCTGCACTCAATTTCACAAAACCCAGAGGAAGCAGGGCTCCCAGGAGTTCTAACCTGGGTAGAATCTTAGGTAAGAAGACAGCAATGCCGGCTCCCAAACAGGGAGTAACTGGGACCCACTGGGACCCAGAAATTTACTCATGGCCTGGAGCACTGGTTCCTTTTGGTCTGTGCTCAAGCACTGAGAAGATCGTGGGCCTCAGCTCTAACCCCAGCAGCAACACCCACCCCAAACAGTTCTGACACAACCAAGATAATAGGAAAGACAGGCTCTAGTCAGAGATAGTGCAGGTAGCATTAAAGATATCAAGATGGTGAAAGGCAAGTGCAAGAACATAAGTATCAGCAACCCAGGGTACTTGGCATCATCAGAACCTAGTTCTCCCACATTAGAAAGGACATAAATAACACTCTCAAAGAAATTGAGGAGAACACAGGTAAACAGGTAGAAGCCCTTAAAGAGGAAACACAAAAATCCCTTAAAGAATTACAAGAGAACACAACCAAACAGGTGAAGGATTTGTTCAAAACCATCCAGGACATAAAAATGAAAGTAGAAACAATAAAGAAATCACAAAGGGAGACTACCCTGGAGATAGAAAACCTAGGAAAGAAATCAGGAGTCATAGACTCACCAACAGAATACAAGAGATAGAAGAGAGAATTTCGGGTGCAGAAGATACTATAGAAAATATTGACACAACTGTCATAGAAAATGCAAAATGCAAAATGCAAAAAGTTCTTGAAATAAACATTCAGGAAATCCAGGACACAATGAGAAGACCAAACCTAAAGATAATAAGTATAGAAGAGAGTGAAGATTTTCAACTTAAAGGGCCAATAAATATCTTCAACAAAATTATAGAAGAAAACTTCCCTAACCTAAAGAACGAGATGCCCATAAACATATAAGAAGTTTACATAATGCCAAATAGACTAGACCAGAAAAGAAATACCTCCCGTCACATAATAATCAAAACACCAAGTGCACAAAACAAAGAAAGAATATTAAATGCAGTAAAGGAAAAAGGCTAAGTAACATATAAAGACAGACCTATCAGAATTACACCAGTCTTCTCACCAGATACTATAAAAGCCAGAAGATCCTGGACAGATGTCATACAGACACTAAGAGAATACAAATGCCAGTCCAGGCTATTATAGTCAGCAAAATTCTCAATTACCATAGATAGAGAAACGAAGATATTCCATGACAAAACCAAATTTAGACAATATCTTTCCACAAACCCAGCACTACAAAGGATAATAGTGGGAAAGCTCCAATACAAGGAGGGAAATTACACCCTAGAAAGAGCAAGAAAGTAATCCTCTTCCAACAAATCCAAAAGAAGATAGCCACACAAACAATGCCAACCGCTAATAATAAAGATAACAGGAAGCAACAATATCCTTTCCTTAATATCACTTAACATCAATGGACTCAATTCCCCAATAAAAAGAAGTAGGCTAATGGACTGGATACATAAACAGGACCCAGTATGTTGCTGCATACAGGAAACCCACCTCAGTGACAAAGACAGACACTACCTTAGAATAAAAGGCTGGAAAACAATTTTTCAAGCAAATGGTCCTAAGAAACAAGTTGGAGTATCCATTCTAAAAATTCCAGCCTGAGAACACAAAGGGAGGGACTCATGGCTGCACTTGTATAGGTAGTTGAGGGTTGCCTTGTCAGGCATCAGTGGAAGTGGAGGGCTTTGGTGCCTGAAAGTTTGGATTCCCTAGTGTTGGAAAATTCCAGAGCAGGGAGGTAGGAATGGGAGGATGGTGAGAGCACACCGTCATAGATATAGGAGAAAGGGGATGGGATAAGGGTTTTTTTTTGGGTGGGGGGGAATGGGAGAGGAGATAACATTGAAAGGTAAATAAAATATCCAATTAAAAAAAAAACCAGATAATTTGTCTGGCAATTGTAGTTGAGCAGTCGAGACTTTTTGTCAACAATTTATTATGGGGATTTTGTATAATATAATCCTCAAGGACAAAGTAGTGTGGAAGAAACCCATGGAACCTTAAAAAGACTAGTGAGACATACTGTTGCTGAGATAAAAAATGATGCTGACCTGTGAGCTTTCTGAGTGCCCTGACAAGGGTGACTGGCGATCTGTATTGGACATATGTTCCTGACCCACCTTTGCTTGACTATACCCTAGATGGGACAAGCTTCCTTGCCTCAAGTTTTTAGGCCTTATGGGACAGAGAATTGAAAAGAGAAATTATGTCTCTTGTATTCTTCTTAAAGGTGCCCAGCTATTAGGCTTCAATCATGTACTGGTCTAGAAATCAATCCAATATGGGAAATAACAGTCTACTTTTGGAAGACTGGATCTGGACTTAGTCAGATACATATTTGGAAGTTAGCTGTAGCTCACTATGATGTTAGGATAGCAAGAGATAATGTTGGGGCAGGATCTGGATTTCAAACAAGGGTTACTGCATGTTTTAAAGGTCTTTTAATTGTCAAGTTAAAATTGGTTTTGTCTCTTCTACAGTGTTTATTGTAAGTTGCATTGACTGTATAATTTCCAATTATGTTAGTGTGCTGAAACCTGGAATGTCTGTTATGGGGGTCTATCAACCAGCTTTCGTCTCACTGCCCTGAGTATTAGAAAACCTTGATTCTCTGAAAAAAAGCTTGAAAGTGCTGGAAGAAGTGAGTTAGGGTTTAAGCAGAAGCAAGAGGGTAGCAGGCTTGATTATTGCTGGTGTAACAGCTTTAATTCCATTAATTACTAGCACCACTGCTTTTGCAATAGCATTGACACAAGGAGTTAAGACAACTATTTTTTTTAACCATCTAGCAAAAAAGTGTTACTAATGTATTCAGTATACAAAAAGATTTATATAGGTATCTGCAACAACAACTGATGCTCTATAACCCATTCAAATTATCTGAAGGGGATTCAGGGTTCAAGAGTTAGGGGCCACCCCAAGTGTCATGACAAATATCATTGGAGTAGTGTTACTTTTGAAATTCACAATGATTGTCATTATAATTAGAAAAAAGTTTAAAGTAGGATATTTGACATAATCCTAACACCTTTCTGGGTGTCTTAACTTTGCATAGTGAGATTATGAATTTAAAGAATGGTGCTCTGTTGATCTTTGATGCAGTAGATAATGCCAATAAAATTATCCATGTCCCGAGCTCAGTATTTCCATTTTGGTCAAACCTCAGGAATGGCATATATCGTTTGAACAGGCTAGCCCTTCTTGTCCTGGGAATATGTTTATTCATGCCCATCGTGTTAAAGCTTATCTTTAACAACATCAACATGTTGGCAGCCAAAGTACATGGCTTAAACCTGAAAATGGACCACCAGACAGAGTTATTAAATTAACAGGCTGGCAAGCCAAGGATGGGTAAGATTCTGCACAGAGCCTTACCAACCTAAGACAGAAGTGCATTGCCTTTGATAATGCATATTCCATGATGGGCAAGGAAGACCTTCTTGTCAGAAAGACCTAAGACAGGCTCATTCTTGTTAACTAAATAAAAAAAGAGGAGAGGTGGAGAACCTTTGGGGATGCTTGGCAAGAAGCTGACATGGACCAAGAACAAGGAAATGGGCTGCTTGTCAGGAATATGATATTGGCCAAGGACAAGGAAGTAGGCTTCAATTAGGAATCTGACATTGGACTAGAACAAAGAAATAATTTCAGGTAGGAATCTAAATCATATGCTATAACAAAGAAGTAATCTCAGGAAGGAATCTAAATATTAGTCTAGAACAAAGAAGTAATTTCCAATAGGAATCTAATTTTAGGCTAGAACAAGGAAGTAGGCTTCAGACTTGAAAATGACCTTGTGCTAGGATAGGGAAGTTGGCTCAGATACTTTGGTCATCCTGATAAGCCTTTAGAAACAGTGATCATGGGAGAGTTCCAGTAACTGGGTTTAATGCCTTGCATTTTCTTTGACTATCTGTGTTTATTGTATTGCTTATTCTTTGACTATTTGCATCTATTGTATTGCTAGACCCCCTCAATCTAGAACTGACCTTAATACATGCATGTAATCAAAATGGTATAAAAGCATAAAGGAAGAGAGGGTATAGGATAGGGGGTTCTAGGGAGGGGAAATGGAGAAAGGGAATGACATCTGTATTGTAAATAATTAAAATATCCAATAAAAAGAATATCTATCAAAAAATAAATAAAATGTTTGGTATGAATAAAAACACAAAATGGAAGTGGTATCAAGGCATACATGATAAGGATTCTGACCAGAGTGAGCCATAGCTGAAAAGATCAAGATGAACAAAATGAAAGATTGAGAAGGGTTTTTTTTTTTGTTTGTTTGTTTGTTTTGTTTTTCTACTGTGATAGAAAGAAGAAAAATGTACAGAAATGTGTAGGGCTATGATGAATGGACCACTGTGATAGCAAGTGAGAGTTAAAGATCTTGATAAGTTTGTGTGATTGTATACGTATGGGGTAGCATTTGTTTACATAGAGATGTTAACTTACACATGTAACATGTCTTCTAGTTCTACTCAGTGGAAGGGAATGAAAACAGCAATTCCTCCTCAGCATCCTTTACTCTAGGTCATGATTTCTAAATATCAGTTTTCTTTTGAAGAAATAATTGATTCTAGGGCAACATCAGCAAAAGTGGAAAATGAACCAAGGACAGGTTTTAAAAAAATGTTGGTATGTGTGTGCTAGAAAGAAGAGAGAAATCTCAAAGAATGACATAGAAAACATAGACCAAGTCTATCACAAGTTAGACATGAAAATAAACCATGGTAGTGATTAGTTATAACTTCAGGAATGAAGAAGGAGTTGATGAGTCCCCATAGACACACAGAAAGAGATAAATAGGGCAAGCAAAAGTTCCCTCTTGTAGAAGCAACCTGTTAAGTAAACACAGAACTGGTAATGGTTTCAACAGTTGCCATTGTTGACACATCTATGAGAGAAATAATTGATCTAGACAAGAAACATAATGCTAAAACTAGTGACTGAAGATGGGCCAAAGAATCCTGAGATATGGCTCAGTAGTTAAAGCATTTGCTATGTAAGTATGATTATTAGAGTTCAGATCCAAAGCACTTACATAAATGTTGGGGAGGTGGGGTTGTTGCCTGGTAACCCCAGGACTTGAAAGGTAGAGATAGGGGATCTCAAGAGCAATCTGACTAGATAGACTCATCATGACTAGAGAATAAGGCTCTAAAATGAATGATTGCAGAGTACAGAGATATCAATTTTGAATGACAAGAACTTTGTCACTTCTGACTAGCTTTCATAGTGCTGGAAGCTGTTATGGAGGTTGCCCAGAGGGTAAAAAAAAAATGGTTGCATCTTCATGGTAAAATATTGATTGGCCAGGCAAGAATTGCCCATGGGTGCAATAGTGGCATTGCTGTGTATGGAGGTAACCAACCTCTTTCTTGGTTGGATTTGAAGCCTGCTCCATATGAACATAATTTATGCTTGATTCTTTACACATGGTCAAAAAACCTAGTTAAGGAAGTCATAGTCCCTAGAGTAGAACCTATTGATGTTAATTTCCTTTTTTTTTTTTTTAAATCAAATTGTAATCTTTACTTTTTCACACAGGGGTTATAATATAAACACAAAAAGGCAGGATGTGGGGAAGGGGATGACGCAGAAGCATAGGTGTTCAGGGGGAGTACAAATATCTTCTAGAACAGGGTATTGGCTGGGTGAAGGTTCAGGGGACAGGTCATTATGACTCTGCCTATGATTCACTTGTCCTTATCTAAGTTGGTACTGCCTGCCAAGGCTACCTATCTACAAGATCTATGATTACTCAGGCTGGTAAATTTCCACCAAAGTTCCCTGTTTACAATGGCTTATAACCATCTGTTTCAGTGTTTTTCCACAGAGACCCAAGACTTTGTGTTAGCAGGCATGTATGTCAGGCCTATTGCTGATTTTAGGCCTATGGCTGATTTTCGGCCTTCAGTGTATAAGCAGGGCTGCCCCTGACATCTTCTCCCTTCTCCAAGTATAGAAAGGCTATGGCGATTCTAATCTTGCCAAGGCGGGGATAGAGGCCTGACCTCCAATAATTAAAGGGGACCTTGTAATAACTCCATTCCTCCTGTCGTTATCCAGTGAGGCATGAGGGCCATGCCCATCCCAATGTCTTTTTCCTGGAGAAAGAATACTTTTGACATCAACCCCTATGCAGTCAGGCTTGTTCCTCAGGGAACCCAGAAAGATATTTTTAATTTTTATTTATATTTCCTTGCAGTGCTTAGCCTCACAGCCTAAGCAAGAATTCAGATCACCAGTCAGAGGGGGTTCTGGGTGGTCCCTCTCTGCTTGCTCTAGGGGTGGAAGTACCCTCTTTTAGGTTGGGTGAAGATGGGTTTTGGGAATACCCTGGATAGAGTAACAACCTCATCTTGAGTCTCGTGGTCCTCCATAGCTAACTTATGATAATGTAACTGAATAGGTTTTGCTACCAAATTATCTATCTGTTGTTTCACAAAATTAGTCAGCCTATTTCAGGCCCAGGGACCAAAAGAAATAAGCAAAAATAACCTAATTAATGGTCCCAAGATGGAAGGAAGTAGGGTTGACAACCATGGAGAGGTTGAAAACCAATTTTTGTACCAGCTCTCATCTTTCTCTTTCTTTTTCTCTTTCTCTTTTCCTTTTCCTTCCCTTTCCCTTTCCCTTTCCCTTTCCCTTTCCCTTTCCCTTTCCCTTTCCCTTTCTCTTTCTCTCTCTTTTCTCAAGGCCTTCTCTGACCTTTTTCATGCTCTCTTTAACCATCCCTGTCTTGTCTATGTAAAAGCAACATTCTTCTTTAAGGGCTGTACATAGTCTAGACCTGTACACAGTCTTTTCTATTGTAAAAGAGTAAATCAAGTCCAATAAAGTCTTTTGCAATTTTTGGAGATCATTTCAGACAGTGAAATGAGGGATTTCTTCAAATTAGTGATGTCAATCTCTAGCTGTCTGATGTCCTTGTCAATGGCCCATCAAAGGTCTGAGTAGTATAAGTCCGGAGGTGAGAATCAGGATTAGAACTAACAACAGATACCATGGGTGATTCATTTTTACCTGGGAAAGAAAAAGAAGGGAATTCTCAGGGAGATTTCTCTTCCCTGGATGTCAATTGTTATTTATCTTATTTATAATTGGGCCTGTCTCTGTGGGGGTATCTATTTATTTCATTAATCTTTTTGGCAGCCATTTAGTTGTGCCTTCTGTGGTATCAAACAGGCATATCAATCCTCAGCCCCATATGACAACTGGGCCAGGACCATTCCATTTAAGGGTAAGAGGGTCCTTCCACATAGCTGTGGCATAGTTTTTAATTGGTGTTAGTGATGCCAGAGGCAGTCAGCAGCAGATTTGTCATGAGCGTTCAGATTTAGAAAATTAAAAGTGAACAAGGCATGATGGGGAGTATTTCTGGGAGACTCCTTCTGGGGGGAACAGTTCCCCCTCTTTTGTTTTAAAGTCATTTTTTTTTCAGAATTTTTGTAAAATCAGGGCAGAAGCGCCAGCAGTCACTCCTTCCACACTCAGAGACTCATGAAGGCATTATTTAAAGAAATATAAATCTATATTAATAATCTTTTATCAAAGGACTGTTATAAAACAGCCAACAACTAATCAATCTATATAATATATTGATTAAAAATAGCTTCTATTTTTTGTACAGTTACTTCTCTATTGTCAATTAATTGTTGAGGGAAATTAGGATTTGTATCTTTCTTGAGAATATTAAACAGAGACTTAAATTCTTTTGTGGAGAGCTTAAAATAAGATCTTAGCCAATTAGCATCTCCTAGAAACTTTTGAAAATAATTTGAAATAAATAACTATTTTTTTTTGCCAGACCCATTATCTGTTTTTTTTTTAAATTGGATATTTTACTTATTTACCTTTCAATGTTATCTCCTCTCCCATTCCCCCCAAAACCCCTTATCCCATCCCCCCTCCTCCTATATTTATGGGAGTATGCTCCCACCATCCTCCCAGTTCCACCTCCCTGCTCTCAAATTCTCCAACACTAGGGAATCCAAACTTTCAGGGACCAAGGCCTCCACTTCCACTGATGCCTTACAAGTCGACCCTCAATTACCTATGCAGGTGGAGCCATGAGTTTCTCCCTTTGTGTTCTCAGGCTGGAAGTTTAGACCCTGGGAGCTTTGGTTGAGTATTTTGATACTCCTTCTAAAAAGGACCGAAGCACCCACACTTTGGTCTTCCTTCTTCTTCTTGAGTTACATGTGGTCTATCTGTTGTCTTAGATGTTGTGAGCTTTTGGGCTAATATCCACTTATTGTAAATTTTAATGTCTCTAGAATCACAGAAAATTCTTCTACTTCCAGATACCGAAAGACCTGGTTTCTGAGCTGTTTGGACTTTGGTAGGGCAGATGGATGACAGAAAGCCCACATGCCCAAGTGGGCATTACTTCATAGAATCATGGCAATGACACAAAGCCATGCACCTTTAGGTCACCAGGATAAGAGACATTGAGAGGTACCAGGCAGGCTCTGACTGCTCTGAGATCTGCTTGTTCATGTCACCTTTGGGTCTTGTAGATTCCTGATCATGGCTATCAAACATCCTTGAGTCGAAACTGGGAAATGGCTTTGTGAACAAAAGTCTCTCGAAGGTGGTTTTGGGAAAGAGATCAAAGGCAAAGAGCTATAGTAGTTAACACGGACATGGAGTCATATATGAAGGTCAAAGGCATCGATCTGTATACGACTTGTTATAGATTTAAGAGTGTAGTATGAAAAGGCTACCAGGAACGTAACGCAACACAATTTAGTGTAATATTTATAGGAAATAGAGAACTTTGTTTTGGAGTCTTAGAGACGTATGCGACTGGCAAAACACAGTAAAATATCTTGCTTGTATTTATTGTTTTACTAAATAGCAGATGTTTTCATTGATCCCAAATCTGGCATTGTTTTCTTATTTAAGTAAAAATAGTTCAGGAAAGTAATTAGACTGAATTAACTCATGAGTTAGTAGTAGCACAAAGCTTTGAACTTGGAGCCCAGCGGGTCATTTTGCTACTAAGAGAGAACAGTGAAATAGGTTCCATCTGGAAGTATATGGGGATCGAGTCTAGTTTGCGATAGGGCCGTCAGCGCACAATTCAGACATCGGCCACCAGAGGGTGCTCTTACCTCAAGAGAAGTTTGATAATCCTTTTCCCCAAGAGAAGGTGGATTTCTTTCCTGAGATTCTTTCCTTTGAGGCAGCTGTGTCAAGAGCTGGGCTGTCTTAGACCAAACTCTGCAAAGTGCGATGACGACATAGCTAGGCATAGCTGCTTCAGACTCTAATAGCTGCGTCGGAGAAGCATATCTGAAATAATCTCAGATTATACTGGACGGAGACAGAAAGAAAAAAGTCCAAACAGCTCAGAAACCAGGTCTTTCAGTATCTGGAAGTAGAAGAATTTTCTGTGATTCTAATGAAAGCTGTCGTTCGATTCTGAGCTGATTTGTCATCGCTGCTCTGAATGAGTTAATCTTTTTTTTTTTTTTTAATTTTGCTTTAATAGATCATAGTATTTTTCATGGTTTTCTTCTACTATCAAAGTTATTCCAGCAAACGACAGGAACTCATTCACCTTCTGATTAAGCAGCTCATGGTGGCTAGTGTTTAGAGACAATAATATCAATACATAAGAAAGTTTTATAAAAGTTTTCTTAAAGAGTTTCTGGAGGTGGGGAGCTGGAGGCCTAAAGGCAGGTGATCATCAGCATATTAGAGACATTAAAATTTACAATACTTGTAGAGATCTAGGATGCTGCAAACCCAAGGAACGCTTGAGTCAGAAAACACACCGTCACTAAAGCAACATTTTAGGCCTTAAGCCAAGGGGCTAGAATTCTTTTAAAAAGCAAGTTTATTAATTTGTTGAGGATTTTATAAATTGTATTTTGATCATATTTGCCCTTCCTCAATTCCTGGCATATTTTCCCCCTTACCCACATCCACTCAACTTTGAATTCGCTCTCGCTCTCGCTCTCGCTCTCGCTCTCGCTCTCGCTCTCGCT
>JANHMN010000009.1:55930970-55956187 GCA_030674055.1 Rhabdomys pumilio | reverse complement strand
TCGCTCTCGCTCTCGCTCTCGCTCTCGCTCTCGCTCTCGCTCTCGCTTACCGGTTCTCTCTCCCCTCCTGCTGCTGATTCTCCTCCTCGATCCTCTTCTTCCCTCCTCCCCCTCCTTTGTATGAAGTTTGTGTTGCCCAAGTACTCTTGGGAGTGGGGCCTGCCCTGGAATCAACCTATAAGAGATCACATCTTCTTAAACAGATTCTTCTTTTAGCAGTTAGAAAATATCAATGGCTTTTCAGATCCCAGTGGGATTTTGTATCTCTCTCCCTTGTTCAGTGGTAAGGTTTTTGTCTATCTTTAGTTTACACACATCTTGTGCGTGTTTTCATAATTGCTGTGAATTCATATGTGCGACTGCCCTGTGTATCTAGAAAACATTGTTTTCTCGAAGTCAAACTTCACCTTTGTCTCTTAAAGTTTTTCTGTCTTCTCCTCTGTGAAGTCTCTAGAGTCGTGAAGGGAATGGATGGGATACATACATCCCATTCAGGACTGAGTACTCCATAATCTCTTATTTTCTGCACATGGACCAGTTGAGGATCTCTGTGTTAGCTGTCATCTGCTGCAAGAAGGAGCTTATGGGTTGAAAGATGCACAGTACTACAGAGACAGCATTAACTCACTACCAGTCACTTTAATGCTATGCCCATTTATCAGAATAATAGGTTATCCTTTGTGCTGATATAACTTCATGTCCTTGGCTCTGTTAACAGTGCATCTGTTTCCATCTCATGCAATAGGTCATAGATCCCATTAAAGAGTGGCTGGTTACTCACATAATGTTTGTACCACTATTGCACTAATGGGCATGTCCTGTTAGGCCAGTCATGGTTGTAGTCTGCAGTATTTACAATTGGGTGAGAATGATGGTTATTACTATCCCCATCTAATAATGTGGATATCATCTTCCAGCATGGTAAAAGCTAGCTTTTAGGACTGAAGCTTCTGAGTGAATACCAGCTTAATTATCTGTAAGTCCAGTGTGTGGTATCCTCAGAAAAAGGATCTTACCATGAAGTTCTGTAGGAAACTAAATGTATTGGCTATAATGGTTTGAAGATTAGCATATCCCATTGACCACCAATCAATACACAGAGTTAACCCATTCCATAATACTGATGTTTTTATTTGCAAATATGTTGTATCTAGTTGGGGATTGTGGAGCATCCAAGATCCTAGATGATAAAGAACTTGTATGGAGACCAGAACTTTCTACCTGGAGTTTCATAGAGAAATTTTCTCATAAACAATCTTGCAGTTGGCCTCTGCCTTATAGTTATCCCTGGAAAACTCCTTTCAGGATCATTTGTTGTTCTCCAGAAAATGTGATTTGTCCCAGAAATTTTGAAAAAGAAAATCTCTCTTGCTGCTGGTTTTGTTTGTTTGTCTCTCCCATCTTTACAGCTGCTTTCTGGATACCACAGAAAGTAGCAGAATCATCTAAGGCCTAAATAACTGAGATGGCTCTCTACTTAACTCTGGTGCTCCAGGAGTAGCCTTCCTTTTGGCTGGAGCAAAAGTGTCCTTTTTCCAGCCAATGTTTATTGTCTTGATGCTATTGCAGGACTCAGTCTGGACAGGTGAACACTAAAAAAAATGACTTCATATTGTACATTAGGATAAAAACGTGTTGATAATGTTAAGGTAGAGGCCTGTGACAATCTTCCAGATAGACAGTAGGTTTAGGTCTTATTCCTGGTTTGTAAGAGTCAGGAGACATTGCCTAATTTCTTCTCTGGCTTCTAGCAGCTTTGCCTCATAACAGATACTTTTCGTTGGGACTTGGGCCACAGTATCAATGACATAGAATCAAAATAGCACCAGTAGCTGGGGACCAATATATTCCCATGGCAGACATTACATGTTCAAACCACAACATATAGTCACTCTTCTAAGCTCACAGTCTAGAGGTTGGGCAGACATTACGTGTTCAAACCATGACATATTCACTCTTTTAAGCATACAGTCTAGAGGTTGGGACAACAAGTCGATAGAGTGCAGTGATAGAAATCAGAACCATGGGATGCTTGGGAAAGATGGTCTACTGTCAGGATTCCCTTGATTTCAAATGACAGAAGATTTAACTCAAACCAAGTCACACAAAATAGAGAATTTACTGATCAATATGACTAGGTTGGTGTTATTTCTGGTTTTAAAAAGAGCTGTATTTAGAGTTTCAGCAAGTCCTTTTTTTTTTTTCTTTTTAAATAAGGGGAATTCTTTTTTTCCTTTTTGTTCAAGGCCTATCCTCAACCTGTGCTCTTACACCTTATTAGTTTAACAACCATAATGGAAAGAAGTTTGTTTGCTTTGTCAACTGACCTTATTGGACTGATAGGAATCGTTTGCCAATTCCTAGGTCAAATAGAAGAGAGGATACTGGCAATGACCAGGAACAGGTCAAATGCTGACTGTGCAACTGAAGAAAAAGGAGATTAGTCACACTCATATAACATTGGATAATTATTGAGAAAGATTATTGTGGCAAAAATAACATAGACTCTCATACCAGTTTTAGAAGTAGACAATAGGAATCCGGGACTGTTTTATTTTAAAGCCCATCTAATAATGAGACTCATAAAGTAAAGGATTCATCTTCTTTTGGAAAATATCTTTATTAGTTCTTTGAGAATTCCATGTAATGTATTTTGATTGTATTCATCCTCAACTCCTCGCAGATCCCTGTATCTCTTACTCTCCCCCAACTTCATGCCTTTAAAAGGGATAAGTAATTGTTTATATAAACTAGAGGTCCATATAAACCAGATGTGAGGAGTATGGTAGAATATCAGAAGACATACCCTTAACGAGAACTGAGTGTCCTTTCCTCATCAACTGTCAGTAGTTCCTCAGTTAGGGGTTGAGATTCATGAACCCCGCTCACTTCATGTTAAAATATTGACTAGCTGGATCTTATGCAGGCTTCTGTAGGCAACGATAGCTGCTGTGAGTTCGTGAATGAAGTACGTGGTCTGTCGTGTCCAGAAGATACAGCTTTGCCTCAGTTCTCTTGGACTCTTGGTTCTTACGATTCTGAGTCTTGGGGAGGGCTGAGCACTCCACTGATAGACATTCTCTGTACTTTAGTTGATTGTGAGAGTCCATGTTAGCTACCATTCATTGCTCAAAGAAATTTCTCCAAGGAGGTCTGAGACATGCTCTGACTTGTTAGTAGTCAGATACAAATTTAGCAGGTAGTTGGATAATATGTTCCTGTAGTAAAATCACCATAGTAGGTTCACCACTTGGGTCTGTAAATTTCCCAACAAGGTTTAATTTCTTATTAAATCATTCTTTTCTCAGGTTCAACTGCAGTTTCTGGGTCATTTGTCCAGCTCTCTATCATGTTTGGGGTTTCTATAGTTCCTCAAGTTTGATATTCTATTGAAACAACCTGTAAAATTTATGAAAGTACTATATTTAGAATAATGCATTATTATTCATGGTATGCTTGGTAAATACTGGGTAGACACACAGGGCTTTGATAGCTGGTTTGGGTGAAGTCATTATACATTACCCATATGGAACATTGTGGTGGTTAATCTTGATTGTCAATACAATGGGATTTTAGAACCACTCTAAAATACATTTCTGAGCGTGTCCTTGTAAGATCATCAAGACTAGGTTAATTGAGATGGGAAGACCTATCTTAAATTTGGGGAGCATCAACCCACAGGCTTGGATCCCAAGACTGAATTTAAAGGAGAAAACAAGCTAGGCACAAGCATTGATGCTCTTTTCATTCTGACTGTGGATACAATGTGACCAGGAGACTCCTTCTCCTACTGTGGTAACTTCTCCTCCTTTTCCTGCAATGATTAAGTTTATTGTCTGGAACTGTGAGCCAAAATGAAGCTTTCCTTTCTTAGGTTTTCTTTGTTAGATATTTTGTTACAGTAACCAGACAACGAACTAATACACTCTTTAATGTATGTAATAACCAGGAGCTCTATGAACCTCTATGTCCTTAGGGTTTTTTTTATTTTAGTTAACTTTGTGTCTTGACAATTCTATCACTGTATTATTATTGTGCTGTATTATCTACTATTGTATTGTATGTATTATCCCACCACCCATTCTCCCTCATCTCCTTCTTGTCTCTTTCATCTCCCTGTTCTCTCTACAATTTTCTCTACATTTATATTTTTTTATTTTGTTTGTGACTCACTGAGTTTAACAAAAAGTATCTGTATAACCATGGGTCTGGAACTATGCCCTGGAGTCTGGCAGGGTCACCAGTGGATACACAACTGAAGACAACAACTCTCCATCCCTCAGATTCTATCAGAAGCTAATAAATCAATAGTTTTTTTTTAAATGAGACTTTGTAGGCATGCTCATTAAATCATTGGTCATGTGACTGAGTTCAATCTCAAGTTCTGTTCTCTTTTTTTGGAAAGCCCAGTCACTAAAAGGCCCAACTCTCTTCTGCTGGACTTCATCATCAAGGAGAGATCCACTATGCGACATATCACTAGCACAACAAAGACTTTCGTATTAGGAAAATTCTGAGAATACTTGTGTCTGTGTGCCAAGAACTTCAAGACCAGACATTTCCCTTATAATATAGGGAAGGAAGGCTTCTGATGGAGATGATATTTAGGTGGAGTTTTTTACATTGGCTGAGACCACGTTTTTGGTAAAATTACCAATAAACTTTAAAAAATATTAAATAGTTTTAAGAGACAATAAGTACAGGGAGTGATGTAGGAGAGGAAGCTATAAAGATCCGAGTGTGTACTGGCAATGCTTCATGAGTCTGCTTCCAGCTTGAACAAACTATGGGTAGCCATTCAATCACCAGGATTTTAGTTTAAATCTGTGGTAAGGTGTGGTAAATGACAGGCAAGTAAGCAGTACAGAATGAGGTGAGAGCAGTAAGCAGGCAGCAATAAGGGTCCAGAGGCCCACAGTATTTTTTTGTTATTCTGTTAAAGGCAGACCTTGACTCTCTGTACCAGTGTCCTAGGCTAGCTGGAACAGATTACTATAACCAGTGGCTTTAACAGCCTCATAGGTTTGGAGGCCAAAAGCCGAAAATCAAGGTGTTGGACAGACTGATTCTTCTCGAAAGAGCATGTGTTCCAAGCCTGTCTCCCAGCTCCTCTGGTTGCCAGTAATTCTTGGCATTCCTTGGCTTTCAGATGGATCATTCTAATCGCAGGGTTTGTCATCACACAGTGTTCTTGCGTGACTCTGTCTAAATTCTCTTCTTATTAGGACAGCAGTTACTGAATCTGGTCCCACACAAATCCAGAATGGCTTCATCTTAATTTGGTTATATCTATGAAGGTACTATTTTCAAGTGAGGTTATAAGGTCCGGGTGGTTAACACTGCAACATATTTTATTGGGGACACAATTCAGCTTGAGTCAAATGACTTCCTGAACACAGAAAACAAAGTGATGTGTTCTCTGTAGTCTCCTCACTTCGCAGCTGTTCTCCTGGCCTCAAAAGACTAAGAGCTCCAGCAGCACCTTGGGTGGAGTGTCTTTGGCCTTGGTAGCTGGGCCGAGCCAAACTGCCTTTGTTACTTTTGATGGTTGCTGCTTCTTTCTTCCATTTTTCTTCAGTGTGGAGGATGGGTGGACTTTGAGCACAGCCCCTCACCCCACCCGACTCTAATCTGTAATTCTTGTAGTACTTCACATCTCTCTGGAGAGAATAAATAATGGATGACTTAAACCCCACTGACTGCTCAACTGTTACTGGAAGAAGAATGACTGAATGAATAATTACAATGACGGTGTCCTTTCTTGACTTCTCTCACTTCCTTTCCAGTTGGTACAGTGGACGGAATGCCTCAATCTGCTGTCTTTGCTGTGTTTAAATTGTTACCCTCTTCATAAAAGCGTTTTACCGATTATGTCTTATCCTGAGCATGTTAGCTGTGGATTGGGAGTCATAAAGTTGCTTGATCAGTATGGATTGAAGCTATTTCCTGTGTGTAAGCTATGCCCTGGGAATCACTTAGACACATTTAGGGAACCAATTTGTTAAATGGCATGCCATTGCCTCAAAGAGACAGGGGCCTCTAGGCAGAAGCTAAGCAGTTGAGGTCATGAATGGTCAGGTGTTTAGCCTAAGAGGGTAAATTTCCTGTCTCTCTGGAGTCAGTGCTATAAGGTCAGACAGACATGGCTGACATCTCTGTAGTTGTTTTTTTAAAAAAAGATTGTGTGCATTTCCTCCTATTGACTATGGATTAAAGCAAAAGAGTTAAACACTTAATGAATTATTTTATAGTTGGGAGAAATGAGGTATATTTAGGTGATGTGAATTTTCCATATTCATATAATATAGTAGTGTGTCCTGGGCTTTCCTAAGGTTTCAAGTTCAGAATTCCAACTCCCCTACACTTCAGCTGATAGTCCACAATAGAGCAGACTCTGGTGACATGGGCATGAGAGAGCAGGTGAGCAGGCCCTACCACTCACCTGGGCTAAGTTGAAGAGCTGGCCCTGGTGGCTAGGGCACAGGATGACTGATAGGCTAACAAACTTAGCTATTACCCAGGCCCAGATCCAGGGCTTTGAGTTAGCCCACCCCAACATCTATCCCATCTCTGAGCTGCTGGAGTGCGTGAAGGGGCTGGTCCTACAGATCCAAAGCTGCAGGATCTCCATGACACAGGGCAACAGAATAGCCAAGAGGAGTCCCGGCAAAGATCCAGTGTTGATGGTGCAGTGGCAGCCAGAGGCCTTGAATCAGATCAGTGACTCACTGCAATGATCTTTTGCAAGTAAAGCTGTTTAGGCAAAAGGGCAAATTGTGTGTACCCTGTGACACACCGCAGCTTCCACAGTGAACACTTTTTATATTTTAATTTTATATTTTGTTTTCTTTTGCAGGGGAGGTTGCAAGGGAGGGTGGTTGATGCAGAGTGGGATTGGGGTGTATGATGTGAAATTCACAAAGAATCAATAAAAGGTCAAAAAATAAAGAAGGAGAAAGAGGAAGAAAGAGAGAAAGAAAGAAAATCTTATTATGTAAACCAACAAAACAAAACAAATAATCAAAAATACCCAAAGAGTCTGAGCTCTTGCCCTGAGATACCATATACTTTTTAAACAGGAGTGCAGATTCTTCACTAGCAAAGATTTCATCATGTGTCTTTCATATTTACCATCTTATTTCTTTTCCTTGGTACAATATCCAGAGTAATTTAACAAACATCTTCCACCCAAAAGAATGTAGATTTTGAAGCCATGTTTGAAAATCGTATAAGAAGAGCCCAGACTTCTGGTATTTGACTTTGTTTCATTAGCATCCTTAGTGCTGCAGAGGGCAAGGCCAGGAGGAAAAGTGTGATGGAGATACAGGATGTGAGCTCAAAATACTAATTATAGTTTAGGAGGAGTCTTTTCATTCCTGGCTTTTCTTCAAAGGTCAAATGGCTCCCCGATTCCTGAGGAAGCCCTGAGAAAGGAACTTTTTCAGGAGTAATTGCCACGTAAATTTCCCTAATGAGATCAAAGCAAGTATCCCTTGGTGATGTCCTGTTTCATTTCCTTTCACCCCTGGGGATCATCCCTCTGATGCAATTTACAGACTGTGATAAACCAAATACTTGTCATAATTTCATAGTCAAAGTGTATTTACATGCTTGTTGTTATGGCAACCATCAATAATATTAATAAAATTCTGTCCAGTTGAAACAGATGAATGGGACATGTAAACACAGACAAGAATAATCACCTCAGATGTCAACACAGAAAAACATAAACACAATAGTCTGTATACTAGTTTTCACCTTCTACTGTGCCCACGCAGCCACATCTCTGCCTTGTTCATGCCTGAAATACTCACTCATGTCTCTAATGGCTGTGCAAATAGGTAGAGGATGGGGAAAGATCTCTTTTTACCTCTGAAATGAAGAACAAGGAGAAAGAGGAGGAAGAGAAAGAGTAGGAGGAGAAGAAGTGGAAGGACAAGGAGGAGGATAAGGAAAAGAAGGAGGAGGAGGAAGAGGAGGAGGAAGAGGAGGAAGAAGAGAAGACAACAATGATGACAGCTTACCATGAGTTTATTATTTGCAAAAACAGGGAGTCCCCTGTATGATATTTGTACATTGTTCACCAATTACGGTCATCATAAGACACATTGTCTACAAAGCTTGTTCTTATTAAGCAGTCATTTTGCACATGTTGATGACTTAAATAGTGCTTGATTTCAGCTGGAGGGTAAATGGACACAATAGCCTGGTGATCACCACACTTAATCAGATTCCTCTGCGAAATAGAAACCTACCTTACTGTCCTGACAATCTACTGAGATAATGTAAACAAAGCCACTAGTAGAATGCTACCAGTTCTTAGCAACAGAAATTCCATCAAAGGCTTTTTCATAATGTGGTCATGGACTTTGAAGTTAGTTGAAAGTCCATGGCTTTCATCTTCCAGCTATGCTGTCTTGGGCAAATTTTGTAAGTATTTCTCAGGTTCAAATGAGTTTCCTCACGTGCAGGCTAAAGAGATTAATCATGTCCGCATTATATGATGATTGTAAGGACTAAATGACACTGTGTACCAAAGGTGCTTACTCAGTCCTTGGGCTTTTACCAGGCCTTCACTAGGATACAATAAGCAGAAGCTGTTGTTGGCGTTACTTGTAGTAGAGAGTCATGCTATCACTTTGGGGTGCCTGTGGTGTGAGACAGAGGGTTATAGCAAAGCATTGAGTGAGACGTGCTTTAGTGACGTATTTCAGCAATGGACAGGGTTGTGCAGATAATGTATGACGTTGTGCATTTTCCCTGTTCAACTTTGGACTGCTGTGGTTCCACAAACCCAAGATAGCTTCAAAAGATTCTCAGCTTGTTTCAGCAGCAGACTGTGAGCACTGTTCTTAGAAGGTCTCTCTAGTGTTTAAATCTCTCTCTCTCTCTCTCTCTCTCTCTCTCTCTCTCTCTCTCTCTCTTTCTCATCCCCGGGAATCAATGAGTGCTATCAGTAATCAGATGACCTTATCTTAATGTTTACTGTGTTTTAATGAAGGCATTGCATGTGTGGGGATTAGAAAACTTTTTGGGAGTTACTTCGCTCCTCCTTCATCCTCTTTGAGGCTGGACTTTTAGGCTGGACTTTTCATATTTCTGTGTTGCTCACTCCAGGCTATCTGGCCTGCAAGCTTCTGGTTAACTGTCCTGCTGTCTCTACCTCCCATCTTGCTGTATGGGTCCTAGAATTACACCATGTCTTGCTTTTTATGTAGGCTCTGGGATTCAAGCTGAAGTCATCAGGCTTGGACTGCAAGTGCTGTTACTTGCTACGCCATCTCTCCAGATCTCGCTACTTCTTTGTGAATGAAGTATCGTCTAAAACAGTTCTAGTTTTTAGCACCTATTTTGCCAAAGCTTTGCACTGTCTGTCATTGCTTTTGCTATTTCCCTTTACATATGTCACTCTCTACAGCCATCATTCTAATTGGGTATACTGTTTAGTAGTCGGAAGACTATATTCCCAAGGAGGGGAATGGGATGCTATTAGCTTGATGACGTTCAACCATGGTGTTCCATGATCCTTTGTCACCCTCTTTCATTGAATCTTCTTCCCTCAGCTCAAGTAAGAAAACACATTGGTTTTAAAGATGACCCACTGTTCCTAACTTCTTTTTTTTAAGGCTTCACCAGGAGATTTATCCAAATGTAGATTTCTCCTAAAACACACTTTGAACAATTTGGGCTTTTTCTTAGCATGGTCTTCTGCACTCAAAGCCACTTTCACATTCTTTTTTTGTTTGTTTGTTTGTTTGTTTTTGTTTTTTTTTTTTTTTTTTTGTTTTTCGAGACAGGGTTTCTCTGTGTAGCCCTGGCTGTCCTGGCACTCACTCTGTAGACCAGGCTGGCCTCGAACTCAGAAATCCACCTGCCTCTGCCTCCCAAGTGCTGGGATTAAAGGCGTGCGCCACCACCGCCCGGCCTCACTTTCACATTCTTGATATTTATTATGATTAGCTGTATTAGTCATCTTCACATAAAAATTATCCCAGGACTTAATGATTTTTAACAACAAAGACTGCCATCATTTTTGTGGTATAGAACCGGAGTGTTGCTTTGCTATCTATCTCTATCTAGGGTCTCCCACAAGCCAGTCATTACATTTTTTTTTTTAAAAGCTAGTGCTTCATTTCATTAGAAAGCTTGCTTGAGCCATGACCCATTTGTCATGCATTGCCCTTACTGACAGATTCCTTTCTTCATGGACCACTGAACAGAGTTTCAGTTCCTTACCAGCTGTTGCTCGGAGCCTCCATCAGTTTCTTGTTGTATACTATCCCCAAAAGTTCAAGTCACAGAATCAAAGCTGGATTTTGTTAGATTAAGGAAAACAGAACATTGTTTCAAGGCTCTTACTTTTAACCTCATCTTGGATGTTACGTATTATTATGTTTTCTGTGTTCTGAGGTAGCAGTAAATCACAGGGCGCATCACACACTCAGTCCCCCAGATACAAGGACTTACTAGTTTATGAGTACTAGGATATGGAGTTCCCTGGGTGTCCTGTTGGTGAGTGGCTTCCATATGCAGCCAGCATTTGCTATGAATCAGGTAGAGGGGAGGGACAAGGTCTATAGAAACTTAGAGGTGAGTCAACAATATGCCTTCACTCCCAGATATATTTCTAATTGAACCTAATTGTAGTCCTTGAGGGAATCAAATTTATTGCTGGTCTCCAGCTTCTATGATACATACACTCTTATAATCTATGTAATAAATTATTATTACTTTTCCATAAGAGACCTTGAGTGATTGCTATTGTTTGCCACTGGAAAATCCTTGACTGAGGCTGGATTACCCTTCATCAACACAAATCTAGGTCCATATTAGAGTCTCAATTATGGTTGAGCTAATTAAAATATTCTTTTTCTATTCATGAAAAACTCTAGATGATATTACCTTAAAAATAAATGAACACTGGCAGAAAGAACTTCTGCCTCAATCCTTAATGTCAACAAGTCAATCTAAAGGATAGAATTTCATGCAGACCAAGAGGTTAGGCCAGGGCCTGGTAGTGTAAGTTTCTTATTGTTTCTGTTTTTGTTCAGTTTTTCAGTCTTTGTGTGAAACGGAGACTCGTTGCTGTGAGCCTCCACATTCCATGCATAGACGATAGTACTGAGGGGGAGATGCTGAGGCTGTAATAACTGGGGAGAGAACTGAAAGCTGCCCACAATGCATTCCTTACTCCAAATAGTCTGAGGCTGAGGCAGGGGCCTTTATCATTAGTCTCTGTTTAGTCCAATGCATTTAGAGTTTCATTCTTCTTGTTACCACTGCTCCATCGATAGAGTCTGGCTCTGTGGTAATGTGGACTGACTGTGCAGGATTCAAGCATCCCATGTTTTGGCAAAACGTGGAAATTCTTCTGAGTACCACTGTGGCTCATTGTCAGAGATAATCCTTTGAGGAATTCCAAGTCTGGCAAACAAGGCCTTCAATGTTGGCCTCCTGTGGTAAATTGGTATTGTTCAGGCATTCCAGGCCTGAGATTTTTATTGTAGTTATCCACTCTAATGATACAGTCTCCATTACTTTTTCTTCTAGATAAACATCCTGGTGCCAGTGTTCTGTAGCAGCCTGGTTCTAGAGGTTTGGAATGCCATTAATTAATATGTATTCTATTATATATGTCTTCCTAGTGATTTTATAAGTTAGTTGATACGTTGGCCTATTTACGGATCAAATCGCTGAACTGTAAGAGTGATCTGCTGATGGTGGCATCCATCCTTGCTGGAACCGTGGCAGAAGTGGAGAACTCCTGGAGAACATACGGATTACTCAGCTCACCAGTGCTCAGGTCAGTTAGGCTTCACGGATCCAACACTTGGACAGGATTCACATTCCTGGCCCTCTACCACACTATTTTTAACCTCAGCTAGTCTCCTATTGTTAAGCTGTGTACAGCCAAAAGAAGTGGAACTGCTTTCAATGAGCATACTAGTAATCTCTACTTCAACTAATATTACATTTTCAAAAAAAAAAAAAAAAAAAAAAAACCCTCCAAAGATTAAATTCACATTTTCTTAGAAGCAAAATGTAACTTAATGTTCTCTAGTTCTCCAGACTAACCAATCTTGGCATTTCTGTACCATTCAAATGACAATGATTGGATTCCCCAGAGTTATGTGGCTGTAGGAAGTTCAATTCTTTAAATATTTCTGAGAATGTTTAGATTGCAACAGGAATGACTGGCTATATCACCTAGTTACTCATTTGCTCTATCCCATGACACAGACACCCCAGCCAGAGCAATCTACCAAGCTTTCCACCAACAGTGTGATTTGCATTCTATTTCTGAAGTTTCTTTGGTCCTCCCCTCCGTGTGGTTATGTGACTAGCTAGATACATATTTAGGTTTTTAATTTCATTTTCTCTTAACATTTTTGGAAATGAGTTTTTGAAATGTCTTGCAACTATGTGCATGATCCCAAAGTTAAATCCATAAAACAAGACATATTTAGAGAAGTCCCTAGAATCCTCATTCCACAACATTCCTCCATGTAATTAATTCTGAAAACAGTGATTTATCTCTCCATTTTCTGCTTGCTTCACAAATCTATTACATGAATATATTTTGCTATGTAGTTTTTTTTAAGTTAGAATTTTATTACAATCATTGGTGAAAAAGATCATTTTTTTGCTTTTTTTTTCTAATGTGGACAGCTTTATAGTTTTCATGTCTAATTGATTTGTTCAGAAATTCTATTATGATGTTGTATCAGTGGTGAGGCTGTGCATCCTTGCTTTGTTCCTAATTTTAAAGAAGACCACCTCCAGCTTCTCACTCTGAAGCAATCTGGTGGCTGTGAGTTTCCAGAGTCATACTTTAATTTTGAAGAAAGTTCCTTACTTCTCATTTGCTGCTCATTTTATGAAGAATAATTTTTAAAGATTGATTATTTATTTATTTATCATATCCCAACTGCAGTTCCTCCTCCCTACTCTTCTCTCAACTCTCCCCACTACTTCCTCTCTTCCCTGTCTCCCATCCCTTCCCCTCCATCCACTTCTCTGCTTCTCTTCAGAAAAGGAGGGACCTCCCATGGATATCAGCCACAGCATATCAAGTTGTGGTAAGAATAGGTACCTCTGCTCCTATTAAGGCTAGACAAGGCAACCCAGTAGGAAGAAAGGGTCCCAAAGGCAGGCAATAGAGTCAGGCAATAGAATGGGAGAGCCCCTGCTCCCACTGTTTGGAGTCCCATAAGAAGATCAAGTTATATAACTTTAAGATATGTGTAGAGGGCCTAGGTCAATCACATATAGGCTTCCTGGTTGGCAGTTCAGTCTCTGTGAGCACCTGTAAGCCCAGGTCAATTGATTTTGTGTGTTTTCTTGTGGTGTCCTTAAACCTTCTGGCCCCTATAATCCTTCTTCCTCATCTTTAGGATTCCCCAAGCTCCACCAATAGTTTGGTGTGGGTCTCTGCATCTGTTTCCATCAGTTGTTGGGTGAAGCCTCTCTGATGATAATTGGGCTAGGCACCAATATATGAGTAAAAGTAGAATATCATTAGGAATCATTCATTGACATATTTTTGTCAGTTATGATTGCTTATATCCCAAGTCTCTGGGATATCTAGCCTGTGGTTCTTGACCCTCTAGGTAATGTTAGGGGTGGCTCCCTCTCATGGCATGGGTCTCAAGCTGGACCAGTCATTGATTTGCCATCCCCACAATTTCTTTGCCACCCTTACTCCAGCACATCTTGTAGGCAGGACAAATTGTAGGTCGAAGGTTTTGTGGCTGAGTTGATGTCCCAATCCCTTCACCAGAAGTCAAGAAGGATTTCTAAATATCAAATACTTTTTTGTCCTCTAGGACTTACATCTAGTCTTTCTATTTTAAGTTGTTAGTATAGTAAGTGTGATGGCTTGGCCCAAGGAGTGGCACTATTAGGAGGTGTGACCCTGTTGGAGTAGGTGTGGCCTTGTTGGAGTAGGTGTGTCACTGTATTTGTGTGCTTTAAGACCCTCCTCCTAGCTGCCTGAAAGTGAGTCTTCCACTAGCTGCCTTCAGATGAAGATGTGGAACTCCTAGCTTTGCCTGCACCATGCCTGCCTAGATGCTGCCATGCTCCCACCTTGATGAAAATGGAACCTGTAAGCCATCCCCAAATATATGTTGTCCTTTATAAGACTTGCCTTGGTCATGGGGTCTGTTCACAGCAGTAAAACCCTAAGACAGAAATTGGTACCAGCATAGTGAGGTATTCCTATGACAATCTGACTAAGTTTTGGGGAGGACTATAGAAGGACTTTGGAACTTAGGGATAGAAGAGCCACTGGGTGTTAAGAGCTTTGTGTGATGTTCTAAAGGAGTTTAGAAAATAATGTTGAGAACAGTGCAAACAATGGAGGAGGCCTGGCTTATGAAATTTCAGAGGGAAGATTAAAGACTCTTATCAGGGCCATTTGTATTTTGATTGTGAAGATTCTATGGTTTTGGTTAGCTGGGACTGAAGAATCAGCTGTGATTAACAATGTCGGACTGTGGAAGGATATCCTGGTTCTTGGGTTGTGGGTTCGGCCATGTCCCCAGAACCCAGGCTCCTGACATGAGGTCTAATCTCCATTCAACCTACGCCCTTCAGTCACGTAGGACACAGGTAGAGGGCGTGATAAACAGGCCTCAGGCCCTAAAGAGATTTACATACTAATGAGGTACCTGAAGGCCAGAGGGTGGAGCCAATTAAACATTCCTCCCCAGCCCCTCGCCCCCCTCTTTCCCTCCCTATTTAACTCAGGACTGCCCTGGGTTTTACCTTTTACCGTGTGTGTGTGTGTGTGTGTGTGTGTGTGTGTGTGTGTGTGTGTGTGTATCCAGATCCATCTACATCCGCCATGAACTTTCTCGTGTTTGGGGCCAAGCCGTGAGGAGCCGTGGAGAGGCCTTTCGTGAGCAGCCGGGCCTAACTTCTAGCTGGAGAAACCCAGAGCATTCCCAGCCAACTAGACACATCGTGGCATGAGGAACCCTGTGCTCTCCAGCCAAATATTACTGACATAACAAGATATCAGAACTATGAAAGCAAAACCTTTGCATTACTGGGACAATTGATGCTGGTTAGCTGGAGCTCATAAATTAGCAGTGATTAAAAAGAGACCAGCATCACTAAGGTGAAATCTTCTGGGAGCTATGTTCTAGGGGAGCTACAGTTGTATCTCAGTTGTATCTCTTGGCAGCCAGACTTGGTAATGTACCCAGGTGGTACTGATTTTGAAACATGAAGGGGTAGCAGCTGAGGCTTGGCACTGTGAGAAGCCAGGGAAGGCCACTGGTGAAGATGAAGCCTCAGTGGCAGTTGAAGGCCCAGGACTGAAAGGGTCATACAGAGAAGTTGAGGCTTAGCACCATGAGAAGAGTCCATGAGAGGCTATTGGTGAAAGGGCAGTTCAGTTGCAGCAGAAGACAACAGTGTTTTGGAGATCCAGTACCATGAGATGACCACCAAGAACAGCAGCAGTGGAGTACAGGCAGCTGGCACCTAGAAGACAAGTTGTGTGCTACAAAGGGCAGAGCTGGAGAAGTGACCCAAGCCCTTGGATGAGCCCAGAAGATAATGAGTGGATCCTAGACATTGGACAGTTAGAGTTTGACTTTGCTTTTGTGACTGTGCCCTGATATTTTTCCCTCTTGAAGGAAGAAACATTTTAGTGGAGTCCACAGTTAAAAGACTTTGAATTTCAAAAGAGATTGGGTATTTTAAAGGGATTGAAATTTTAATATGTAAGAATTTGTAATGACTGTGAGATTTTTGAAGTTATTTAGATTTTGGGGATGGACAAGAAAGTAAGGGTTGAGGCTTAATAGTGATGTGTTTGTGTGTCAAGTTGACAAGGGGTCAGTTGTACTGGATGTTTTTGCTTGTCAACTTGACACAAGCTGGAGTTATCACAGAGAAAAGAGCCTTCCTTGAAGAAATGCTTCCATGAAATCAAGCTGTAAGGCATTTTCACAATTAAGAGTGGATGGCCTGGTCCATTGTGAGTGGTGGCATCCCTGGGCTGACAGTCCTGGGTTCTATAAGTAAACAAGCTAAGCAGCCAAGGAATGCAAGCCAGTAAGCAGCATTGTGGCCTCTGTATCATCTCCTGCCTTCAGCTTCCTGCCCTATGTGAGTTCCTGTCTTGACTTCCTTTGGTGATGAACAGCAATGTGAAAGTGTAAGCTGAATAAACTCTTTCTTCCCCAACTTGCTTCTTGGTCATGATGCTTTGTGAAGGGATACAAACCCTGACTAGACAAATTGATTGGCTTTCAAACTAAATCAGCCTTACATTTGTGGTCATGTGATAGTCTTTTTATTTTGTGAGATTCAATTTGATAACTGTCTATGTATGCTCTTTTTAATTTTTTTAAATTTTATTTCATTTTCTATGTGTGCTCTTCATGGATATTTGTATATAATTTACCCTCTAAAATGGCATTGTCTGTGTACAAAATTAGGGTAGACTGACCTCATTCAGTAAAATAGGGATATCCTTTTCTATTTAGTTTCCTGGAAGAATTTGTATAAAATTAGAATTATCTTTTTCTTAAATGTTTGATGAGACCTATCAGTAAAGCTTATGGAATGGATTTTCTCCAGTGAAAAGATTTGAAGTACTGATTAAAATTTTAAGCTGGCATGTCTTTTTTTTTTTTTTAAGCATCCATCAAGTCCAATTTGATTTGCCCATATCTTCTAGAATGTGCGACCTTCTATTGAAGAAAAAAAAAGACAATACAGACTTGAGTAGGTAGAGAAGGGAGAGTGCATCTTGGAGGAGTTTGCAAGGAGATGGATATGATGAAAAGATGTACAAAATCCTCAGAAAATAAAAAAGTTTGCAATAAGTCATAAAGATGACTCAAAAAATTAGTGTCTATTCAATATTTTATTCTTCTTGAGCAAACCTTAAGTTTGTGCTTTTCAAGAAATTAGTCTGTAACATCTGTTCTGTCAAACTTTTTTTCTCCTAAGTCAAGCATAACATTCCTCACTGTCTTTGTATCTACAGATGCTGTAGTGAGGCCAACTATTCTACTTCTGATTCCCAGAATGTTTTTCCCCTTCACTCTTATTTTATTTAATAGTCTGGCTAAATACTTGTGAATTTCATTTATTGTATTGAACTGCTTTTTTATTTAGTAATTAGATTTCTTTTATATTTTTAGAAGTTCTTGTTACATTTTGTGTTTATGTGTTATTAATAGAATGGGTTTAATTCGATCTTTTTCTTACAGTATAACAGGTGGAAAACGAAGTCATTTAATCTAAACTTTGATAATTTTATAATGAAAGTATTTGTTTCTATAAAAGAACCCTTGCTTGGTGCACCACATACATGTTTTTCCAACATAAGATTTTTGTTAATTATTTTAGAGTTTCATATCATGCTTCCTAGTCACACTCAGTTTTCTTTCTTATGTCTTCCCTTTTCCCATCCTTGTGACCTTCTCCCCCTAAAAATGGAAAAAAAATAAGCCTAATCTGTCTTGCTCATATGCTCATTAGAACATGTGAGTATCTGAACATAGGGTCACAAACTCACACTGGCCAGCCCCATAAAATACTGAGTCTTCCCCACTCACACCCCTGTCAGAAGCCATCAATGCGGAGAGCTACACATTGTTCTCATATCAGTAGCATAACTTCTTAGATTTCTCTTTGATAGCTTTCTATATAGACTGTTACTTTTGGGGGAATGAGTGTGGGGACAGGGTTGTCACTGAAGCCTTCTATGTCCCTTTTTCTCAACTGTGAGTCTTAAGTCATCCATACCACAGAAAAAGTAGCTTTATTGCCCTTTACAGTCAGTGGGAGTATGCACATGGACTTCTACATGGTTTCTGGTGACAGCAAACACCATGAACATTCACATGGTCTCCAGCCATAGCACAGGCCATAGACCTCAGCATAAACTCCAGTGGCAGCACAAAACACTGATGTCAATACAGTCCTCTGCTGCAGCACGGTCCAAGGACACCACCATAGCCTTCAGCAACAGCACAGGCCAAGGACATCAGTATGGCTTCCAGGGCCATGTAGGTCACTGTCACCAACATCAACATGTAGTCCTTGTTGGCTCATAGACAATAACATGGCTTAAGGCAGCAACACAAAGCATGGACATCTGCAAGGCCCTTGGTGGTAACATGAGCCATGGACATCAACATGACACCAAGCTATAGCAGGATCATAGACCCTAACATGGTCCTTGAGCAGCACAGTCCACAGACATGAACATGGCCTCTGATGGCTAAACAGGCCACTCTCATCAACATGGCCCTCCCAGTGGCAGCACAAAGAATGGATACTAATATAGCCTCCTGTAGTGTCTCATACTACAAACATCCAGCTGGCCTCTGGCAGTAACGTGGGTCTTGGACATCCACCTGGCCTCCAGTGGCAGCTTAGACCATATACTTCCACATGAACCTGTGCTTCGACATAGCTTGGGGCAGTGGACAACAGATACCAATATGGCCTCCAATTGTAGTACAGACCATAGAGGTTTTTTGAGGAGGTGAATTTTAGAAAATGAACCATTCTTTGTCTTGGACATCCTGACATTGCTCAGAGCCAGAACAATCACTTGGCTAGGCAGTGTGTTTGGGGGTTGAGTCTGCACAAGCTCCAGTCTTATGCAAAACACCACTACAGCCTGCTCTCACACTGGTCACCACTGTTGTGACTTTAGTTCTGCCTCTCTCCATCACAGGCTTACCACTCTGCTCCTCCATCTTTCCCACCTCTGTTTCATTTTCATTTGTCATAGTGGCATTGGAAACTGCAATGTGTCACACAATGTATTTTTTTTCCCCAAACAGCTTTACATGCAAATATTTATTGCAACAAGTTGTTGATCTGGTTCAAGGTTTCTGGTTTCTGAAGCACCATGAATTGCTGAGACTCCTTGTAGATATCCTGCTGGCTTCTGTGCAAGCTACTGACTGCTACACTGTGTGCTTGTAGCTTGCAGGCAGCACCACTAGCCCACTCCCCTTCTCTCAGAAGGATAAGCAGCTGCTGCTCCATGGGGTGGGATGGGGGACAGGTGGAGGGCCTAGGACTAGTCCTGTTCAGTAATGACATTTGGTTGTGCAAGACCTGCTCCTCCACCTGCTCCAGCATCCCATATATGGTGTATATGTTGGGGTGGACCAACTCAAAACCCTGGATCTCAAAAATTTAAAGATTTTTTTTCACTATCAAGAACTTAATATACATTAAGTTTCTTTTTAATTTCTTCTTTAGTTCATATTTGTTTAAATACATTTTCTGTCCTATAGTTTTCTATTCTATACTTTCTGTGTTTCACTTCCACTTTTTTTTTTTTTTTTTTTTTTTTTTTTTTTTGGTTTTTCGAGACAGGGTTTCTCTGTGTAGCCCTGGCTGTGTTTCACTTCTAATTTAGTTCTGTTGTGGTTTCTAGCATACTTTATATGACTCAAAATCTCTTATGTTCATTAAGTCTAGGTTAGTATACATGTAAATATTTTATGTGCCACTGAACATACATAGAGCATATGTGAAGCTGGTTGAAGTGTTTTTTTCTTTTTAAAAATAAATCTTTATTGCATGTCTATTGGTGGTCTACCTGGATTTATAACTGTATACGCTAAGCATGCTTGATTCCTGCTGAGGATGTCAGATTTCCTAGAACTGGAGTTACAGATGGTTGCAAGCTGCTCTATAGATACTGAGAACCTAACTCAGGCCCTCTTAACTGCTGAGTCATTTCTCTATCTCTGATTAGAGCAGTTTCTAAAAGTCAATTAGGTCAGGTTGGTTCAAATATTATTAGAGTATCATAGAGTTGTGGGTTTTCTTTCTGCAGGTCAACTCCATTTTTTAAGAACATCGATATTAAAAATCTCTGTTCTATGATATAGCTGTCTCCTTAGAGGTCTGCCAAAGACTAATACATTCAGAGGACTTTGCTCACAGCTAACCACTGATATGATCAAGGGTTTCCCAATGGAAAACTTAGCGAGAAGACTGAAGGAGCAGGCAGGGTTTGTGACCCCAAGGGGAAAGCAACAATACGAAACAACCAGAGCCCCCCAGGGTCTAAACCACCAGCCTGGGAGCACATAGGGAGGGACCTATGACTCTAGCGGTATATGTAGGGGAGGACGGCCTTGTTGGGCATAGGTGGGAGAGGAGATTCTTGGTCCCATAAAAAATGAACACAGAATTGGGGGGAATGTGAAGGTGGGGATGGGGTAGTGGGGGTGGGGGGTGGGTGCGGGCACAGCCTCATAGAAGGGATATAAGGAGGGGGGATGGGATAAGGGGTTCCTGGGTGATTGGGGAAATGGGATAAGAGGATAAAAATTGAAACGTAAATATTATAACCAACTACATAAAAGGGGGGAAAATTGTTAGAACCAACATCTTTAAAAAAAAAAATGTCAGCCCTCTAGGAAAAAAAATTTTTTTTCTTGATACTAAAACTTGTCCAGAGAATTGTATATTGCAGAATGCACAGCCTTGGTGTATCTACTCATCAAGCAAAACGAGCGGACCTATTCAAATCCCAGGTGTCTGGGAGTTCCATCTGGATGCAGCGAGGACACAGCATCGGAGGCTTATCAATTTGCTCTTCCCGCCACCCCTCTTCTGATGTCTCAACGCCCGTAATCAGCTTGAAGAAGTTAAAGAAGAGTCAGTGCCCCTATTCCCTGGGCTTGGGGACTAAGGTGGTTAATATGGGGCTGTCTCTCTGGGGAACAGCAGTGATTTTGTTGGAACAGGGAGGATTAGCTAGGATTTATGGCATAGCCATAACCTATTGGTAGAAATCTGTATAATTTAGTATCAAGATGAAGTTATAATTTCTTAAATGGTACAAATTTCACTTGGATTTCAAATTTAAGGTTTTTGTTGGTATAAGCTTCTCATCGATATGAAAATGAAATGAATATAGATACTCTCATGGTCATTGTGCCTGTATAACACATTTAGAAATACAAGACTTAGACCCAGTCCTTCTTTAACTTTTTTAACTGACTTGGGATGACTAGCCTGTGAGTTAAGGGACTATAGCAAATTCATGACTTTGAGTTTATTGTTAGGATGTTTTCTATATTTCATTTAGAAATAGCTGAGAGAAGATAACAGACAGCAGTCCAGGTTACCTTACATGGATAGTTGGATTTCAAAACGTCAGAAATCCATAGAATTGACGTCACAAATATTTCTATATTAATGTTCATTTTGATTAGAGACCTGTCTGCTCCTGACAGCTTCCTGTCTTGGATTCTAAGAAGAAATTGAGCATCATTGGAGTTACTCCTGTTGTGGTGAGACAGCCACCAGGCAAGAATTGCCTCTCTCCATCTACAGAAAAGGACACACTTGCAGAATAGTCGACTGATTATATCTGCCTAGACAGAGTAACCAGCCCTTAATAATTCTGCAGCACTAAAGTCTGTCAGATGAGTTTGTGCCAGAAGGCTGAAGATTTGATGCTCCAACGTTCGGTAGTATAGGGGCTGTCCAGGTGTTCAGCGGTCTCTATAAATTGGCTACATTTTAGAAGCTATGCTTATTGCTTCCCATAAATTCAGTTAATTTAGTCATTCTGGATTTCTGACGGCATTGAAGACCTATAGACTCATGGCCAATCCAGGCTATTTACCTTGAGAGAAAAGATCTGAGTGGAGGGTTCTCAGCTGACATTCATTCTAAAGCCAAGAAAAAGCCAGGTTCAAAACTAAGTGTTCTAGTCAAGAGAGACGGCAGAGGTTCTGGCTAGTCAACAAAAGGATGGACTGGGTATTAAGACTATCTTGTACCTCACTGGTACAAATAGGAATAATTGTGCTCTAGTTGTATTCTGAGAGAAAAGCTTTATTTTAACAGGAAGGGTAATATGTAGGAGGAGCTAAGGGAAAGGAGCACCGAGAGGAAAAGATGGAGTAAGGAGAGGAGAAGATGAAGTAGATGAGAAGCTCGGTAATGAGAGAGAAAAAGAGAGAGAAAAAGAGAGGGGGCATGGAGGCAGAAGTTCACGTGTCTCCACTAGTCAAATATAGTTTACATAGCTAGATTGGGTATTAGGTTACACTTCTGATTGAGCATCACCATACTTACAAAGCCCTTGATTAACATTTAAAAAATTGTATAAAAGCCAAAGGGAAAAGGGGGGGGGCACGGGATAGGGGTTTTCTGGGGAAGGGAAATGGGGAAAGGGATTGGCATCTGAAATGTAAATAAAATATCCCCCCCCCAAAAAAAGGAAAAAAATAAATTTAAAAGAAAAAAAAATAAAAATCTCTGTTCTGTGGGTCTATTTTTTTTAACATGTTTGTCTTAAAACTGTGTTATTAGCATAATCATTTAAATTGTTATGCCCATTTAATAAAATAATTTCTCAATGGTTATGAAATAAAGTTTATTGCACATGATTCCTTTTACCCTGAAAACAATCTTGTGTGATGTTAACGGGGCTACTCCAGTTTTCCTTTGACTACTGTTAGCTACTCCCAACTCCCCCTTTTATCCTGTTATTTTTAACTTGTTTTTTATTTTAAACAAATTTGTGTTCTGAATATTTGAGTCTGGGTTTTAAAATCACATTGATAATATTTATATCTACTTTGGGTTATTTACTCAGTTCACAATTATTATGATTACTGAAGAAGTTGAAAATGAACTGATGTGTTGTACTTTGTGTATTTGTTCAATCTGATTTTTGTTTCCTTTTCTGACATCTTTTGCATTTGTTGTTTATAATTACATTCTATCTTTTTTGATAGTGTCGCATCCATAATCCCATTTTTCTGTTTGTTTTCTATACTTTTCTCTTTCTCTCTTTTAACCTCTTTTATTCCTTTGAGACTAGTTCGTATTTTATAGGACATATCTTTAAGCTATAACAGTTTACCTTCAAATGGAATTATATCACAAATTTGCACATTGTGAGAACCTTGTAACTGTATATTTCATCCCCTTCTACAGAATTTTTCTATTATTTCTATAAATCTCATGTAGACCCAAGTGACATGTAATCTTGTCCCTCAAGTTATCCCTTATTGGTAAATAAAGATGGCTATAGCCTATAGCTGGGCAGAAGAGAGATAGGCAGTTTCCATTTTCAGGGTTGGGGGTCTCAGGTAGGACCATGAGGAGAGAAGAGAGAGAAGGTGAAGAGAGAAGTCACCATGGGTTAGGTGAGTTATCAAAACTTGGCCATGAGGTCTGACCAACTGGAGTTAAGAGCCTAGATAGAACACTGCAAATTATAATGCAGTGTTATTGATGGGAAAATAGACATAATAGCATAGAAGGTAGATATATGCCCAGCTCTTGTGCATTAAAGGCTTATTATAAATATAAAGGTCTTGTGTTTTTTTATCTGGGAACTGAAAGATCAAAGGTGAGGTGGAAAACCCTGATAAAGATTAAATAAATGTTACAACATATTTAACTTCTATAAATATTAGAAGCTTTATGATATAATACTATTTTAAATAATATTTGAAGAGAATTTAAATAAGGTTAAAGGTAACCTTTTATATTTATTCAAATGGTTACATTTCTAATATTCTGAATTCTTTTAAAAATATTTGTGTTTTATTACACATATTCATTAATTTATTTGTGATTATTTATCATTTTTATAATTTTATAATTTTATAATTCTTCCACCTTTTTATTCTTCTTGAATATTGTTATCACCTGGTTTTCAAGCCATCTTTGTATAGGATTCCAGATTGAAAGTACGTTCACCTCTTTAAAAGTGTTCTGTTACTGGGCTTACATTACTTCTAATGACACTCTGTTCCCTCTATATGCCATCTTTAGGGTGTTTTAAGATGTTGACTCTTTATATATGGGCTCAAACAATTTCTTTGTCATTTTATGTAGTTTTCTTATTTTTTTCATGTACTTGGAATCATTGAGATCCTGTGACCCGTAGTTCACCTTTAGCAAATCTGGGTAAATTCTTGACTAGTATTCAAAACTATTTTTCCCTTTATGTTAATTTCAGGAATATTTACTCCTTTTATTATTACCTGGGGACTTCAATTACAAGTATATTATGCAAGTAGCCTTCAGATATTGGTTTTAAAGTCTCTTTTCTATATGGTTTGTCTTGGCCAATTTCTAGCGCTCAGTTCTCTAGCTCACTCGTCTTTTCTTAGAAGTTTATTTTTTAAATTCATCTAGTGTAGTCTTTAATTCACATTTCATTCCTAAAAAACTTTATATTGCAGATTTTCTACATTTCCATTTAACACATTCCATGTTTCCTTTAGTTTCTTGAACAAAGTGAATATTACAATTTTTAGTGTGCTAGAAAATGCGTAAGATCTCCTCAGGAATCAAAGAACATAGCCTTCATTTATCATATACACTTGGAGGATCCATTGATAATTATTTTTAAACAGCCAACTTGTCATCAATAACTGCATACTGGAAAGAGATGTACAATGGCAGCACACATTATTGTATAGGACCTTTATGTTGTAAGAGAATAATCATGAATAACCCCAGAATCACAGGGTATACTAAAATAAAGCAAAAGTAACCAGTAAGTGCTGAGTCTTAGAGTATAGTACCTTTCCTTTAAATATAAATTAATCATGTGATTATTTAACTTTTAAAAGATGATCATTTAGTAATGCTTGTAAAGTTCTCAATAATTATGAATACCTGAACAATTGGCTTTATAAGCCAGTTGTATCAATCAGGCACAGCTCTGGATAGTAATTATTTTAATATTCTATTAATTCTCTATAACTGTTGGGTCAGTTTCAGGTTTTTTTTTTTTTAACTCTTTGTCATGAGTCACATTTCTCTTTTATATTTTCCTAGAAAGTTTAAATGAATGGCAGATACAGTGTTAATATTATCTTGTATGTCAGATGTTTTTATATAATATAAATAGTATTCATTCTTGTCTTATGACTCAATTTAATTTCCTCGAAACAGCTTGATCCCATCCCATTTTTTATTTAATTACTTTGTAGAACTGTAGCAACATTTATTAAGGGTTGATTTTTCTCCAACACCATGACTAAAATCTTTTGAGTGTAAATACTAAATCTCTGATGTGTTAACTTCTCCATGTTGGCTCGTGGGAATTAGAGCTATGCCCCAGGATCCCCAGGATCCCCAGGATCCCCAGGATCCCCAGGAGCCCCAGGATCCCCAGGATCCCCAGGAGCCCCAGGAGCCCCAGGAGCCCCAGGAGCCCCAGGAGCCCCAGGAGC
>JANHMN010000009.1:55837856-55908319 GCA_030674055.1 Rhabdomys pumilio | reverse complement strand
CACACACACACACACACACACACACACACACACACACACACACACACCAAACCAAGCCAATTAACCAACAAATCAACCAACCAAAACAAACAAATAAACAAACCAAAACAATAAGAAAAAATCACCACCATCACAAACAAAACAAAACAAAACAAAACAAAACAAAACAAAACAAAACCTCCCCAAATGAAACAGGTAGATGGTACAAAGAAATGACATCCAAGGTTGGCTTCTGGTTTCTAATTGTATGCATGTGAACAGGCATCTATACATAGGAGAAAACACACACAGTGAGGAGAGAGAGAGAAAGAGAGAGAGAGAGAGAGAGAGAGAGAGAGAGAGAGAGAGAGAGAGAGAGAGAGAGATTACAAAAAATCTTAGGACACTGTCAAAGGTAACAGTGAAGATTCCAATGATCAGTGTCTAAGTTGTCTAAAAGTGATGCCTCAACTTTGTGAGTTCTGATTTTTGGCAAGCATGTGAAGTTGCTGTACCCCAGGGGAGCTGTGAGACAGCTATGTGTATTCTAAACATTCTCTGCCTTTACCCTGTTGGTTGAGGACTGATTGCTGGAGCACACTGGCACAGATGGAGCACACTGGCATAGATGGAGCACACTGGCATAGATGGAGCACACTGGCATAGATGGAGCACACTGGCATAGATGGAGCACACTGGCATAGAAGGCAAAGAGAACAGACTGAGGGTCAAAGACCTGCTTCAAAACCCCTGGGCTCAACTTCTATCTTTACAATAAATAAAACGGATGACTAGTCGTTTCGTTTCTTCTCCCAGCAAACATTATTAAGCTCATGATTCTTGTTTGGCATACTCTAAGGCAATGGTTCTCAACCTTCCCAGTGCTGTGACCCTTTAATATAGTTCCTCATGTTGTGGTGACCCCAACCATAAAATTATTTTGTTGTTACTTCATAACTGTAATTTTGTTACTGTTGTGATTTTAATGTAAATATCTCACATGTAGGATATATGATATGTGTCCTACAAAGTGGTCATGACCCACAGGTTGAAATCTGCTGTTCTAAGGTCTAGTGGTATAAAACCAGGGAAACATAGCTCTGACCTTCAAGTTGCTAACCACAGGGGTTCATAGGGGGATGTTTCAGAAAGGAGTGGGGTGATCGGCTATATGTCTGCCCTTGCCTCCTCTATTCTAATAGTTTCACGTTTTAAATATCTCTCTAAAAACATCACAATGACATGGAGGTTAAATTATTAACAAGGTATATTTTACTTTCTTGCAGTTTGTTGGGGGTCCTGTTTTACAGTCACCTCACTGTGATTGAAAAATCACTTCCCAAAGTTTTCATGGCCTGTTTCTGGTCTCTCCCAACAAGGGAGAAGCATGTAACTTCAGAAGGAATTATTTTGATGTACTGAGTCTAGGGTGTTCATATCCATACAGCATCTCAGGCTCATCAATAATAATAATAATGATCATCACTAATGTCACTATTAATTATATAGTGACATTATTAAGTATATTAATTATACCCCCTATCATATACTAAAACCAGTCTAGAATTCCTCAGATAAATCTAGGTAATTTTTTTAAAAAAGACATAATTTTATTACCTATTTTCCCTTTATTGTTTTCTTTCCTCAGTTCCTCCCTCCTCTCCTCTTCTCCTTCACCCCGACACTATTACTTTCTTGTTACCTTGTCTTCTTCTACAAGCCAATGAGTTCACTCAGTGGCCAGATCTTGTACTTCAGTCAACACCCTGGCAGTGAACATTCCCTGCAGTCTCTGGGCTCCGAGGAGACATTAAGTACATGTTTGTTAATTGAAAGAATGAATTTGATTATCTTTACTATAGCTCTTTGAACAATAGGGTTTTTTAAAATAATAATTTCTCAAGAACATCCAGCCACATTCTGCCTTTAGGTACTTGAGTTTTATTATTGCATTGGTGGGCTGCTGGATAGTATACATCTGTTTATGTTTAAAGAATGGGACTCTAGTTTTATGTCATTGTACTTTCTCTTAAATATGGCTTTAAAAATATTTCTTTATTGAAAGAACCTATTGTCTCCAGGACCTGAATTATCCAACTCCCGCTTCTCCTTTCTTTATAGTTCCTTTTGCTTATATATGCACAATGAATGTTGTTTGTTTGTTTGTTTTTGTGTTTGTGTTTGTTTTTTACAGAATTTTAGAAAGAAGCTGGAAATACGACCCATTTAGGTGACAATGAAGTAAAGTAAGATCTTATTCTTTTTTTTTTTTTTTTGGTTTCTGTTTGTTTTCTCATTCAGATCTGCAATGAAAGCCTGAATAACAGGATCTGAAGACTGATTTGACAGTATGGAACATCCAAATGGTAGTGGGCAGGGGACTGGCTCTGAATATGCACAAAAGAGTTTGGATCCTGACCCAGCTTTCACCCAACAACTGACCAAACCATTCCTAGGGCTTCCCAAACTTACTCATGAATTTTGTATCTTTGAAAAAGTTTATTTTGTGTTGGTGAGTGTCTAGGCTACTTCTCTGTTGCTGTGATAACACACCAGGGCCAATGTGGTTTATGGAGAAAAGTTTATTTCGGGAATACTGTTTCAGAGACTGAGTCCATGACCATAATGGCAATGAGCATGGCCTGCCTGGCAGACGCTGAGAGCTCACATCTCACTCCATCAGCACAAAGCAGAGCTCACTCGAATGAAGAAGCCAGGTCCCAGGGACAGAACTCCTCCAACAAAATCCCAGTTCCTAGTATTTTCCAAATACTTCTATCAGCTGGGGACCAAGCATTCAAATCTATGAGCCTATGGGGAGCCATTCTCGTTCAAAGCACCACAGTAGGAAAAAGGTTATAGTTCATTAAGTTTTTAGTGTTTTCTCTTTTCTTTCTTCAAGACTCTCAACTTTTTCATAATCTCCTGCTTGAAGTATAGAAATATTAAAAAACCTTAACAGTTTAACTATCATTTTCATAGGTTCCAGGGCACACCAGTTTTACAGTTTCAACCCTTTACGTCACTTGGATAGTGTACTCCTGTGTAGACGATGAAGCTGTTGTGCAAGGTAGTTTGTTCAAGATCACACACCAGCAAGTCACAAGGACAAGGCAAATATCTTACTCTTTAAGGATATTGTTTTCCCTAGTATTTCAACAATCATCTGATTTGGGACCTCAGGCAACTTACTTCTGAATATAGTTTCTTTGTTTCCATGCCGTAAAAGATGACCTCTGCTATTTACGCAATGGTTAATTCACAGCTTTACATTTAATATCTAGAAATATAATACTTAACTTGAAGAAGTATATATCTAATAATACAATTTCAGGTGTTAGGACATGCTTATTTAATAAATACACTTGCATCTATTTATTTATTATTTCCTCTTTTTAAAAGCATGTAAAAGCTACCCTCTAGGACCCAGAAGCTTAGCATAGTCCCCATAAGGATGGGCCTCCTCTCTTCCATTTTGTAACAGCCCTGCTATTGCTGCCCTACCCACTCTCAGCATTATTGTGAGGTTCAAGAACAAACATTTTTTGAATGTCTTTGTAAAGCATACATTGTAGTGTATACTATCATATTTTGTGGTGATACGAAATATCCATGGAATGTGCCTATTGCATTAAAGGATTTGGCTTGAAAATGAGTTCAATTCAGGAGGGTTGGTGACATGAGTTTTCACTTTTCTGGCGGCTGGTTGGTCAACTTACTTCACCTGCCTTTGTCATTGCTCATGTGAATATGTAAACAGTAAATGGCCCTGGTGCCCTTAGTTTGAACAAAGAAAACAAGCTGAAAGAACCTTGGAGGGAGGCTGTGCTATGGAATTATAATGATTCTTTCCAGATTTTTCTTGGTGTATACCACATATTTTTACCACATTTGAGTTTTAAGGAGAATTTGTATTCCCTTCATGATGTTGGGTAATGAGTCTACTCTTTGTTCAGATTAGTCTTTGTTCTCCAAGAGACTTGGGACCAACCTTCTAGAGGATGATTCATGAACAGGAAGTGTGTAGGAATAGGAAGGTGACAGACAACAGACTATCTGATCTTCAAACAAGATATGAGAAGAGACAGACAAGACACAAACAAAATATACTTACTTCAAGTAGAAGAATTATTCAGAAGAGGCAATTGCAATAGGAAAGAAAATGTTCTTGGGAGTGAATGGAAGAGTCTGATAAAAATAGACTCCCTTCTCTCCCTTCTATCATTCTACAATAGGGAGGAAATCCCCAGGAAAGGAATTTTTGCTCATTCATTGTTGGGAATCAAAAACCAGGAAGTAAGAACAAAGTGAGAAGTTAATTGATAAGATCATTGACTATGCAGAGGATGAAAAGGTAGAGTCCAGGCTTGAAAATCAACTAATCAAATTGGCCACCTATTGTGGTGGATAAGTAACAGATAGGAGAGATGAAAATGAGGATGTACTGGAAAAATAGTCATATATTTTCTAGACATGGTTTAAGATTTTTAAAGAAATACGATGAGGTCTCTCTCTCTCTTTTTAAATAGTTCTTTCTGGTCATGTCATGGCAATTATCAACTGTCATGACACTGAGATGTGTAGCACTTGGCATTATAGTGAGAAATGAGGTCTATTTGAGGTCATCTAGGTGACTATCTTGGATTTAAAGGGTTTTCTCTGATCTAGTCACTAAACTCTGTGAGCTATAAACATTCTATTATTAAAGATAAACATACTTAGGGGTAGGTAAAAGTTTAACCAGGCTTCTAGTTGTTGCTCTGGTTAACAACAGGGAAGGCAAGAAGTTTAAATTACTTTTAGAAGACATGAGGACTGAAGGAAGATACTAATTGCATTATTTATGAAATAATGGTATCTTCGGAAGTGGCAGTTTTGATAGGCCAAGGGATTATTTGCTCCTTTCTCTTAATTTTATATTTATCAAAAAAGTAATCAAAATTGTGATGTCATAGTTTTGGTAGGGGCTTGACTTAAGCCCAAGATTTCCTGCGTCACTGAAAGAAATTTCTCTTGTTAAAAATGTCTTGTTTATGTGCCTATGGAAGGCTTCCCATTACAGGTCAGTGTATGAATGCTAGTTCCAGTAGCACCATTCTGAGGCTATGGGCAGTCAGGACTGTCCGTCTTCCTGTGTCTGTGAGTCCTTTATAAGAAAGCTGAAGTTTGGGAGCTCCACCCCACTGTTACTCCAACAGTAACTTCAAGGAGCTAACTAGTCAAGTACAGTAACAAGCCTTCATCCCAAAGAGCTTGTTAAAAATTGAACCACAGCTTTGGCAAGGGTAGACACCATTGTCTGGAACTTGTTTGTAGACTTGCAAAGTGTGGCAGGATTTCTCCATCCCCCTCTCATCCCCTCAAAACAGAGAGATTAGCAATAAAAGATAGATTCTCAGAGACCCACAGAGCTGTGATTTACGCTCTACTTAGAGATTGTGAAGAAGGCTATGCAGTGGGATGGAGGGAGTAACAGCCAATCTCCATATTAATCGGTCTCCTGGGACTTGTGCTGTGGCGCATGTGGAAAGTGGGAGAGGGGTCATCCAATCTCTGTCTCATGCAGAGGCCTCTTTGTAGTTGCCTTTGACTCTGTGGAAGCCAACTCCCACCAAACCCCAAAACTGTTTTCAACTGCTATCAATTGTCTATCCTGGGACTCTGCATCACCCACAGAATGGAACTGTCTCACATTTTCCTTTTAAAGGTCCTCTCTATAACGAAGATGATATACTCAGAGCACACACAGGAGGGAAAGTACTTCTGGACATTCCAAGGAATTAACAGGATTCAGGACCCTGCTGTCAGCAAGAGTGACTAAAACTAGGTAGTTCAATACAAGTTTCTTGTTAAGATGGCCAAGGTTGGAGGGTGAAAAATCACAAGCAAAAAGTGCAAGGGATGGAGATCAGATGTGAAAGCTCTGAGGTGTTTGTTGTTATCTATTACAATGGACTATATGCACACACTGTGATCCAGAATTTGAACTACTAGGTGCATACCTCAAAGAAACATACCAAACACGGGTACAAAAATGTTTATAGTAATATTTTTCATAATAGCCAAATCCTGGAAACAACACCAATGCTCATTGACAGTAGAAAGGATAAATAAATCACGGCATTTGTACACAATGGAATAATATATAGCAATTAGAACAAATGATTTACAACCAAATGCAATGACACGGATGAAGCCCAGCAAATACTGTTGCGCAAATGAAACCAAGGACAAAGGAATTCACACAGTGTGAGTCCATTCATTTAAAGGATAAAACAAGGTTAAACCAAATCTATGATGTTAGAGGTCAGGAGAGTTTTATTCTCAGTGTGTGTATATGGCAGTTATAAGACAAAACCACCAGGAAGCCTCCTGCTGTGGCAAATAGATACTTTCAGTTTGCTTATGTAGTTTGTGAAAACTCACTAAGTTCTACAGTCAGACACTTTGTATGTATGCATTATAAATTGGTAAAGGGGAAAAAAGATAAATGGAAGACTGGGTAATTTAATTTCATTCTGTGATTGTTTTTCAAACTCCAACCTGGGAAATGTTACCTAGGAAGGACAGGTATTGCTATTACTTATTGGAGTTGGTGGCTAGGGCTCAGCAAACCTATTTGCACAACTCAAATAGAAAGTTCAAATAGTACAAAAACTAAAGCTAACACTTTAACCATCCCTCTCAGTAATGCTGCTGCGCCTCTACTGGGCAGTGCACATTTGTTCTTGCATGATCAGAAAACTCGAGGTATGCTCTTGTGGTTCAAAGAGAAAGAGGAGCAAGAAGGTATCTGCTTAATGTTGTCTCCCAGGTAGAGCCATAGAACCAGATGAGAAGGATCTATGCTTTGCAACAAGAGGGATTTTGGCTAAATTTCATCTCTAAGCATTTTTTTTTCGTCTTGCTCCTTGGTGAAATCAGATGTTCTCTTTATTGAAAATACTTTCTGGGCTGGAGAAATGCTACTCAGTGGGTAAAGATGTGTGCTGTCCAAACACGATGATATAACCTGCTTTCAAGTCCTGAACTGACTTCAGAAAATTGTCCTCTGATCATACATGTGCCATGTCCTGTTCATTCCCACATTCGCACATACATACATATACAGAAGTTTTAAAAAATTAAAGAAAAAAAGATCATAAAATTGGGACAGGAATTGGTTTGAGGCAGGAATTTAAGAAGGGGAGAGAATATGATCAAAATCTGTGCGTTCGTAGTCACTGTTCTATTGCTGTGAAAAAAAAACATGGCCAAGGCAACTCTTATTAACTGGGGGCTTCAAAGGGTCAGTCCATTATCATCATGACAAAAATCATGGTGGGGCAAGCATCGTACTGGAACAGTAGCTGTGAGCTACATCCTGATTTATTGAGGAGAGAGAGAGAGAGAGAGAGAGAGAGAGAGAGAGAGAGAGAGAAAGAGAGAGAGACTGGATCTGGTAGGGGCTTTTGGAATCTCAAAGCCCACCCCAGTGACACACTTCCTACAATGCCACACCTAATGCAACAAAGCCACACCTCCTAATATTCTAATCTTTCTCAAGCCACTCCCTAATGACTAAGCATTAAATATATGAGCCTGTGGGGGCATTTTATTCAAACCACCACATACGCATAAACAAAAGTATTAAAGGATAGATAGATAGATAGATAGATAGATAGATAGATAGATAGAAAATTCACTTTTTTTTTGCAGCAAATTCACTTCAATTTTCTTGAAAAGATAATTAAGACTAAGTGAGTTGTGGCTCATAGTTACCCATATCTCACTAAGCAAGGAGTTTTTTCAAGATGGCAAACATCTTATTGGACCACTACAGGAGAAATGATAAAGTTATCATTTCTACTGCTAAATATCTTAGAGCGGGAGTCAGATTCGTCTGTAGTCAACCTATAAATATTTATCATCTGCTAAATAAAATTGGCCTTTGTATGGTAATTTTTTTCATCAACTAAATAGGTATTTATTGGATATTTATAATGCTAGAGGCGCTGGTGGTTTTCAGGTAAACATTTCCCTTTCTACCAGTGGACACTAGTCTAAGTGCTTATTTTCTCCACTGAAAGAACAAACATACTTTATATGGTAAACTAACAGTGAGAAGCATAGATTTTGCTATGACACGTAAATCGGAAGTTGACCGAGACACTGAATAGTTTGGTGTAGGAAAGTCCCTTCTATTCAGTGCTTGGTATAGAGCCCGATGCTGTGATTATATCATAGATTTGGTTTCAGCAGGAGTAAGGCTACAACTGTAATTCCAGTCCACCCTGTTCCAAATCTGGCTCTTACCAGGGGCTCATTTCTTGCAGTTATAGTGGACACTGATCATGCTTGGGATCTTAGGTTTCCACACGGACCTTATGGTCTGTGAGTCTCTAGTGACTCACATCAATGCTACCTCCTCCAAGGGACTGCCTCTTGTTCACTGGCAGTGCTCCAGCTATCCTTCACTTAGTCAATGGGTGACTTGGGAGTTGAAAGCTAGATTACAGGGTCTTTAAGAGGCACATTCTAAGACTGTAACTCATGCTCCTGACCTCTTGGAGGAGTGAGGTCTAGGCTAGACTTTTTCCGATCCCACCCTTGAATATTACTGATTCCCAGTTTTGCTTACCTCATTTCCTTACCATTTTCTCTTGTGAATACTTCTTTAATAAACCACTTGCGTAAGAACCCTCATTTCCAGGTCTCTTTCAGAGAGGCCCATCTGAAAAGTGAGTCCTTATTGCCACAACCCAACTAAAGTGAAACTTTTCTAGACAGTGATTGCATTGATACATCTGTTAGATAGGGTGTGCGCACACACACACACACACACACACACACACACACACACACACACACTCTAATGGCTACTTGATTTAAAACAAAGCAGTACTCAAATCAACTCAAGGTTTTACAAGGAAATATTGTGATGCCACTTTAGATCACTCCACTCAGCAAAAAAATTATTGGGCACCTAGCATGTGCCAGATATTATACAAACAAAGCTGCACCGAAGAAAAATATAAAATAGAAAAGGCTCTTCAGTTTAAGACATGGACTTAGGGGATAAGTTGTTAAACAGAGACAGGCAATGTGATACAAATGGCAAAGAGAGCAACATGGTAGGAACAGTGTGATCTGTGGAAGAGTAAGGAGATAAGTCAGAGAGATGACACAGTTGGGAGGTCTAGATGTCATTCATAAAGATCCTACTCAGGTAGATGTCATTTATGAGGGTTGGAGGTGTCTAAGAATTTATATTCTTTAAAGTCTCTGTAGGTGATACACCCATACATCCCATTTGCACACCACCAAGAAGAGGATTTACTTCAGTTGTGAAGGAAACACCAAGGGTAAGTTACTGTCTCAGCCAATGTGCTTGTCTTTAAGGTGAAAGAAAGGGATGCATTCATCACATATTTCCCAGAAAAATAATGAAAGTTTAATTGATTTTAGATGATTATGTAATAAGTCCATTGAGTATGGAGAAGGTGAAGATTAAAATATTTTTGTTTGTCAATAAAGCTTTCTGTTCTAAATAAGCACATTTTTTTTTTAAGACAGGGTCTCATGTAACTCAGACTGGCCTCATACTTACTACGTAGCTGAGGATGGCCTTGAACTCCTGATCCTCTTGTTTCTGTCTCCTGAGTACTGGGATTATATGCATGTGCCACAATACCTATCTTAAAATTATTATCAATGCATATATATGGAAATTAATATTTCTCTTTTATTAAAAACTGATAAGTCTATGATCTCTAATAATCAAGTTAGAATCATCAGCTAAAAACAAAATGAGAAAAACAAAAGACAAACAACAACAACAACAACAACAACAACAACAACAACAACAACAAAACTGTGGCCCGTGCAATCGTCTCGCCGGCAAGAACGCACACGGGCACCAGGATCCTTCTGCAGCAAGTGTTTATTGCCATGAATGGAGGAAGAGAGAGAGAGACTCAATATGGCACTGCTTTATATACACCCTAGGGTGGGGTGGACATATCTGATTGGCTGCTTGCTCAAAACCCCGTATGACGCCCCAGGTTGGGCGGTGACTTGGCGCGCTTTCACCACTTGCACATGCGCAATTTTACTTGTTTACCCACGAGTGCCAGGTGCCAGAGCCATGTTGCAATGGCGAATGCTGTCACCGCTCACCGCGGCTTTCCACACAAAACCAAGCTGTTTCTGTGTTCCCTTTGCTTCTCTACCCATGTTGTCCCTCCTCCGTCACATGAATGTCCACCTTTATCTGAAACTTCTCTGGAGTTCACTGTCTCAACTTCCTCATCACACCCTGCTGCTACATCTCTTCATTGTTTTACACCTCCTTTTAGAACTCAGTCTTACAGGTTTTCCAAGCATTTCCTAGATCTAGACTACAGCAGTCTCTGATTATGTGATTAAGGTCTTTGAAAGATCCATTAATGTCAGGGGCAGCTTTGCTTATACATTGAAGGTCTAAAATCAACCATAGGCCTAAGTCAGCCTGCTAACACAAAGTCTTGAGTCTCTGTGGAAAAACACTGAAACAGATAACTATAAGATATTGTATACAGGCAGCTTTGGTGGAAATTTACCAGCCTGGATAGGAACAAGTAGTCATAGGTCTTATGGATAGTCATAGACCTTGGGTAGCCTTGGTGGATAGTACCAACTTAGATAAGGACAAGTGGATCATAGGCCGCGTCATAGTTAACTGTCCTCCGAACCTTCACCCAGCTGACACTCTGTTCTGGAAAATATCTGTACTCCCCCTGAACACCTACATTCCTGTGTCATCCCCTTCCCCACATCCTGACCTTCTGTGTATATAACTCCTGTGAGAAAAAAGTAAAATCAGCGATTTGATCAGACTATAGACAGATCGCCAATCTTTGTGTCTTTGCCTGTCCCCCCCCCTCTCTTTCAGGTGACCTCCCCAGACCCCTGTTTAATACCTTGCTGGACAGGACACATTAAGACTAAATAAAGTGTACTCTCCTAGCTTGAACATCAAGGAATAAGTATTATTTTAAAATATTTCTCTCTCTCTTTCTTTCTTTCTTTCTTTCTTTCTTTCTTTCTTTCTTTCTTTCTTTCTTGGACCACTAAAAACATTGATTGCCATCTAGTAAGAAATGACTTTATTAAGAAGTACCAACAAGTGCTTATTCTTTGGAATCTGCTATCTTCTTTCTCTATTCTGAGACATTCACTACTCAATTCTCTGTCTGAATTAACTCCTTTTCAAACACACTCACCTTCAGCTTTGCTAATTTTTACTCATGTCTTCAATTTTATTAAAAAAAAATAAAAATTGCAACCTTTGGGACACCTTCCCTGCTTGTTGGAGCTAGTTTAAGTGTTCCAGGATATGTAACATTCTCTACCTCCTTAACTGTGAACATGCTTGCCATGTTTAGTGTTGTTGCTTTCCAAATCATTTTGATTTCATGCAAGATCTTTAAAAACTCAAGAGAAGAGACCTTGCTTGCTTGCTTTCTTAAGAGTTCAAGCACTTTGCCCGACACACCTCAGATGACCAATCAGTACTTGTTGCCGATGTCATTTTCCTAAAGCACAGTCTCTGACACAGGCTAACGTGATTGTGTCTGAGACAGGGTTGAACTATACTGTCCAGACTGACCTTGAACTCACAATCCTGCTTCAGGCTCGTTAGTACCCAGGATTTCAAGAATGTGGGCTAAGCCCCATGTATCATGTGACAAAAAAAGTTTGACCCCATTGAGCCATCCCTTCAGTCTCTTTTTCCTACTCTTTCTTATTAAGATGTAACTTCATGAAATATAGTTCTATCTATGAACATCCTTACATTTGTTCCCTAAATTACATGTAATAACTGTTTGTTGGATGACCTCTGCATAACAATTTGGTTATAAATCGGGGTGCCAAAGGTGAAGAGTCACACAATCTGCCATCCAGAAGCTTTTATTCTAGTAGGAGGCTCCAGGCAGAGGTAAATAAGAACAATGTGGTGTCACAGTTGGGTAGTTTACTCACTCCCCATTTGTTCTCTCTTCTGGAGATGCTATCCCAATTTTTCTCCAGAAGTGATTCCTTCCCTACTAGCCCATGTTGCAGATGGGAACTGGCATTTGGCAGACAAAGATTCATAGGCCCTACTAGGTAGAACCCTCTATAGTCTGGCCACTTGTATAGTCTCTGGAATAGGATAAGCTTCAGGATAGGACAAAGTGGGATATGGGTCTCAATCTGGATCTGATACAAGAGGATAGATTATTTCAGTGTAGGGTGCTAGAAAAACAAGGTACTGCTGGTGGCCTGTTCCTGGAGAGCGTATGTGTAGGAGTGAAGCTGATCCTAAGGAAAGTAATCCTAAGAAGTGGAGGAGAAAAGCCAATGGCGTCATCTGACTGCTTGCTGCTGCACTAGGAGTTATAGAGCTGTTATTACTGTTGTTGTTATTATTATTATTATTATTATTATTATTATTATTATTACATTAAATAAAATTTGACAAGGGTTAGTATAAGGGCAAATGCATGTAGGAGGGTAATAAAAAGCCATATGGTTACCTCCTGGCAATGGACAAGAAGACACCATGGTGGTGGTGGTGTTCTTATAGTAGTCAGGGCTGGAGTAGATGTCAGTCCTTTCTTCATCCTAGCTTGATGCCTGGCTTGATGACTGTGATGGTTTGAATAGATCTGATCCCCATAGATTCCTGTGTTTCAGTGCTTGGCCCTAGGGAGTGGTACTATTAGGAGGTATGGCTTTATTGGAAAAGGTATGGCTTTGTTGGAGGAAGTGTGTCACTGTGTAGATGAGCTTTGAGATCTCCTTTGATTAGGCTCTGCACCTTCCTGGATGCCCTTGGATCAAGATATGAAACTTTCAGCTCCTTCTCCAGCACCATGTCTGCCTGGATGCTGCCATGCTTCCCACCATGATAACCATGGACTGAACCTCAGAAACTGTAACCCAGTCCCAATTAAATATTTTGTTTTATAAGAGTTACCTTTGTCATGGTGCCTCTTCACAGCAATAAGACCCTAACTAGGACAGTGGCCAAAGGTGTTTCATACCTAGGACTCATAAAAATCAAATTAAATCAAGTTAAGTTTAGATAGCACAGTGTGGAAAGAGGAAGACAAATCTGTGGAGGGCCATGCAATCTACAGACCTACGGGCCATAGACGACTGCTTGCTGCCATGCATCATAGATGTAAGATGTCACCAGGAAGCTGCCAGCTAAGAGGCCAGCCTGCAACTGGAGTCACCACAGTGTGCAAGTACGTGGTGGTCAGATGGGAGAGAAAGAGAAGTAGAGCAGACTGAGCATAATGACAAAAAGGGATAGAACTTGAGACTCAAGGGTGGATAGGAGTAATCTGTCTTGAGTAGACAGCCCTGCCACATGGGTCCATGGTGAAGTCTCAGCCTGAGCTGTTGCAGAGGGTCATGCCTGATTCCCTTGGGATGTAGTGACAGGGGTTACTGTTAATGTCGTGGCTCATATTACCACTAGAGATTACCACTGATTGGACCATCTGGATGACCAGTGGCTGTGCATAACTGGCCCCAACCCTCACAAAATGTGGCACTTTGAAGAGCTGGCCCCATCTCTTACTGCTGGCAGTACTTGGGAGAGAAGGCCCTGTACCTTGCCCAGGCAGCACAGTGGAGATGGCTCTGATGATGCGGGAGGTGTCTGAGTCATCTTAAGGGCATGAGTGTAGGAGAACATATCCTGTTATTTGTCTTCTGTGCATGGCATGGGCACAGAAGCAATGCCCTCCACCCTCTTGACACTTCTGGCAGTTGGGAAAGCTGCCCACAGGGTCATTCATGAGCTCAGGAGAGCTAGCTCTGCCCCTTTCCAGCTGTAGCACTACGGGGAACAGGCTCTGTACTTCACCCGGACTGCACAGCCAAGCTGAACCTGGTGATGGGGGTGCAGCACTTGGGAGAGTGCGTCCCATCTCTTGACTGGGCAGCACAGTGGAGTTGGCTCTGGAGGCTTGGGTGTGGGTGAGCCACCCTGAGGGCATGACAGCAGGAGAGCTGATACTGCCTTCTGGTGATGGTGGCATTGTGTGTTCTAGCCAGAGCAGTACTGGAGATCTGGGCCTGGTGGTGTGGATAGGAGAGCTGGAGGGCTTGACCAGCTTTGCTACCACCCAGGCCCATATTCAGGGCTCCAAGAAGGCCCACTGCCAAATCTATATAGTCTGTGAACGGTTGGGATGTGTGAAAGGGCCGGTCCTGCTATTGCAAAGCTGCAAGGTCTTCATGACACAGGGAGACAACAGGATAACCAGGAGTCCCAGTGAGGATTCAATATTGATGGTGTCACAGAAGCCAGAGACCTCAAACCAGACCAGGGACACATTTGCAATGAACATTTGCAAGTGAAGCTGTGTGACAGAGGGATCTACTGAGGGACACACTGTGACATGTTACAGCTTCCATGATAATATCTTTAATATGCTTTGTTATTGTTGTTTGTTTGTTTTTTGTTTTTGTTGTTGTTTTGGTTTGTTTGTCTTTTTTGTGGTTGTTGTTTGTGTGTTTTTTTTTTTTTTTATTTTAGCAGGGAGGTTGCAAAGGCAAAGGGCACATAAGGGGATGGAGAGATGAGTGAGACTGAGGTGCATGATGTGAAACTCATGAGGAGCCAATAAAAAAAATTAAAGAAAAATATTTTGTGATCTTTCAAGGACACAGAACTATAGAAATGACCCAGAGAAAATTCTACAATTGATAAGGATTGAAAAAAAAGAAAGGAAAGAAAAAAAAAAGAAAGCCCATGAACCTCTATGTCAAATCTGGGGGGAAAAAAAAAGGATGATTCAGGGAGAGTCACTCTTTCAGATAGAAAACCGTTAACAGCAAGTAGTCAAGATTATGTAACAAGAAAAGAATAAAAAAACAATTCTATGTAATGGTATAAAAGAATTAAAAGTAAAAAGTAGATCCTTGTTTATCTGTAGACCTCCTATAAGATAGTGTGGTGTCATAATATATTTCAAAGGATTATTTAAATATTGCTTAGAAAAATCAGGGTATAATACATAGAAGAAATGTTACATTCTTAAAAGAAACTAGTAACACACCAGAAGAATTAAACATCAAAGCTATTGGCAAAGAATAACTTGGTGAGTTTGGAGTGAGTGAAACTGTTTAAAGTAAAATTACCAAAGCCCAATTCACAGAGCAATAAGCTCAGGTATTTAGGTATAGCCAAATGTAATGTCCTTCCCAGGGAAAGTAGATCAGGTCAATAGACTGATGACAAAACAGTAATTAGGGATTGATATCTCAATAAAACGTGACTATGGATGAATCAGCAATTCACACAAGAATATGGAATTGCCAGCAAATATGTGAAAATGTACTCAAACTAAGAGATCAAATGGAAACAACAATGAAATATTACTTGTACTCTTAGAATGGAAAAAGTTATAAATAGTGAGAGAAGGGTTGAGGACTTAATTCAGTGGCAGCATGGTCACTTAGCATGTGAGGGTCCTAGATTTTATCTCTACCACTACCCTAAGACATGCTGATGAGAGCTAGGTGCACTAGAATCCTTGGACACTACTGGTGAACTGCACCACAGTAGACACCGTGTATAGCTTGAGAACCCCAGGCACAAGGAAATACCCTAGAGTAGAGTGTTCCATATCTAATCAGAAGGGACATATGCATGGGTATTCCCTGGATCACTGTTCATGCAGGTAGACAATTGGAGGCATGAGCTTGTAAAAAGAAAGAGAGAAAAGAGAAGGAAGTAAACAAGGGAGTTCATAATGAAATACCCAGCATAGCATCACTTAAGTGCATCAAAAGCGTGAGCATACACCATATTACCGTTTTTAATGATAACCATGTATACTCAGATATATATATATATCTGATATATATATATAATGTCTGTAGTCATATATACATATATTAGTTATATATATTATATTAGTTATATATATATATACATATATATGCATATATATAACTAATATATCAGACACATTAATGTAGAGAATTTAGAGAGAAGGGATGGGTATAAAGATAGAGGGGCTAAGGGAAATGAAAGTGGAATCAGGTCAAAAGAGAACCCAACACTATTCACTATGTTTGCACAGTGGTAAAGTGTTGCACTAAGAGAAAGCTCTTTCAAGAATGGAGATGACAGCAAGCTAGGAGACAAAGAGTGTAATCAACCTAAAAATTACAACTGAGATTAAACTTTGAAAAGTGGTCTTGAGGATCTGAGCATCAAGAATGTGAGCTGTTTAAACACCATTGATGTGATGTGTGGGGCTAATCGTGTGTGTACTGCCTCAGAGTAGCATGAGACGCAAAGTTCCTGAATGTGACATGAAGATGCTGGATTCTTCCAATGATCTCTCTGTCGGAAGGAGAGTGAAATTCTATCCCATCTATAAATCACCCTTTGAAAAGTAAGGCACTGTGGAGTTGGCACTTTTGCTTCTGGGATCAGACAAGAAACTATCTATTTTAGTTTTGAAAGCAAACAAGTTGTTTGAAAGCAGTTTTCTATAATCTAAAATTGTTGGCTTAAAGACAGTGCTCCTGTCTTTGTAATATCTTTCAGTTTGGGATTTCCTAAAATATTCAGGATTATGCAAGCTTGAGCTGTTCTCATTAGCTTATGAGAACTGTACTATGTCTTCTAGGTGTGACATAATGAGGCATTCCAATGCTATCTAACACTTCTTTCTAGTTTTTTTATTTTATTTTATTTTTTTTTTACCAAAATCAAGTCTATGCTTAGAGAGCATGTAAGTCTACATAACACAGCAGCAAGCAGATGATCTCTTTTCCTCCATGAAGTAAATTTTGAAAACATACAAGTAGAATGAAAGTCAAAGATCTGGAGAATTTGATCAGAATATCCTAAGGATGTGTTCAGGGAGGTGTCCACTGAATTTTCTACACATCTTCATACCTAAATCATAACACTGTCAAATTGAACACACACACACACACACACACACACACACACACTCATACACACTCATACAAATACATACTTATACACACAGTAATACACACACTCATACACATACATTCACACACACACTCACACACACTCGTTATGCACATTCATACACAAACTCACACTTTGTGGTTCTGGAAGCTGAACCCAGGGTCTGGAAGCTGAACCCAGGACTTTGCACACACTAGACAAAGCTTTCTCCACTGAATTACACCCCTAGTTCTCTTCCTTTTATTGAATTAACCACTCAAGCCAAGAGTGATGGTCCATGACTGTAATTCCAGAACTCAAAGGGCCAATGCAGGGGGATCTTGAATTCCAGACCAGCCTCAGCTAAATAGTGAAATCTTGTCTCAAAACCCAACCCAACCCAGACTAAACCAAAGCAAAACAAAAACTCCACATTACTAAAAACCAAAATTAAACTCTATGCCAAAGAACCCCCATATGAGCTAGCTGCATTGTAAGTTTTTCACTAAAACCTCCTGATGTATTGACAGCAGTGTATGATCTTCCAGAGTTGAGAGAAAGAATAATAAAGAATTAGCAGGGCAAACACAGAGGAGGAAGACACAAGAATAAGCCAGTCAACACGTTAGCACCAATAACATTGTCTGAAACCTAATAGAGAAAAGAGACCAAGTGGGTAGCTCGGGAGGAAATGGGGGAACCACCACACAGCTTGTGGATACAAAGTGTGGCCTTCAAGCACAGCTCAGGATTTTGGGGGGTGAGGCAAGATAGTTGTGAAGAACTGGCCTGGGAAGAATCTCCCACAAAGTTTTGCTGGGGGAACCAGAATCTGAGCAAGTCACAGTGGAGACTTCATTGTGCTAAACAGCTACTAATGAGACTCCACCTCTTCTGTGCCAGAAGAGGCTGCAGGGAGAGGCGTAAATGCTTCTGCAGAAGGGTCCTCTGAGTGGAAAACTCCATCCCAGACTCAAGGAGGCCAGAAGGATGCCCGTGTACGTGAACGAGAAAATTGTGGCCAAAAAGCCAATAATACAATGATGGAAATCCTCAACTCTGCGTCCAGGGAAGCTTGGTTTAGCAATCACTGTGAGCGAGTGGAACCAGCTCAAACAGCGTCAGCAATTTGAAGACATCTGGTCTTTATTTTTGGACTTTTGTACACTGAAGAGGATTATGGTTATATGATGTAGGGGCCATTAGTTTTGTCAATCTACAGAATTTCTTGCAATGGAAATCCCTCACACTGAGAATAGAACCATTTTCTCCAGAGTCTCCTTGAGATGTTCAAACATTAACTCTTTATTCCCCACAGTGACTTTCTGACCTCAAGAGAGACTGTGTTAGGAGAGAAGTTGAATCATCGAGGAGGTATTTATTTTACCAAAGTGTAACCTAATAGTTGGTGGGGCCCCTACGAACTTCAAATGTCTAGTGGCTGCCAAAATTAAATTTTCTGTTCTTCTTGCTAAACCCCTTGACTTTCATTTCTTTTCTCTCTGCTTCGCCTTCTCTTCTGGCCTCTCTCTTTAACTACTAGCTGTGCATGTTGTAGAAGCAAGTACTCACGTGGTAAAGACACTGGAGACTTAGCGTTTCTTTCCCACTCCTGCCCTTCCTGCTTCTTAGCTAACCACCTAGTGTTTCCCCAACCCCAGCTACGGATCCATGGTTCCCTACTTCTTTCACCCTTGGGGCCCCATCATTCTTGACCTTTCCTATTTCTGCCATTAGTACCTGTGTTGGGTTCTGTTGCTCAAAGCCCTGCCAGGTTCATTGACTGTATTAAATCATGTGTAGCAGGGCTGATAATGACCTAAAGATGGTCCAGGGACTTCCCCTTGTCAGATAATAATTGCAATTTTTTCTGGATTTAATGTTAAAGTAGTCCATTGGGATTCTTGTAGCTTGGTGGTCTTCCCTGAAATTCCTAGATTTCTTCCCATCTTGCTACCCATTGAAATTACCTTTAGAGTATTCCTGCCTCAGAACATGGTTCTCCCCCTCCTTCTCTCTCTCTCTCTCTCTCACACACACACAATTTAGAAGCAAAGGTGCAAGAAAAGAAAGAAAAGACAGGTGGTGAAAAGGGGAGAAAGAAAGTTGTACACTTGTCCTGTGGAAAGGCCTTTGGGCAGCAGAGAGATTCCTGTGACTTAAGAAAAATCCATAGACTTTAAAAAATACATTTTCACCTTAATATATCAGGAATAGTCACTCTGCTCTGTAATTCCTGAGGCTTTATGGCTGGCTGGGGTTAATGGTTTGAGGTGTTATTCTTCTCTATGCTTCGTTAGTCCCAGGAAGTGCTTGTGTTGAGGTGGTTGTTTGGTCTCCTTGGGCCACAGACACACCCACCCTTCTCACTTCAGCTCTGAAGTAAACTAAGCCTGAGACACGCCAACGCTTGGCAATTGCTTGGGCTCTGTCTACCTTTCTGGGTGAGTGACCCTACAAAGGACAAGATGAATTCTAGGTATAGTTTTACAACTCTGTTTCTATGTTGCTGTCTTTGCTGATTCAGCTCCATGGCTTCCCTTCTTATTGCCTTCATTCACAGAAAGAAAGTTTTCAAGGAAAAGATGTAAGTGGCTCTTTCTGAGAAGCGAAGGGTGACAGCAGTCTTCCTCATATAGCAAGTGTTAGAAGAAAGCTCTAAGGGGCCAGAATCAGAAGAGATGGCACATTCTCCCAGGAGCACATATGTTCTGATAATGAAAATCCATTATACCTTGTCAAGGGTGCTGGCCAACTTTCTGTAAGTATATCAAATTGCTCCCAAAGAATTGGCTTACAGAGAAGGAGTTATTTGGCTCACATTTTTGGAGGCTGTCTTAGTTTAGGTTTCTATTGTTGTGAAGAGTCACCATGATCACGACAACTTATAAAGGAAAACACTTAATGCAGGCTGGCTTACAGTTTCAGAGGTTTAGTGCATTGTCATCATGGAGGAAGACCTGGTGGCTTGCAGGCAGACATGGAGCTGGGAAAGGTGATGAGGGTTTTATGTCTTGATCCACAGGTAGCAGGAGACTGTGCCACACTGGAAATAGCTTGAACATGAGACCTCAACGCCTGCCCCAACAGTGACACCTTTCCTTCAAAAAGACCACACCAACTTCCACAAGGCTACACCTCCTAATGGTGCCAAGCATTCAAACACATGAGACTATGGGGGCCATTCCTATTCAAACCACCACAGAGATTCCAACTCATGAGCGGTTGTCTCTGTTGGTTTAAATGTTAGTAGTAAGTTTGTTATGGGGGACTGTTTAGTAGGGGAAAATTGTGTACCTCATGACAAAAGTGGAGAGAAACAGAGCCCCAAATGGTGGCATTCTAGGACATTCATAACATCCTAGTGACTCCTGGTAAGCACTACAAGATTCTAACTACTGCAGAGAGGAAAATCATAACTTTTCACAGTGGAGGCAGGTGTTGATGAGTTGTTCTGTATCTTTCTGCCCCACCTTCCATGAAAAGCACTGGGTCTGCACATACCATGATACCTCTGTTCTGGGCTCCTCTCTTCCATTTTTCTGTGTTGATTGTATTTGGAGAATGTTTTTGAGAAGGCCAGATAATAATCAAGTAATACTTTTATACTTTTAGGTATGGAGTTTGCAAAGTGTCCCTGTTGGCTTGGGGCATAGCACAATGTTAAAGTGCTTGTCTAATGTGCAGGAAGCCTTGTATTCAATCTCTGCTACTAAAAAACCCAATGTGACCAGAAAACATTAAAATTAAACAAGAATGTACAAGACAACCTTTTTCCCCCACAAACAGAAACAGTTGTTTCTACTCTTGTTCCTGTTAGTGAGTATTTATTTTAATTGTGAATGGAAAAATCCCCAGACATTCGATTCCTTAGGACTGCCTGCATCCCTTCTGTTTACCTTTCTGTCTTTAGATGTTTGCCACCATTACTTGGGAAATGTCGAGATCCAGCCTCAACCCCATCAAGGTACAAAGAACCACTAGACCAAACTCAAGGAACTTGGGTTTTGTGTCTCAGGTCCAGTATTTGCTAAAATTCTGATCTTGGGTTCATTACTCTGTCTCCTAAACTATAAAATCGAGTCATAATACTCTCCTACCTTATGTGACTTAAAAGGAGCACAATGCTCTATGCATGTAGGGAATAACATTACAAAGATTACAACATGCCTGCCAATAGAGGAGATAGTAGACTTCACTAACTTGGCTTGTGTGAGAGGATATTAGGTTTCTTGTATTCTTTTATTACCAGAAGGCTTAGATGTAGACCTGGAGACCGAGGCAGGGAAACTTCCTGGGCATCATACTCTCTATTCCATAGCCAGGATTCTCCTTTAACATTGTTTCTCCAGCCAAATAAATTGCAGGAAATCATCTCCTTCTTTGCTTTATAATGATGTTCCTTGCTGCCTTATTTCCTCCAATCCTCTGGTGGCTTCTATGAGCAGGTAGCTAGCTCTCTTGGCCCCAGCCTGGGCTGAGCAGGAAGTCTTAGGAGGAAGTAGGATGAGGTTGTTCACATCCTCTGCAGACACCCTCTTATGCTCTGTGTCTGCTTGGCTAGCTCTACAGGCAGATACAGTGTTGAGGATGGATGAGTGGGGTGAGAGAAGAGTAGGGCAGGCAGTCAGAACTCCACTGCTGAGCTTAGAGAGCTATAAGGGGAGAAGTGGGTAGAAGGAGAATGCTCAGAAGGGAGGTTATCCTAGGCATATCCAGCTGTCATACTGTAACAGACAGAAGAGATCATTTTTACATCTTGTATAGGGAGATTGATCATGTTGTCCAGATCAGACACAGAGCCTGTAGACTCTGATTTAATGGGTGTGTTGGTAAGGGTAATAGGATGATTTAATTTGGTTATAGTCCGGAAAATTCCTAGAAGAGTAACTTTCCCCCATACTGTCCCACTCCAAATCTTGTCAAATCTGGCTTGGTCAATAGGCAAAATAGGGAAGCTTGTATTTGGTAGACTTTCTATCTACTTATCTTTCATCCTTTCCTCCTCCTCTTCCTCTTCCTTCTCTTCATCCTCTTCCTCCTCCTTCTCCTCCTCCTCCTCCTCCTCCTCCTCCTCCTTTAAACAAATATGTATTGAGCACTTCAGTGTGTGTGCTCAGAGCCAGCTTTGTGAATGTGGGGTTTCTGCAGTCACACAGGGCTCAATATGTAAGAAGTCCATGTTTGGTTTAGTTGCTATGGTTACCATTTTTGTCATATGCCCAAAACTAGAAATTCTGAATTTTCCTTCTGCACTGGGTCCCACAAATTACAAACTCCATTTTGGGTTAGGTGCAGGAGCTACAAATATGAAAAGACACAGCCTTTCCTTTCAAATGTTTTTATATTTGTTTTTTAATTTTGTGTATATGTACATACCTGAGTATGGGTTTATGCACAGGAGTTCAGTGCTCATGGAGAAGAAGGTGCTGGAGTTTCCCAGTAGTGAGCTCTCCATTGTGGGCAGTGTGAGCAGAACTGGAACAGTATGCAGACCTGTCCACGTCCCTAGCCCAGTACAACCTTTTCCTTACTAGATTTTCCTTGGCTGCCATCAGCTCCCTGCCTGAAGAACTCCCCAGATGTTGGAGCTAGCTTTCTGTACAGTCACCTAGCTGCAGACTTGGAGTTTCATCATAACTAATTCACTGTAATGCATCACAAAATAAATAGATAATTTTTGTTATGGAAACTATAGAGTTAGGAATATGGAAGAAAACATGTATCACTCACATGCACCACCCATATTCAGCATTTACATGTATCACTTACATGCAACACTCACATGCATCACTGATATGTATCACTTACATGCATCACCCATATGCAACACTCACATGCATTACCGATGTGTACTACTCACCTGCAATGCTCACACACACCACCCATATTCATCATTCATATGTAGTACTTATCCCAGCGTGATGGAATCCAAAGTTGCCTTCAGTTTTCATTATTTGTATTTATATATTGAAACAGTATAAGAACACAAATGCACACACACTTCTATAATCCTACTTTTTCATTTAAAATTACAAGAGTGTACCAAGATACAATTTCTTTCTTTATTTTGAGTACATGTCTTGTGTGTGTGTGTGTGTTAAATATCACCTGGAAGAACAGCCTTATGTATAAATCTTTGCTTCTTTAATCATTTTCTGTTGATAATTTTCAATAAATTTCAATAATTGTTGGTTAAAATTTGTGGGGAATGACAGTGCAAGCAAGTCTCTTCCAAACAATTTAGACAGTTTGCTTCTATTAGTAGTGAGAGCTTTTTTCACAAATCTCCATACCACATAGGACAATGGTCAAGTTAGCCTAGCTATCACCTCCAATACTTACTCTTGGGTGGTGAGCATTAATAATGATCAGCTATTCTAAAACATACAACATATGGGATTTTCTACAATACAAAAATGTTCATTATTGCTGACTGAGGTCTCTATGCTGTGAAATAAAACATCAGAACTTCCTCCTTCTTCCTAAGCTTGACTTTGTACAGGCTGAACATGTCCTCTTTCCATTTGTTTCTACCTCCACCCTTAGCCTATGGTAGCTATCATTCTGAGATCATTGAATAATTATTTTCTACATTAAAACTTTTATGTAGAAGTTTGGTGTGACCCTCTTACGAGAACGATTTACTGCAAAGGGCATGGAAGTCCTACAACTAGGATTCGTGCAACAACTGAAGCCATCATATGACAGAAAGAGGGTTCTTGTATTCAAAGAGAGGTTTAACATGGTGGGTAACGTTCATTTTGCCTCTACATCTCTGATGATAGTGCTAAAATGTCATGTTAGATTATGGGACTAGATGAGGTCCTTGAAATGCTAGTCTAATGCATACTACTTCTGGATACATTCGGGTATTCCTAGGTCAAGTAAGTTATCCCATTAGTAGTGTATCATATGATTCCAAATGAGGTTAAGTTCCAAGTGGTATGATAAAGAGGACCCTGCATAATTATCACAGGTGTCAGAGAAAGAAGTTTATAGGGGCAGTAGACACCAGGAAATCCCCAAAGATGATGTGCACCATGACTGCACGGGCATCTGCACAGGACAGGGGCTTCCAGGCTTTCCAAGCATAGACAGCATCAGCAACAACGCAGTTTGTGATTTGTCACTAAATGGTCCTGCCTATTTGCTGTAACACGGGCTGAAGTTCGAATCAAGGCAAAGGGGACTTACGATCTGGGAAGCCAATAGTCCTTGCATCACAGAGTGAGAAAACTAGTTTGCAGAGCTAAGGGCAACTCTAATTGGAGACTGTAAAGTGAAATTTTGGTGTTAGGCTCATCTGTTTTGTTTAGAAATCCTATATTGTGTTCTGAATTTCTGAGGCTTTGCTGAGGCCCAGCCACCCTGGAGTCAACCCAAAAGACTGTGGGTTTTCTCTTCTCCACTGTCAGTTGTTTCTCCCCAAGCTTTTATTCTATTTTATTTTTAATTGACATATAATTGTGTATATTTGTGAGGGGTTATGCAATGTTTTGATCTGTGTATACATTAGAGGAAGATTCAATCATGTTAATCAAAATATTCATCACTTCACCAATTTATTATTTTTATGTGGTAGAAGTGTTAAAAATACATTTTAGAAATTTGGAAATGTATAATACTTCATTATTAACTGTGGTCACCGCACAGTGCAATAGATAGCTAAAATCCAGTCTTCCAGTGGAACTGAAACACTGTAGCCTTTGATCAACTACTTTGCTTTTCCTGCCGCTTTGCTGTTACTCAGTCTTGGGAAATTATTTTACTCATCTCTATTCCTTGGTGTTCAATGTTATTTTAGATTAAGCCTATGAATGCCATCATGTAGCAAGTGTTTTTTTTTTTTTTATTTCTGGTTTATTTCACTTAGCATAGTGTTCATGATTTTCTCTCTATTGTTGAAAAATGACAGAATTGTCTTGCGTTTTCCAGTTATATAATATTTCATTTATGCCTCTTTATATATCTATATCAAATTATCTTTGGTCAATCAGTTTGGTCCATTTGTTGAGGAATGCTTAGGATTGTTTCCTGTATTGGCTATTATGAATAATGTTAAAATAAGCATGAGACGGCAAATCTTTCTTTAACATTCTGATCTCAAGCACTGATGGAAAAATTGAAGTAGAAACACAAAAATAAAGACTCCTTATTTTTATGACTAGAAAAATTAATATTAAGAAAACGTATACATCAAGGTTATGTACTGAACACAATTCCAGTGTGATTCTTTATAGAAAGTCAATTTTACAATTCATATAGGATCAGAATTGATCCCAAATAACCAAAATAATATTCGGCAAAATAGAATCATATTACTTGTGTTATAAAATAATTGTAATCAAAGTAATATGATAATAGTATTAAAGCAGGCATTCTTAAATCAGTCAAGACAGGACAAAAAAAGTAAAAAATAACCCCAAATATTTACAAGGAATTGATTTTCAGCAAAGGTACCAAAAACACATGATGAAGAAAAATGGTGTCTTTAACAAATCATGTTAGAAAACTGAACATCTATTTGAAAACATAGTAGATCTTTTTCTTATACTATATACAAAATAACTCAGTATGAATAAAAACATATGTATATTGTATAGGACTGTTATCTGAACCAAACTGCTGCCATTTTCAGGAGCTTGGCTAGGCCTTCACTAAAAAGTCTTCACAACTGTGTTGTTGGCCATTGACTCCACTTAAACAGGAGCTGAAGAGAATCGTGAGACCCACATTTGAGTATCTAAAACAATAGTATGCAATTCTTTCTTAATTCTTCAGAATCTCAAGAAGGGTCTAGAGCAGCAGTCCTCAACCTGCAGGTCACAACGCTCTGGGGGGTTGAATGACCCTTTCACAGGGGGTCACCTAATACCATTGGAAAATACAGACACTTACGTTATAATTCACAACAATAGAAAATTACAATATGAAGTAGCGATAAAAATAATTTTATGGTTGAGGTCACCACACGATGAGGTATAAAAGCATCAGAGCATTAAGGAAGGTTGAGAACCACTGGTCTAAAGTGGACAGATGGGGAAGGATTAGAGGAAGGGAATCCACTTTTCTAGCTATGGGGAAAGATATCATCCCTACCACGTGAAGACTTTCCTGTGTGGCTTTTCAAAAAAGTCACCTATGATTCTACCTGTAATCCCTCACCCATTGCTTTGAAAGTAACCCTAATAAACTCACTGATTACCACAGATGAACTTTGGCAGGACCAAACTTTACAGGTGAAGACTAGATGTTACCTAGTCCATCTGAGCTCAGGGCAAAAATTCTCACAGCAAAGTGTAAGATCAAAAGCTATGAAATTAGTAGGAGAAATTGGGGGAAGATGCCTATGACAGTGGTCCTGACAGTAACTTTCTAAATAGGGATTTGGAAGTATAGACGGCAGTAGACATAGCAGCAGAAATAGACACACAGGATGGCATTAAACTGAGAGGCTCTGCATACCTAAGCAAATAAAAAATTACAGAGACAACTCAGAAAAAGACAAAGTATATTTATAGGTTATATTTATAGAAGGATATGATGCTGATATCCAAGATACATGGCACAGCAATTGAAATGAAACAAACCACCCGCTTTAAATAAAAAATGGAATCAAGACCTGAACAGACATCCATCAAAAGTGATACTAGTGACTTATAACATGAAGAAATATCTAACACATATAACCATCAGTGAAATAAAAGGTAAAGCCGAAGTGAGTGAGCTTATGAGAGTTGCTATCAGTAAAGAGATGAAGGGCTTGGGGGGTAGGGGTTTGCAAGGAGGTGAATAAGGAAGGTACATCAGTACAGACACTTTGGAAACGACTATGGTGATTCTTCAAAATACCTAAGGTAGAACTAACAGCAAATCCACTGCTGAACACATATTCAAAGGAATGGTGGAGCTGGTGTGTCGAAGACTTGCATACTCCCCTTCAGCTGTTCTTCTCATCCAGCATGGGTGTGTGTACTTAGTTGCTTTACAGGAGGTCTGCTTCAGCTTTCTCATCTTTAAGAAGCTACAGCCACATGTGACAAACTCTCTTGGTCATATAAGTTGGCTGTGTTGTAAGGATGAGAATCTTGGCACCCTGTTGCTTTGTGAATCCCAGACAGTATACAGACCTCAGCATTAACAGGGCAGGAGGCCAACGGGGTCAGGATTCTAGGTTCAATTCTTAGCTGGGTTATTTATCTTCATTCTGCCTCAGGAATGAGCCTAAGATACACTTGCTGATCAGATCTGTTGGTTTCTGAAATAGTTAGCTTGGGGGGAGGCAAGGACTTCAGCTCAAACTCCTTTCTGAATTTTATATCCCACAGACAGATACTGACTATATAGGATGTTAGATCACTCCATGAACATTTGTAGAGCTACAGTAAGTTTACCTAACTGTAATGCCTGACCTGTCACTCCCAGTGTCACTCTAGCCCATCCCACGAGCATTTGTGGAGTCTCTACAATGTTTCTTTACCGTAACTCTTCATGGTGCACATGCAGATGCCTTTGAGGAGCTATCTCTTGAGGAGTACCTTGTGTCGTGATAGCTTAAGGATACTATGTGCATACAGAGACCAAGGGTGCTGACTGTTGAGGGTGAAGCACAAAGTGATATCAGATCAAGGCTGAGCATTATAAAGTAGAAAACTTGCAATAGGCTGGGACACTCCAAAAGGGACTCTATGCCCAAAATACCATCTATCTTAAGATTTGTGGAATTAGTTCACCGTGGCGCAGCGCTTGGGTGTCCAGTGGCAGAGGGTGGGCGTGCCCCGTCCCGTACCGGTTCGAATCCGTGAGGCTCTGTTGTCGAGTCTCACGGAAAAAAAAAAAAGTTGCCGGGCGGTGGTGGTGCACGCCTTTTATCCCAGCACTTGGGAGGCAGAGGCAGGCGGATTTCTGAGTTCAAGGCCAGCCTGGTCTACAGAGTGAGTTCCAGGACAGCCAGGACTACACAGAGAAACCTTGTCTTGAAAAAACAAAAACCAAAACCAAAAACAACAACAACAAAAAACAAACAAACAAACAAACAAACAAAAAAAAAAAGAAAAAGAAAAAGAAAAAAGAAAAAAGAAAAAAGAAAAAAAGAGATTTGTGGAATTAGGGCAGCACAACCACATAGATGGGCACAAATGAATGCATATTCTTGCCTTAGTCTCCTTGATAAGATCAGGTCTTTCGACTAGAAAATGCTTATCTTTTTTAACTCCCTGGAGAGCTGCTACCTTCTTCCTCCTCCTCCTCCTCCTCCTCCTCCTCCTCCTCCTCCTCCTCCTCCTCTTCTTCTTCTTCTTCTTCTTCTTCTTCTTCTTTTTTGAAGCAGAATTTCTCTGTGTAGCTCTGGCTGTCCTGAAACTCTCTATGTAGACCAGGCTGTCCTCAAACTCAGAAATTCACTTGCCTCTGCCTCCTGAGTGCTGTGATTAAAGGCATTTGCCACACAGCCCTTGGGGAGCCTTTTTAAGCTTAGCAGTTGAAAAAGTACTTTTCTGAGAACAAAACTTAGTTACTTAATTAGTTAGTTAATTTGTTTGTTTATTTATTTATATTCCTGTGAGTAGGCTGTGAGGCCCAGAGACTTGCCTGAACATAGTCCAGTACCCACACAGACACATTTGTTGAGTGACACATGGAAGGCAGCCCAGGCCTAACTACATCAAGGGGAGAAGTGACCACAGAGCTTTGCGTTTCTTGCACCTGGGCAGCACCTTGGGACATGCTGTCTTTCAGGACTGTAATAGCACTTCTGGTACTTTGTGTCCAGTTTGGGAGAGTAACTTTCCTTTTCTAGAAATAAAGAGAGAAAAACCAGATTGTATTTTTCTTTCAGTGTGTGTGTGTGTGTGTGTATCTATGTATGAGTGTGTGCATGTGAGTACCAGTGTCTGTGAAAACCAGAAGAAGGTATGGGTAGCCTGAGCTGGAGTCTTAGGCAGTTGTGAGCTCCCTAGTGGTACTAGGTACTGACCTCTGGTCCTCTCCAAGAGCAGCAAGCACTGAGCCATCTCTTCAACCTGACTGTATTATTTCTTGGGAACTGGTCCAAATGCTACTACTTGTGAGAATATGCTTTGAATTGAATGCCATGAACATTTTTAAACTAGCCATTTCTCTCACCTCCCGTATGCAGAAAGAACCACACAAATACTGCGGGCATTCCCCAGATGTCCAGGGTTGTTTTTGTTTGAATGTGACTTCTTTCCCAACAGGCCCATGTGTTTGAATATTTGACTGTCAGGCTTTTTTGCACAGGGTTTAGAGATTGTAGAATCTTTTGAGATATGAGGACCTTGCTCCCAATTTAGGATTTAAGAGTGAGGTTAGAGAGTTGTATATTCTGGCCTCACTTCTGACCTGGATCTCTCCTCTGGTGATTGACTGTCTCATTCTCCGCCACCACGGTTCCTGCCATACTGGCTTTTCCCTCTCAACTCGTGAGCTGAGATAAATGTCCCCAGTTTTAAGTTGTTGTTTTGTCATGTAATTTGTCACAATGACCAGAAAAGTAGTTAATACAAGAGTCCCCAACCTGCAGGATACACTGTAGGCCTGTGAACACACAGCTCAGTCCTGGCTGTGTGTTGACTCTCCTTATGTACTTTCATGAAGGTTACGTAGTTTCATGAAGGATGTGATAAAAATATTATGGGTTTAATAAAAAGACTTTATCCTCCAACGTGCTACTGTGGAAACATGTTGGGACTTTTTCTGACAGGAAACACAATTTGGTTTTAAATTCCCCCAAATGCTAACTGAAATTCACAGTACTGAGTAAATAACTATTAACCCTGGTACCAAGCGGGAACATCATGGTTCAATGTAGAGAACCTGGGATGCAAGGAACCCCACCCAATCACAGAGTTAAGTGAGGGACCTGGGAGCTGAGGTTTATCAGTTGGACTGCCTTCCCACTTAGCCTGGGAGTGCATCTGTTTCCATTAATTGTCTCTGCTAAGGAAGCTACATATAAGGCACGCAATGTCTCTATCCCTCCTTTCTTTAGTTTCTCAGGGATAGTGATTCTGTCTAAGTACACTTTGTTCCTGTCTTTTCTATACCCCAAAAGCAGGAAGGTCACAGGGACATCTACACCAAGGCTTCTTAACGCTTTCCACCCATCACCTGTTTAACTAGAGAACTTTTTATATAAGCTCAGGTACTTAGTTGTATAAAATAGTATACAAATCAAACATTTACTGACAATAAATCATAGAGGAGTTTATTTTAAAAGTTTTTTGGCCTGCATATAATTCTGCCATTTATTAATGACAAATCAAGCATACTAATGACATGAATGTGTATGATTATTTTTACATAAAAATTACATTGCAGCCTAATATTTAATACTGTAGAACATAGACCAACCTTGTAGGTTTTCAGAGTTTGTCAATATTTTGATTTTCTAACCATTAATTCTGAGAATTCAGTTTTGTATAAATATGTAGTACAACATGGCAAAAATAGGTTTAGAGCCATTTCAGAAATTCTGCCCATGTCCAATCAAAAACTCACGTGACAACTTTTTTTTTTTTTTTAAATCAAACTTAAATCAACAACTCCAACAACAATTTTAAAAATCAAATAGTCTAACGCAATATGATCCAAAGATATATTAATTTGACATAGGTTAAGGAATGATAACAGGAAAATATTAAAAATCTTTTTCATAATTAAAATAGTATGCTTGTTTTAGAATAGAAAACTTCCTAGGAACAGTCTAAGAACCTGCACAGTGAGGAAACTGCCTTTTATAACAAGCAGTAGATTTGTGTTTGTTTCAAGCAGGTTGTTTGGTGATGTATGAAGTGACTGTACTTGTGCACTATGGAGAGAGAGAGGGGTACATTCAGAGCCAAGGCCACAGGGAAGTCACAGCTTGAAGCATAGGAGAGAGCTTCCAGAAACACATATTGGATTTTGAATTAAATACTGGTGGCTACACATTGGGAAATCTACTGTTGCCAGTGTTTTTTTTTTTTTCTACCAATATTCAGGTACTATTGCAACTCACAGGTTCAAAAGCCAGGTTCTAGATCAGATGAATGCAAATGGAAGGCTGGCCTGTGAGGACAAGGGAGGCTGATGCCAGGCAACATGGAGCCTTCCTAGAGAGAGCACATAGATCCTAGCTGAGAAAGCAGCACTAGCCTGAATAAATACTCCATGTCCCCGGAGACAATGAAGAAGAAATTCAGAGGAATAGTCAACCCCTGATGAAAATGAACAAGAAGTCACAAAAATGTGAAATGAAAACACGATCATGTTTAAAACAACACAACAATTCCAAGAATACTTTGCACTGATTCGCCTTGCGCCAGCCTTCTCCAAGTGGCGTCTTCTCTAATCACGGTTGGATCTGGTTTCTAATCTGGGAACCACTGCTTTGGGTCAGTTAATTTTTTTTTTTTTGACTTTGGATTGTAAAAGAGGAAGAGCTGGCCCTGTAGTTTAGTTCCAAGTCCCTAGGGGAGTCTCAGGTTAAATGACATCCTCTCGGAATATGAGGAGGGATAGAATCCAGGGTCTAGGACTTCTTCAGCTTTTGCAGATAGATAGCCTGTGAACACAGCACTTCTCTTGGGTAGGGGATTATGGCTTACCATGAAGGACATGGGAAACGAAATGGATGTTACTTGGCTTGGCCCAGCAAGAACCAGTGTGAACAGCAGAAAGTCAGGCAAGCTTAGGGCAGGAAAGTGACAATGAAGGTTGAACTTGATTGGCTTAGCCAGAGGAATCTGAGGTGCCCCAACAAGTGTAGCCCAGCTAGCTTCTGTCTTCCTGGGACCCAATTTGATTTTCATTCCCAATTCTCTTTGCCCTGTCTTTTGAGACCTTGTTCCAGCTAGGCTACCTTCTTAAACCTTCTCCAATCTCTTCATCTCTGTCTCTGTCTCTCTCTGACTCTGTCTCTCTCTCTGTCTTCCCTCTTCCACTCCCTTCCCCTTCCCTTCCCCTCATCTGCTCTGCTTCACCCCCATGTTTAATCTCCAAGCCTGTTTAGATGCCATCAGCCATCAGGCAAGTTGGAAACTGAATCTGTAGCCTCCCTCCCTGCAAACTACTGCACAGATTCACTTAGAAACCACTTCTATTTATTTTTGCCTTCTTAACCACCCAAGCGGCAGCCTAAAAGAATGTAATTTGGTTTTGTTCATTCTTACATCTTTGACATATTCTATAAGATCTCTTTAAACCTATAGTTGCTGTCCTATAATTTTTGTACAGCTGGGCTTACTGAAGAATGGCTCTGACTAAACATTTTTTGTAGTCTGAAGTTGCTTGAGTGCAACTCCTGGGATAGTTCAATAGCTTCTTCGCTCCTTTTTATTTTTAGTGAAATGGCAGCAGATTCTAGGCTAGAAGAGACTTAGGGTCTGTCTTCTCACCAGACTAAGAATGGAGCACCGGGGAGCACACAATGCTGTCTTCTTTCTTAGAAGTCAAGGAAGGTGTTGATGCTCTGCCTAGATCCACTAATTTGTCAATGGGCTGTTGAATTCTATAACTCTTTAAACATTTAAAATCTTCTTGGATGTATGTGGCATATATGTTTGTGTATATGTTTGTGTGTGTGTGTTTGCATACTTCTGTATATGTATACATGTAGAGGTCAGAGGTCAGTGTTGGATGTCTTCTTTATGTTTTTGAGATAGTGTCTCACTAAATTTGGCCAGGCTGATTGGTAAAGAAGCCTCAGGAATCCTCCTAGCTCTGAATCTCCAGCGCTGGAATTACAGGCACACAGGGCCATGTGGGTGTTTCAGATCTGAATTTAGATCCTTGGACTTGCATGACAAGCACTTTATTGAGACATCTCCTCACATCCAGGAATATTATAATGATATTTATTATTCATTTACTAACTGATACTTTCTATCAAAAGATACTTCTCATCTGTTATTCTATTAATTAGTGTTTAAATCTTGAAAGAAAAGCCAAAGTAAATCAAGATTATTTCTTTTTTTGTTTTCAAAGTAATATTTCCCACCATCCTCCACCAATTATTTTACTTATTGTATATACATGTATATACATATCTGTTCAACATGTTTGATGTAGTTCATGACATTATGGTCATCATTATGCATCTCATTCAATGTGTGTCCTGTGGTGTGTGTGTGATTGCGTAGGTGTGGTGTGGATGTGTATTGTAGTATGTGTTTAGTTGGGCCAGCCAGGTATCCTCCTGTCTCCACTCTCTCAGTGCTGGAGTTACAGACACCTACTGCCACACTCTGCTTTTTACATAATCTCTGGAGATCCAAATTCAGGTCTTGTACTTGGGTGGGAGGGACTTCCATCTTCTCAACCTGTGTCTCCATCTTTGAGAGCCACTTTCATTGGCATACGGATCCTTTAGACATGTTCTTAGCAGTCCCTTGTAGCTTTCCCAGTGATACAGCAACATTCGACGCTTACCATGTATATTCCTTGCTCCGTACCTAGAATCTGCCATTTCTTCTTCAGGCATCAATCCTTGTCTCTTTGGATGGTAAATGCTATCTTAAAACTACGATCTAGAGACAAAGTATATTCTTAACTGCTCAGTTGATCATTGTTTCTAAGGCTGCCAGTGCAATTACAAAGTATCCCTCAATATTTAAAGATAGCACATCTCATGATCTTGCTTCTATACTTCTAATGCAAAGCTTATATTATAGACTTTCAAGAAACACATCAGGTTCTTTCCTACTTACTTTCTCTTCTATTAGATTCATCATATCTGGTTTTATGACCTTGAATTAGTCATCCTTTGACTTCAGCTCCAAGCTTCCCACCCTGTGTGGGCCTTACAGACATGCTCGCTACGCTCAGCAATTTATTACCTTAAACTTCTAACATCTGCTTTGGATTTGCCTCTATTTTAAGGTAGACTTCACTTTTAGACTAGCTTTAGATTTACAGCAGTATTTAGTAAATGGTTCAGGATTTTCTATACAATGTTTCCCCCTCTCTCAGAGAATGCAATAGCCTACATTGAAATGGCATTATAGCCAGCACCCATGGTATACAGGTATTGACAAATGTTTATATGTGTCTACCATCCTGGTACCATATAGAAGAGTCTCCCTGCTCCCCTCTAAACTATTCTACCCATAAAAATTCATCTCCTTCATCCCTCAGTTCCTGACAACCATTGATATTTCACTGTCTCTGAAGTTTCACCTATACATGAATGTCAGGTTCTAATAGTGTTATATATAGTTTTTTTTTCAAGATTGGCTTATTTAACTTATTATCGTAGATTGAACTCTTCTTTGTATGTTTTTACAGTTACACAGTATTTTACTCTCTGGATGTACTACAGATTATTTATCCATCTGCTTATTGAAATATATCTTGGTTTTCTCCGAATTTCAGCATTACTACATATATCTATGTAGTTTTTGTCTGGACATGCTTTCAACTCTTTTAGGTAAACAGCAGTTGCTAGAATGCATTATAAATGTATTTACTTCTATAAGAAACTGCCAAACAGTTTTTTCAAAGTGGTCATCCCATCCCGAGTCTCCACTAGAGATGTATGAGGGTTTCCATTGCTCCGACATTCTCCAGTATTTGATGGTATTCATGTTTTATGTCTTGACTGCTCTAATAGGCAGGCAGTGGTGTCTCACTGAGAGGTCAGCCTGTGATTTCTTAGTGGCATATAGCTAGCTTCCTTTCCAGCAATTTTCTATCCTCACAACTTCTCTGGAAGTATTTGTTAAGGATGTTTGCCCATTTTAGACTCTTACTTTGTTTTCCCTACTTCTGACTATGTCCTAGGTTTACCTGGCTCAGTGTGGAGAGATCTGTCCCTTAGTTTGAGCCTAAGCTGTACTTACCATTTCCTTCTGATATTTGATTGATTACTAAACAGTTAGCTAGAAAGCAGTTTGGATGTTTCTTGGGACTAAATTCATGTACGAGTATTCCAAGAGCTGTAAGATGCATCTTTTTACGAACATTGGGTTGAAGGAAAAAAATAATATAAATCTTACTGCTATGGGAAGTGCTCTGACAGGCCATTGCTGTGCAAACCATTTTTATTTTTTGGCAAGACTCAAAACTTTAAATTGGGGACCAATCTGCTTTGTGCTGACAATCAGTAAAACAAGTAAGGCAGAAGCTTCTGTGTTCAGTGTGAGCACATTGCTATAACTCTAAGTACAGAAAAATGAGGAAAAAATACGATCCGATGAAAATGAGAGTTATGTTCGATGGTATTAAAAAAATTTCAATTTTTCTTCTGCATTTTCCATGTAGAAAATTATCATGGAATAAAATTACATAAAATACAATGCATGAATAGCCTGCCGTGAGATTTTTCCTGAGGTGCCATGGCTCATTTAAAACATGCACAAGTGTTCTCATATGGTGAGCAAGCCACACTGTCATTAGTTCTGGGTTGGCATTGAGTAGGTGCTCAATAAATATTTGTTGAATGAATGAATGATTACATATGCTTGTGTATGAGTTGGCTCAAAAGTAACTACAAGCTTAGTGTAGGTGAGGAGTTTTTAATGGAGTGTTACTGAAAATGAAAAGTCCAGATTCTCGGCACTTAGCCCAGCATCCGTTGTTACTGGCCTCAGAGCATCCTTACAGAAGAAAGATCTGCACTGCGTAAAGATGGTTCCTTCTTTAAGTGAGCAGCAAGAACCCCATGCACTGTCATGCCCTGTGGTCCCCCTGATATACAGAAATAAACCTGGCTAGGGAATTTCCTGTCTTTATGGAGTTCTCCAGAATGGGAACAGGGGACAAATTTGTCAGCCATATTTACTTTCTAAAAAATCCCACCAGACAAGGTACATGGTTGAAAAGGGCCAGCCAATAATATCTTTGTTTGGTTAAGAAAATAACCCAACATCTTTCCTTTCTTTTAATAGAAAGCCACGATTTTAGTGTGTTCTTTCATGTTGTCTTTTGGAGGATGGGAGAAGGAAATGGTTTGAGAAGGATGGAGTCACAGTCACTTACTTTGGAAAGTCTGAACAATTAAAGAAACAAAATGTTAAAGGGCAGAATGTGAGGAGTATATGCCTGAAAGCCCAGCACTCAGGAGGTGGAGGCAGGAAGATCAGGAGTTCAAGCCCAGCTTCAGCTATGTAGGAAGTTTGAGGTCAGCTTGGGCTACAGGAAATCCTGTCTCAATACCCAAGCAAACAAACGTAAAAGCAAAGAGCTGAATTTTCTCCTTTGAGATACTAAATTGGATCCTGCAGTAGAAGTGGCATAGAGAAACCAAGAGTAATGACCAGGGTAGAGTAAACAGATATAATTTTTCAAAGTTAGTGGAATATTGGATTTTCTGAGGCACTGTGGCTATTCAATGCTATAACTTTAAAAGGAATTTATAAATTTTGGTGTTAAACCTATTCTGGAAAGCATAGATCATTTATCATGCTTACAGTATCTCTTTTGTTGAACAGGCCAACAATCTAGATAGAGAAGGGAGAATATCAAATATCTAGTCTTAAGAAAAGCCTCAAACCACCCTGGTGGTGGTATAGGCCTACATCCCCAGCTCTAAAGTCACCATAGTAGGAAGGTTTAAGTTCAAGGGTTACCTGGTTAGTGTAAAGCCAGGTCAAGACCAGCCCATCTGCACAATTTAGCTAGATTATCCCTTAAAATAAACAGTATAAAAAGAAGCTGAAGGTATATCTCCATGGTAGACAGCCTTCATTTAGTGCATGTAGGACTCTGAGCTCAGTTCCTAGTATTATAACCTCATCCTCCAAATGTCATTTATCTCAATCTTCTCATTCTTCTAATATCTGAGTCATCTGGTAATATCAAATGCAATGTGGTTTTAAAATACTAACATGGTAACTAGAAGGATAACTTAGTCATTAAAGTGCTTGTCTTTGAATACATAAAGACCTGAGTGTGGCTCCTAAAACCTGTATGAAAATCCAGGTAGGCACACGAAGGCCTGCCCTGGTAGGAGCCCCTGTGAGGAAAGAATCCATAACAGATAGATGGGAATGACGGAGGAGAAGAGCATGTGCTGTGGAAGAAAGATGGAACTGGTGACATGACAGTGTTGACTGGAGAGAAAGAGGGCTGAGGTAGATAGTGGATCATGTCGTTTATTACCCAATAGAGTCAGTCACTGGGGTGAGCCACAGCCAGGAGCTTAAGCAGATGTTCATTTCCCCCCCGCCACCCCCGGGTCCCCAGCCTCCTGAATGAGCTGCCTGGACACTGGATCACCTTAGATTTTGGCAATGACGGTGACCTAAGATGAGGAAAGGTTTACTTTCTAGATTAGACCTACTGGAATGACAACCGTGTCCTGCCATGCTGCTGCTGAGGGATATTGTGGGTCAGTGGCCCTTATGTGGCCGAGGTCTGGATCGGTGTCTGAGAGCCATGCTGTCATCTGAGGACATGTGGATGTGCATAGCTTGTGCCGTGGTCTGAATCCGTGGTCTTGCTCATTGGCCTTGTTGACCCTGGGACTACACTTATGTGAATGACCTGCATTGTCACCTGAGACCATAGTGAGGACTAGGTCCAGGATGCTGTGGAGGACCATGTCTGGGTTCATGACCTTAATGCTACCGGGTCTGTGTTGATGGCCATGACCTGAGCTACCATTTAAGGCTATGTAAATGTCTGTTGTTTGTTTTGTAGCCTGAGGCCATGCTGATATTCATGTACAATGCTGTCACCCGGGGCCATGTCTATATGAGTGGCCTCAGCTGGTACCTGGCTCCAGGATAATGTCTGGGCTTGTGCTCTGGTGACGGCAATATCTGAGCCCATAGTCTTACTTGTGCTAAGTCTGTGTTGATGCCTGTACCCTGTGTTGCCACTGAATACTGGGTGGATGTCTGAAGTTGATACTGTGGCCAGAACCTATATTGATTAATGTCTGTGATCTGCATCTGAGGGTCTTATCCAGGTCCTTGGCTCTATTGCAACTGTAAGCCCTGTTTATAGTGTGTGCAGAGGCTACACATCATTTGGAAGCCTACAATCTTTGGTCAGCAAAGAGCAAATAAGTTTCTCTCATAATGATATCAATGTACTCAGTTGAGAAGGAGATGCATGGAAGATTTTGGTGGCAACACCTACCTCAACCCCAAATCCCTGCCCCCACAAAATAGTAGTAGATAGGAATCCATTGGAGAGAACTCTTAATACCTGTGGTAGGATGCTGGGGTGTCGCCCTTCACAGTAGGTAACTTCCATAAGGGATACAGGAGGGGAAGGACTCAGTTCCATCTAGGGGGCAGCAACTGAGAGGTTGACCATGCCTCAGTGGATTTTGTTTGTTTGCTTGTTTGTTTGCTAGGAGAGGGAGGTAAAAGGATGTGGGGAGGACAGAGAAGGACCTGGAAGTGAATGTAATAGAGGAGTGTGATATGAAACCCTCAAAGAATCAATAAAAATATCATGTTGGGGGGGGGCAGGAAGAAAAACCAGGCATGCTTAGGGCACTTGTAATCTCAGCATTGGTGGTGGGAGGTAGAGACAGGCAGATCCTCGGGGTTCACTGGCCAGCCAACTGAGAATGCATGAGACAGGAGTCAGATAGAGTCCATTATGGTCCCTTGGTAGCAGTGATCCCTAATGCTTAAGATATAAGATGTCTGCCCCTGTCTGATGTGTTTGAGTACAGGCCCCATCTGGTGGTGCTCTTCTGGGATGTTGTGAAGCCTTGGAGCAGTGGTTCTCAGCCTTCCTAGTGCTGAGACTCAATAATACAGTTCCTCATGTTGTAGTGACCCCCAACCATAAAACTACTTTTTGTTGCTACTTCATGACTGTAGTTTTGCCACTGTTATGAATCATAATGTTAAGTATCTGTGTTTCTGATGGTCTTAGTGACCGCTGTAAAAGGGTCATTTGACCCCTGGAGGGGTCGAGACCCATGGGTCAAGAGCTACTGCTTTGGAGATTTTTTTTAACCCAGTCTCATTTCCTATTCCGTCTTAGCCTTCTAGTCTGTAGAGATGTGAACAAGCAGCCACATGTTCCTGCTGCCGAACATCCCTCTCCAGGATGGATGACCTCCTCAGAACACATCCTTCCTCCCCTAAGTTGCTTCTTGTCAGGTATTCGCTCACAGTGTTGAGAAAAGTACTTAATGCTTGCTCTTGGTCAAGTTCCTTAACCTTTTTGTTTTGGTTGCTTTGTTGGCAAAACGTGGAGAAAAATACCAATAAAGATCCCATGAAGATGAAAGCAGAGAATGCAGTTTTGTTAGGGCGTCTTATACCCTTCATGCAGTTCTCTGTGTCACCTCGGATCCTACATACAGGCTCTCGGTGAAGACTTAGTTTTCCATCCACGAGTTCTGAGAAGATGTGGATGTGAGTCCAGTTTTGCTTCAGTATCACATATGCAGCCTGACCATTCTTCCTCATCTTCACACAGTCATTTGGGTCCAAAGTAAAGAATCATTTTGCTGAATCTTTATTGAGTCAGTCCCTCGCCACCATAGCGGGTCTTAGATCATGTCCCTTATTTCTAATTAAATACTTACACCACATTGCATACAAGCATGTCTATTATATGACAACTTGCCTATTTATGTCACTGGAGTGGAGCTTTGCTGACTCTTTGGTGGTGTGGACTCAAGTTGGGATGAAATGAAATCTGTAAGCATAGAGGGCTTCAAGGTCGTACTGGATGTTCCAGTTATCACCACATTTCTCAACTAATAAGGGTATTTTCTCTCTCCTCTCTCTCTGAAGATGTGTTAAGAATTTTATGGAAGAGATACTATTGCCTTCATCATTTTGAGGATGAAGAATGTAAGACCCTGAGAGGAGTTGTAATTTTCCACAGATCACACAGTTAGCAAACTAATTAAAGTACAATGCAGATTCTGTGACATTAGAGCATTGGGCATTAGCGCTGACCCCAGTTGGAGGCAGCTGATTTTGATAGATGAATGGTGTTAGGTAGCATCTTCTAAGGCTCTCCAGCACCATAACAATGGGACTTTATGATTATTCTTTGGCTTTTGCAATTGTGGAGTTAACTGTACATCATACTACTTGTCAGACTAACTTGTTATTTAGAATCACTGAGAGGAGAGGTGAGCAAATGGGGATTGATGTACTGGCTTCTAGGAGCACCCCTAGCATTTCTACTGAGTGGTATAAAGTGGGATAGCTTAGGAAAATATGACAAATATCTCCTGCTGGCCTGTCCATTCCTTGTACTTTTTCATTTGCCACTGGTTAACTTATTTTGCTCAGGACCTAATGTGACTGAGGAGTCTGTAGAGGTTTGGATACCTTACTCTCTATCGTGAATAGGCTCTTCCTTCTCTGAGTACTGTGGTTACAAAGTTTCATCCTGCAAGATGAAGCACAATGGTCTGGCTGATGGTTATTACTGCATCCCTCCAGTTATAGAACACACATTTTAAAGTGTGTAAAGTTACAAATTATTTTCCTAACTTTGAAGATTTAGCTTGTAGAAGAGAGAAATACTCAGGGAAGTGTCTGTGGCAAGGGGTCCCTGCCCATCTTCCCCTGGACATAAGGTAGGGTTTCCAGCAGACAGACAACCACTGGTGCCTAGCTTCTAAAGCTGTTGCCCACTAGCTCCTGCTGGAGAGATGCCAGCAGACGAGAGAGGTCTGTGAAGAGAGCAGCTGTCTCCTTAGACCTACTGCCCACACCTACCTCTCTCAACCTGTAACTGGGCCTCTCTAGTTTCCAGCTTAGCTTGGCAGTACTGCCCTATGCAATGTCTCCAAGAAGTCTCTATGCCTCCCAGGCTCCTGGGGCACCCAAAGGGGCAGACTGGGTAAGCTGTGGGAACACAGAGGAGCCTTGGGGAGAGGGCTGCTGCATGACTTCTGGGCGGGCAGACCTGGAATGAGTTGGCAGGCTTTGTTCCAGTCCTGAGGGACTAGTACCCACATCAGGAAACCACCCTCTGAACTGGCCCCATTTTTGGCAGCCTGAACGGAGAGCCTGAAAGAAAGCAAGGGGAATGTAGAATTCCAGCCCACCTTATAGGCAGGTCTCCGGGTAGTGGGTAGCAAAGTGGGGGAGATTGAGGGGCCTGGTAGGCAAGGAGACATTATGTAGCATTGGGCCTGTCTGCAAAGATGGGTCTGCCTCTGAGGACATACCATCCTGCCCTCTTCACACACTTGTGAGGAACACCCAGATTCAACAGAGAATGGATGAAGGAAAATATTTTTTCTCAAGTAGTAATTTCCTTCCATGACACTGGTTAGGGCCACCCCTTCTCCCTCTTCCCACCCCTCACTCAAGCTCTTGCCAGGAAGGAAAATCCTATGTACACACCTGGAATTGTAGACCAGACGAAAACATCAAGACAGTCACTGGATGGGGAACAGATTCTCCGCCTTACCGGAGCAGCTGCACCACACAGCTCTCTTGGCTGTACCTGTGACTGTCTGGGAGAGTCACCCTGTCTGTGCCCCGCCACACCTCATACTACCTTCTACTTGTCACATCACCTTGCCCTTGGCACATCTACCATCACCAACCCTGTTAATAGGGCAGGATTATGAAAAGGGTGGAGGGTTTCTGAAAATAAATCTGAACCCAAAGTGATGAAGGGGGAGGAGAGGCTTTCTGAATATTGGATTAAGACTGGCTCCAAGAATATTGATATTCCCATAAGAAGGTTGTTAGCCTGCCCACTACTTTAGACCTCATAAATATTTCATTGGTTGATTTAAGCACTGAGATTTTAAATCCCCCCCCTCCATTTTCAGCAGCAATCATGCCATCCTCCTGATTCTGAGCTCCAAATGGCTCTGAGGTGATGGTATGTGGTAGCTTTGAGGCTGAGTTCTTGTTCGGTTCATAGGGATCTAAATTTAATATGTCTAACCAGGGACATCCAGTGTGGCCCGAGCAAGGTTTCCAGAAGGCAAATAAGCTTTCACATGTATTTGTGACTCACCGAGGAAGCGAACTTTCTCAGCTACCCAGTGCCAGAGTGGCTAGTTGTCCAATTAGCTTTTTGTTTCAGCTGAACTAAGAAAGGGTAAATCAATTTTCATTATAGCACTTGGGGCTAAATGAGGAATTGAGATGATGAGTTGGGTCTCTCAAATCCTGAACCAGGAGGAATGTATCTGTTCTGGTTTCCTAAGATCAGAAGGAGTAGTCACTATACAATTATATAACTTCCTGAGGATTTTTTTCTCTTCCATTATTAATGCCTCATGTCATGTGGAAAGAGAATAGCTACCCAACATAATCTAGAAATATCCTCTAGTCCCAATCCTTTTTTTTCCTAAGTACCATAAGACAACCTTTACAAGTGATATATGTAGGTGCTGTCATAAAAATTGATTTGTCAGAGGAGGGTTAAATAGTAGAAGGAGCTGTCTATCACAGGTGTGGGGACTGGAAAGCAGCATAGTCATGGAGACTTGGCAAGTCACATAACATGTCAATTGTTTTACACTTTATAGTCACTAACAGAATGTTATATTCTGATTCATAGTTGTATGTGAAGAACATTAAGTTTTCATTGGCATGAAAAGAAACAAAGAATTGATTATCATAGGTTTACTAAAGAGCACAGGGGAAGCTACTGGCCCAAGAGCTTAAACAAATGTCATAAGGCTCTGGTTTGTCCTGGCTCTGCTCTCCTTGGGAAAGCTCTACTCTGGGTAGCAAGGTGACTACCAGCTTTCTTTCCCATGAGAAAGGATTCTCATTTCCTGATGCTCCAGCAACATCTTAAATGCAAGTCTTATTGAGTCAATGTGTATTATGTGTTCAATCTTGAAATCACAGGGACCAGTGGCTATGGCATGCTGGCCAAGCTTAGGTGTCATAGAAAGCTCTGGTGCCAAATATACCCAAATTCTATGTGGCATCTTACAGGAGATCAAGGCATTGACACCATGATGCTGGACTGTTGATGCCGATACATGACCTTTTAAGGTTACTGAATGTTCTCCATATTGCTAAATATGGTAGTCCATTCTTCCCTCTACATGATGGTTAGCACCACCAGTCACAGGGGGCTAGTCCCATCATCTTATAACATTTTTGCTATTTGAATTGAATTCTCCCACGCCTCTCTTTCTTTGTGCTCCACTGTGTTCCTTTGCTGGTTCTTCTTACTCTCTCTGGTTGAATCAACTAGGGCTCAATCAGAAACCGTGTCAGTGACTTGAACAGAAAACATACAACACAAAGAATAAGCCAGTGTATGGTTTTTATTAGCACACTTACGCAACAGTAGAAAGTGGGTAAGAGAGACGGTAAAAGAGGACTCTCAAGGATGGAGAAGTAATAAATAAGCAAGCAGCTACTATGTCTGGGGCCAAGGGGAATGAACAAGGAAGGAACGATTCCCCAGCCCTAGCTGAGGTTTAGATCTATCTAAAGGAGACCAGGCTGCCCCAGGCAAGGGAAGGCTGCCAGTGATGAAGAAACTTGACAGACATGGACAGAGGCTGGAGGGTATGAGCTGCAGCTGGTCCAGGAGGATTGCAGAGACAAAGGCCCCTCACCCTGTCAGTCATCGATCAGTGGGGCCATAGCCTGTCAGGCTGAGGCATCAGAGTCAAGTCCTTCCTTACTCCGCACTCCATCTGGCAGTTCTACAGGATGTGTCTGGGACTGGATAGCAGCCATGCTCAAAGCCACTATGACCTGTCCCCTGGGTTATGGTATTGCCTTCTCACTAGAGGCCCACTCCATCCTTTTAGTCTCAATATTTTAAATGTTTCACCCCACTATCTTCTCACGTACCCACTTTCTTTGAAAATGTTGGATACAAGTCTCTGTATAGAAAGCATTTCTTCCCCCAGTTTCTTTCAGGGTGTTTTAAAAAACGTCTTTGGTTTTCTATAGTTTGTAAATGATATAGCAGCTCTAGCTTTTCTGTCTTTTACTCTGCTTGGTGTTTTCTGACCTTCCTCGATCTGCGGTTTGGCATCTGAGGGCAATTTGGAGACACTTTCAGTCTCATTTGATCAAATGTGTTTCCTCTTCTTCACTCTTCCCTTCTCCTTCTGATATCCCGATTATGCCCATGATTGTCCCACATTTCTTGAATATTCGGTTAATGTCTTTCATTCTCTGTTACTCAGAAGTCCACCAAAGGTGATCTTCATTCCTCATACCACATTTTTGAGATCTAGCATTTATTTTTTAATTTCTTCTGAAAGGTATATAATTTTCATTGTTGATGACATTGTATTTTCTTGGAACTCCAGGGAAGGGGTAAAATTCAAAGATGACTTGAGAGACTCTAGGCAAAGGGCAAAAGAGTTTTGAGAGGTGATTGAGCAAAAGGAAGCAGTTTAGAAATTGCAGGGTGTTGCATTGTGGGAAACGTGAGGAAAATCATTGGAAGATAAATATTATTTTAGTGAGGATTATTTGTGTGGATAATTTTGAAGTGCATTTCCTTTTGGAGGAGTGTGGCTCTGACCAACACTGGTAGTATACAGAAAGCCTGCAATTCTCCACATCACCCACTTCCATCCCTGCTGGGCCAAGTCTGCTTCTGCCCTTGGGAGTATTCAACTAAAGTTGTACACTGGGTGGAGAAGGAAAGAAGCTTAGCTGGGGCTGGTGGGTTAGACTGGAACTCAGTCCAGTTAGTGAGAGAGAAATATCCTTCTCTGGAGATGGTTTTCAGTAAAACAGCTTTTATTCGGGGTAACAGGGCTATATAAACCTTGGAGAGTCAGTGGGGGTTTTTGGGGTGAGTGTGCATATTTGGCTGAGGCTGAGGTGCTGTGAATGCTTCATTTGCATGAGGAGGAATTCCAGGTGCTTGCTGGACATGTCCCTATAGGGAGAGAGAAAGTTTAACCTGTAATTTGGCCACCAGACTATGTGACTACCTCGAGGGTGGTAGATATGGGGGTTTGTGAGGCTTATGTGCATTGGGATGTGCAGGGCCAGAGCAAGGAGGAAACAATTTTACTCCTGCCAGTCTCAGAATAAGAGTTTTGGAGTTTGGACTTGTCTAGGGCTCACTCTTTCTCGGCACTGGCTCCAATTGCACAGCTTCCCTGCTCCACACATCCCCAGGCAGCTTCATTACCACATAGCCCTGACTTCTGAGAGAGCTGATGGCTAAGCTCTCTAAGCTATCTAAGTCTGTAGCAGTTCTCTTTGCCCTTGACAACCATAACCAGGTAGCCAGAATCTAACCAAGAAGCAAGTTCTTTAGTGTCTAAAGCAAAATTTATGAGTAATGATCAGAAATCTAATAATGAGAAATCCTAGAAATGAGAACAGTTTACCATCATTTCAAATTTTCATTATCTGTTTTTAGTTCCTGTAAGTCCAATTTGACAAAGCACACAGAACCATAAAGAAACAAACAATTAATAATCCACTGGGTAACTGTGGCTAGGGCCAGTAGTGACAGAATAAGCAGAGCCTGTTTTGTATTTCAGTGGCCAGGCTCAAGGAGAAAATCAGGAGGGGTTCTTTTTCCTAGGAGGTCATTGTTTCAGTTCTAATTAGCACACATGGAATGCAAGTATGTGTAAGGGCTGGTCCTAGGACTTGGTATGGATTGGGCTGTCAAGGAAATAAAATATTATTCTTTCTCCCAAGGAGTTTCAGATCCGACAAGGGGTCAGGTATACAGATGTATGTAACACAAGGGAGGGACAAAAGAGAGAGAGAGAGAGAGAGAGAGAGAGAGAGAGAGAGAGAGAGAGAGGAGTGGATAGGAAATATGCCATGAAATATGGAGGCAAGAATATTCTGCCTCACTATTATTTTAAACTGAAATAGGTTAAGACTCTACTTTTTGAGCTGGGGAGGTGAGATGGCTCAGTGTGTAAAGCTTCTGCCATGTAAACAGAGGACCTGAGTCTGGATCCTCAGAACTCATATCCAGCCAGGTATAGGAGGGTTGCATCTAGAATCTGTGCTTGTATAGTGAGGTAGAAGGAAGAGGCAAGAGAAGTCTCTGATGCTGGCCAGCTAGCCTTGTCTATTCAGGGGCAAAATGTAAAGCGATCTGGCCTCAAACATGAAGGCAAGGATCAACATCCGAGGTTGTCCTCTGACCCCAAGCACTAACGCACGCACACACACACACACACACACACACACTTTTAATAAAAAATAATCTACTTCTCAATCCAACAGAAGCAATAGGTTGGTTTAGGCATGTGTATAGAAAAAGTGGAAGGTGTTGATTTTTAAAAATAACTCCTGTTTAATGAATGATCAGGAAAATTATCTTTGGAGTTATTAATTTCTTACGTTATTATTACACTCATTGTTTTCAGCATCCTACCCTAGTGCTCTTTCTCAAGTTATTGTATATGGATATAAATATACCCAGGTCACTCACATTCACTTTGTAGATCTTCCCTGATACTTAAAAAGAATAGGAAAGCACAAATGCAGACATAAATTACATTCATATTAACACAAGTGTATAGTTTTATTTATCCTATTATATGTAAATTAAAGTGTAAGATATAAAGGCTAGAGATTTTATATCTATCAGTAATCCATACATATACTATATATGTAATAGATATAGGCATAAATATTAGTTTATATGATTTATAAAATTGGCCAAAGTACATATAGAGGAAACATGATCAAAACGTGGGAGCCTATGGAAACAGGGTTATGGTGAAGACTTTAAAAGAGTGATTTTAAAATTATATTTGAGTTCAAATTTGACTAAGCCCTTGAATAGCTTTGTGATTACCTCACTCTGAAGTTGTTTGCCTGCCTGGACTCTTGGGATGATAAGACTGTCCACTCTGTACAAAGATGAGACGTGAAACTCCTAGAATGGTATAAAATTCATGGTAAGCACTTCATAAATGCTTGTTTTATTTTGTTGTTTTACATCAAGGGAGGTCTAGTATGATTGTAAAAGGAAACCCTAAGGTTCATTTCTTTTATCTTCTCTGTCTTGGTCAGTGTTCTTTTGTTGTGAAGAGACACTATGACCATAGTAACTCTTATATAAAGGAAATCATATAAGTGTGGCTTGCTTATAGGTTCAGAGGCATAGTCCATTGTCATCACAGTGAAGCTGAGAGTTCTAGTCTGGATCTGTAGACATTAGGAAGTGAGACACATTGGTACTGCCTTAGGCCTTTGAAACCTCGAAGCCAAAACTCCCAGTGACAGACTTTCTACAACAAAACTATACCTCTGAATCCTTCTCATTAAATATCACACTCCCTAAGGCTTAAGCATTCAAATATATGAGCCAAAGGGGGGCATTTATTCAAACTACTGTGCTCTCCATCCTTGCCTATCTTGCTTCTACTTTCTATCATCCCTATCCTCCTCATGGAAGTCCTGTGTGAATTGAACTAGGATTTGGAGAAAACACCGATGTGGGAATCTGATTCTAGTTTTAGCTAAAATACCAGGTTCTAGTTTAGTTCCAATAGTAGTAAACTGTAAGTATCTGGATCTCAATACTTTCTCAATATTACCTCAATACTTTCTTCTGTACAAAGTAGCACCATTTTACATTGTGACTAGATATGTTTGTGTGATGTGTGCTCACATAGTAACACAACTATTCATACTCACAAATATAATGGAAGCATTAATTTTACAAAACAATGGTCACCATTACTATGTGTTGTATATTCTGATATTTTTATTCTGTTCTATTTTATTCTCTATCATTAAAAACATCATACCCTAGCCAGGTTAATTGATTTCGTGAACAGTGATAGGAAGGGATTTGAGTTCAAATAACACTAGTATTAACATCACTACTCTGAAGCATATTGGATTCTAATGCATATTGATGCATCCCTAGGGCTGTGGTCTCCAGAGCCTTGAGTCAAATATCCTTTATGAATACTTTATAGAAAATAGCTTTCACTTAGAATTTTTACTTTGGAGACGTTGCCATATTGATCTCCTTGGCTCTCCAGAAAGGCTGGTGACACATTTGGTAGGTAAATGACAGATTGGCAGTATTGCTACATCTTTAAAGGTCTCATGGTAGAAACTGAGATTTGGGGAAGGTCTCTTACTGTATGTATAAGCCTTTCTGTCTGTTCTCTCTACTGAGGTCCGATCATATCAGTCATATTTCTTTGTAGTTTAAATACATATATCACTATTTAAAATATTCTTAGTGTCAAAAAGTTGGCCAAGCCTCAAGGTCATTGGTTCCCTGTTTATACTCTGAACCTTGTATTGATCATAGCATCTGTGATACTAAATGACCCATGTCAGTTTGTATAGTTTTTCCTTTCAGTAAACTATTAATTCCTTAAAAGCAGAGACTCATTTTTCATTCAGCCATTTAGCTAAAGATTGTATCAAAGAGCCTACCATGTAGCATATATTCAACAAACATTTGCCAAATTAATTGAATGAATTAGTGGATGGTTTCAGATGATAGTTCCTTCTTCTTGGTATGATATCATGGTAGCTCGATGACACCCAAGGAAACACTGACACTATTGCCAAAACAGACATTGCTTGGATTGTCCTTAGGGTAAGTCCTTTGAGTGTTTGGTCTTTTCCTTTGGTCTTCATTTTCTATTGATGATAGTCTTACCTCTGTTGAGATCTCAGGACAAAGGTTCCATCTTCTGTCATGCAAAAAGTTCAATAAATGAATTCACTTTATGATGAATGTGATGGCCTCATATGTCCTCCGTAAAAATGAGAAGGATCAACTCAAAGGAGTTGTAGACTTACTGCTGGCTTTTTAGTTGTCGGATAGCTTCATGACTGAGACATTTGAGATACAGTTGGTAAACAGAAGGGTCTCCTGATTATAGGGGGCTTCATAAAAAGTCTTTGTCTTCTTTATACATTTGGAAACCATCCCAGATCATATTTGTATAATACAAGAATCAGGAACTATTCAGTGACCATCAAAACAAGCTTAAAACCTAAACTAGAGAGAGTACAGGGACCTTCTATGCAGCTCCCACAGTACCTCCATCGCCAGTTTCCATGTGATGTTACTCTCTCTTTGTTTCTAGATATCCTCATACTGTTTTCTTTTTAAACTCTTATTTCAAAGCACAGCTGATGACTTTTTGCGCAACCTCAATTCATTAAAATATTGGGCTAATAGATAGCAAGACATCAATTGTATTGCCTTTAAAGCCCCCGGGATGATATAGACCTATTGAATCCATGGACTTTGATAACCTGAGCGAACTAGCTTCCCCAACTTTCAGTTATGGGCAGTGTTATTTCCCTTCTTTGGGTAAAATCTATGATGTAGAAGCAGAAATGAATTCATATTCTCCGAAGTCAGGATCATACCCCTAGAATGAAGAGGAACACAGAAGGGACAGGTTTTGTTCCTATTTCCAAATTTACCAGTAATTCAACCCAGTTCTTCCTTGAGGGTGAGTGAGAAATGACTCATCTCCCAAGGCTTCCATAGGCATAGTCACCTGCAGGGAGGTTGACAGCATAAGAGTCAAGATGGGCCATCCATCTGTTTAAGCTCCAAACACTTCAGGAGAAATCTAGACCCAAAGCTGAGAGAAGTCTGAACAACTGATTAAGAAACCAGAAACAAGCCGTTTCATCTCAGTTGGGGTAATTATTTTTCCTTTTTGTCACTGGCCTGACATAGTATTGCAATCGGCTTATGTTTCATCACTCCGAATCTCGGTACCAGACGCTCAGGTCTGGGAGACCCAATTGTTAACATCATTGCACAAAATTAAATTAGATTTTTAGAAACCACACAAATATTGAGACAAAGCTATGGATATGTCTGAACATAAATTAGACAGAAACTGAAGCCAAGTGCTATAAGAATGCTAAGCCCTTCGATTCTATTACATTAACACAGCAATCATCTAAGCTGGGGTGTGGAGTCTACTTGGCACCATGAGCTCATTTTAGCATCGTTGTGAATGAATGTCCTCACCAGAAACAGAATTCTACAACTGACAAGGAATCAGAGTTTTGTGTTAAGATTGTATCTGAAGCTCCAGAATAAATCTTGGAATCGCATTTAAAGATCTTTCTGCAATGGGAGGCCACACACAGCACACAGGCACAATAGTGTTAAGGGCTTCCAAGTTAGGCTTGAGAAATTCGGTACTCACTTAATTACACAGCCTCTACAACAGATGAGATTGCCAACAGAGCAGTATTCCGTTGCATTTTTTTTTCTAACCCTTGGGGATTTAAATTTGCAACCTGCATCAGCAAAACGTTTGGCATTTAATTCTATTAAAATCAAAGAGCCAAATTTCTGCCTCCTGTTACATGAGCACAGTTCTTACTGACGTCAATGGAAGCTGTGCATGCATAGCTGAGGGCAGATTTTGGCCTGGGCTATGGACATATGAGAGCTGGCACAGTGCTCACATCAGAGCTCTGTCTCACCGGCCTTCTGATAACATGGCTCCTTCATTCATACCCCCTCTCTCCCCTTTGGGGACTAAGCCTCAACCCAAACACAAATTAGAGACAATGAATACAGAAATATAAGACAGAAGCAAATTTAAAGTAGATGTGCCCAAGCTACCTGCATGGGTAAGAGCAAATTTCAGACTATGAGGCACCTTCTTACTCTGTAGTTTACACTTTTAATTAGACAGGTGAAGGAGATCAGCTTTGTTTATTTCTTTTCAGTTTGCACTGAAATATACACAGAAATCAGCTTTCTGCTATTGCTATGTCAAAGACTGCAAGGATCTCATGTCTGGAGAGAGGAAGCTGTCTAGTGAATACCTACTGGGAAAAGGAAGTCTAGATGACAAGAGATAACAGGTCTCAGTTACACAGAGCTAACCATGGCGGTGGGGCACTGTCTTATTAAATTAGTTAATCCTCTCTGAGCTTCCTAATTCTTTTGTAAATGAAACTAGAGTGAAGTTGAAAGCACTTAGCAGCCAGAAGCTGTGGGTCTGGGGTTTGAGCCTTGGTCAACTGGCTAAGAGGAGAAGCTGCTGTTATTGATTCTGCAAAAACTGCCTCTTGGTTCAAATGTATGTTTTATTTATTGTTAATTAGTTATTGTTAATTGTTAAGTTTCAAATCCAGCACAAAAAGCTGAGGTGCCTTTTTAACACATTAAAGTGCACCTGGCCAAGTGGTTCTCCCAGCATTCCTCAGTCCCTTCCTGTTTCAGAGCATGGCTGGCATACCCTGGCCCTATCCTAAACTTTACAGTCTAGGGGCTGGGATGCCCTTCACCCAGAGGCACTTGCTTCTATAAAGCAGATATTTGGGATATTCACCTTTTTGTACCTTTGGCCTCCTGGCTGCTGTACCGGATGCCCTTTCTTTTTTATCTCTTCCACTCCCCATCTCCCTACATGGCCCAGCTCAGTCTGATCACATCCACTCTGGATTCTTCCAGATGTCACTGCCTCTGGCTATGCTCTCCCACGGTTGTAAGTTTATTAATAGCTGAGCAATCACATTGAGAAAGGAAAGCCTTGCTATAAGATCCTATGGAGAGCTGTTTGCCCATTTTTCACTGTCTGCAAAAGCCACCTCCCTACCTGCAGCCCCCAGACAGACAGTTTTATTTTTTTAAATGCACATGCGCATTGGGGATGGGGGGGCTATATTCTAACTTCCCAGACTAAACAAGCATTTTTACTCTTGACATTTTTCAGCAGTGAGGGAGTGAATGTTGAAGAGCAATCTTATAGATACCTCATTTAAACAAATTAAACGAAGGCTCCGTTGACCATTAATTGTCCCCTGCGGTGAACTTATCTTCTGTCTCTGTTCTTTCACCTCCATTTCCTTTTATTTTCTTACACAATTAAATGTATTTAGGCTCTGTATTGCCCGTTAGAGAGATTTCAGAATTGCTTGGGTTTGAGACAGGGTCACTCTGTAGCCTAGGATAGCTTGGAATTGGTGGCAATCCTTCAGCCTCCCGACTGCTGGGATGTACTTACAAGCCACCAGTCACATCCGCTCCAAATCTCGTTTTTCTTTGGCCTTTTCCATTATAGAAATAGTTGAAGTTATCATAGAGTTTGCTAAGTGCATATGATTAGCTACGGAACTGTTGACTTTACTCGGAAGTTGAAGGCCACAGCTGTAACCAGAAGATGAAACCCTTTCTCTTGTCCAGAGTTCTACAGGCAACAATGAAAAGAACACTGGCTTTGTATCTAGTCTCCGTAGAGGATTTTCTAAGATTTGGATTGATCTTCGTGTTGCTCAGGGAGACTACCTTTAGGAGACTCAGTACCAGATCTTGTCTTATTCTGGGCACCTTGTCGCCTTAAATTTCCGGGGGAATCCTTATTTTGTCCTTCTGCTCTTGGGTCACAAATGCTCTTTTCAGGGCTCTTTGGTCATGTTGTCTCACAGATCTCTGTTGGTGGTGGACAAATGTGCCTTTGCTTAGAGAAAGACCTACTTTACTGCTTAGCATGACCTGAAGAAATTAAGAAAGCAAGCATGAGAGGAAGGGAAAGCGAGGAATACTATTTTAACATTTTTTGAACTTCCAAGGTGATAAATCATTCCAGTTGTTTGGGACTGAAGAATGTAATGGCATGGCCTTTCATCACATGATCTGCAAAGATCAGACCCAGTGTGTTTAACCCTCTAAACCATACTCTCTTTATTTCAATACAGTAAAACAAGGGGCAGGAACTACTCCTCCGATCCCCAAAAGAGACTGTGTTTATGTCCACTAATATCTCATTCCATTGGCAGAACAGGCAACACACACACCATCTGTGTTCATGTCTGTACTTAGGAGTAACGTACTGTTTTGCTTTCGTTGTTATTGTCAAAATTTAAATTAGGTGTTTACTGTTTTTCATGAATCATTACTGCCTCAGAAGCTCTTTTATGGCATATATATTTTAAACTTATTACACAAATTTCAGAGAAAAGATGAAGAGTTATAATTACCCACACAACACACACACACACACACACACACACACACACACAGGCACGCGCGTGCGCACCAAGAAAAAAAATGATCAAGAATTTGAACCACTAGCTTTAGTTTTATTCTAGAACAGAGATTTCAAGTCCTATGGAGAGCCCTTCCAAAATTGTATTTTGCTTGGCCCATGTGGTGTTTTTTAAAACTAATAAGGCAACATTGAAGAAACTCAGAAATTTTGCATAAAAATAAGACTTGCTGGTTCTCCTTGAACAAGAAGGATCTTGAGAGGCTGCACCAGGATTCCCAGAGGGCAGTACTTAGCCAGACCTGGGTGGAGCCCACTTCCTTTGCAGGGAGCTTAAGCTCTCTACTTCTCCACAGCCCTCCATTCCCCAGAGAGTTCCACATCCTGTGAATGAATGTCACTGGCCATTGGCTATTAGGTACAAAGTGTTTCCTTGTCATCTAGCTAGCTCCATATTCCCTTATGCTATCTTCCCGAGTCCTATAAGCATCTATTTACATTTGTTCACTAGAAATAGACAATCCAGGACAAATATGCTCTATCTTTGACATAAAAGACTTTTCAATACTTGAAATCTACCATGTCTTTTATTGTCATTCTTTTAAAGATAGCTTTCAATTCCTTCTAGTACTGTCTTTTCTGGACATTATTAACTTGTCTAAATCTTTTAGAAAATAACTCACTAGTTAATTAATTGATACACATGTGTGCATGCATGTGCGGAAGTCATAAGAAGGCAGCAGATCCCTAGAACCTGGAATTGTGTGTGTTTATGGGATGGTCAGCTCGTTATATGGGTTTGAGGGTCTAAACTCTGGTCCTCATGATTAGTCAGCAAGCACTATTAACCCCTGAACCATCTCTCCAAACCCTCTAGGTCTCTTTTAAAAGAATGTCTTCAGAATTGGCAGAGTTAGAAGCATGGCCTTCTGTTATCCTTTGCAATTCTTAAGTCCTGTGGGTTCCTTTGGGGTCTGGAGAACCACATATGTTGAGTGGAGAAAGTGGGCATTTTATATTCTATCTGTATAACATCCTTCCTCTTTTTGAACACACTCCTTGCTTCCTGATTTGACCTCCTCTGGAAGCTGCTGCTTTACAGACCTCTCTTTGATCACAAAGATTCATTCCAGAGTGAGTACCTGTCACAAACCAAAACAATTAAAGTCTTTATCCAAGACTTTTCTTTCTTTCTTTTTATGGACTTACTGTATGTGTATGATTACTCTGCCTGCATATATGTATGTATGCATGGTTATAAAGGTCAGAAGAGGGTATTAGATCCCATGAAACTGGAGTTACAGATAGATGTAAGTTGTTTGGGTAGTACCAGCAACTGAACTTGGGTCCTTTAAAGGAACAACAGCTATTGACTGCGGAGGCTTCCCTCCTAGCCCTACCCTTGACTTTTCTAAACAGAATTTGAATTTTAGTTTCTGGGATTGTGAGGCTCTTGGATACCCTTCTGATTTTGTGGGTTATTGTCCTGCTTATTAGAACTGCTGGCAAGCGATAAATTTTACAAAAAAAGAAGTAGGTAAAATAGTCACAAGTGTCATATCTGAGTCCCTGGTACCACCCACACATAGCCTGTTCCCCTATTCTAGTGAGATGAACTGTAATCACACTTCTTTGTTTTCCCCCTTTTCCCATTCCTTCCTTTCTCTCTACCCTTTTTCCTCTCTCCTTTCCTCTTTTTCTTTTTAATTGCTTTTTTTAAAATGCTGATATGTATTACCTTTATCCAATAGCAACCAAGAAAATCCTAGGAGGCACACTGGGTTACTCTAAGGTAATGAGCTTACCTGAAGGACAAATGGCCACACAGCTAAATGGAAAGCTTGCCCTCACTATGGTGGGTCATGACCTTCCTTCCGTTTCTAGTCCACAGCGATTACTTCAGGGCTACATACTTCTAGAAAACAGTTATACACTAAAGTGACTTGAATTATGTTTTCCTACTTTTTAATGGGGAGTAAGTTTTAAAAAAGTTAACAAAGAAGTTAACAAAAAAGTATGGGTTAATTTAACTGACTAGAATTTTAAGCTAGGTTCCTAGTCCGAGAGTTGATAATAATCCCTTCAATATCTGTCTGTTTAGGGGTTCTGTGTCAAACGTATTCTAAGAACCTTAAGTAGTCTGAGCGGACATTCATTACACACTTTATGAGTAAGTGGATTACAGCCCTCAGGCCAGGAGACAGTTAAATGTGTTCTCATGAAAAAGACAGACCTGCTTCATGGTCCCCATCTTTGTTTCCTTGGAATGTATGTGTGATCCCTAAGCTTGGTATTCATCTCAGATCTGCCTTGTACTTGGAGAGGGAAGGCAATGGTAGGTATCACCCACCATTAGCACTCTTTCGTATTTCGTCCTTTTTATAGTCACACACCGACCATGAACTGAGGCTGGCCAAAAAAGACCCACTGTAAGGAGAAAAGCTTGCTGAAGGCTGGCCTTATCATAGTTCATCCTTCTGGATAATTGTCAACTCGTGTTTTAATTTATTGTGTGGTCAATGACCTTTGGGGTTTGTGAGCAGGTCACTGTCCCTCTCCTAGCTTTCTGTAACTGAACAACTGCTTGCAACATTTCCCTGGATCGGATTTTGTGATGTCTGTCTCTGTGTATGTATGTATCTGGAGATCACCATGTTCTTTCAATAATAAATGAGAACACCCTGCTCTGGGTTTGAAATATTTACAGCTCTTTGCAGTTTAATAAGAAACAAGACTCCTGAGTATTTGTGTTTAGATGCACATGAACAAATAAACTTATTTAAGTCAAAGTAGAAGTGACAGAAAGACAGAAAAAAATTAATGTTTACAAATACGCAAACATATATGGAAATTTGAACCTTAATTAATTCAGTAAAAATTAAAGTCTTTTAGTTACTTTGTTTTCTTTTCCATCCCTGAAATGTAAATTCTTTCTTACATACGTTCCGTTTCTAGGTATTTATATTTTAAAAGTAAGAAAAATAACTTTTAAGAACAATAAAAAAATAATAATGGTTATTTTTGTTCCTAAATGAAAGAAAAAAATAGAATGTTTTTTCAATTTCTGATATAATTTACTTCTAAAATCCTTTTCAGCATAAGTTTTAAGAGTTAAGTATCCAGGTTTATATACAAATATGCAGAATCAGTTAACAGAAACCTCATATGTGATCTTTATGGTTTTTATTGTTTTATAATCGTAGCTGTAGTTAGGACTACACAAATCTCACAAATCTCTTTTGACCAGCAACACAAAGTTAGAAAATTCTGAATGAGTTTAAAGGTACATTAAATTTTTATCTAATAAATTAACCATAACAGGAATTAGCCTTTGCTAATGACTCAATACCACTTTCCCTAATCCACGTATGTGATAACGTAAATCTACACCATGGTTACCGTTGATGTCAGCCATACTAATGGGCAAATATCCAGCGTGTTTGCCTTGTATGTCCTTGAAAAAAAAATCCTGGGAGAAATCATCCCGAAGCAGCTCATTTCAGATACTAATATATTCTTCACTCGGCTCATAGTCTGAGCAAATTGGTTTTACTTTAATTTATATGTACCTGGGATACAGCTGGGTTAGTATTAACTAGCTTTTTATCAACCTTCCCTGCATCCAATTGTAAACTACAGAATGTACATGTGAAAAAAAACCACAAACACACTCTGAGGCCCTGAGTGAAAAGCACAAAAATAGTAACGTGAAGGCAAATTCTCAAGAGTTGGTGGGAACATTTAGTCTTATTTTTTTTCTTTTTGGTTTTTACTGTCTGTTAAAAGTTAGTGGCTTCAAGTAGATCTGTTTCAATTTTTTCATTCTTCTCCTAATAATCAATTCTTATTATTTTAAAAGGAAAAGATAGGTACATAAAGAAGGGCTTTTTTAGTAAAATGTTTATTATTGCCATAAAACTCCTCTGGGTGACATTATCTATCTTCTTCCGGGTTACCCCTTTCTCTCATACCCCAAATTCAAACTCTTTTATACATTTAAACTGATAAATCAAAAACAAAACCAACCCAAAACAAACAAACAGTGAAATAAACCAGAAACAAACAAACAGGAAGTTAACACAGAAGCAAGCAACCTCACAGTGAGCTGCTATATCCCACAATGTTCACATCTTGCTATTGTAATTTTCAGGTCAAAAATGGGAGAGCCCTTTTTAAGGTTGTGTCTGTAGGACTGGCTGTAGACAAACTGGGAGACTTTATGTCATTCTTTGCAATAGTTGAGAAGAGTGATTGCTTCCTTGACTTTGTGGGCCTGATCATTCCTTAAGTGGTTGAGTAAAAACCGACAACGTGTCTCCAGAGAAGAGCTTTTTAATGGGTTTCCTGTGGTCCATTGCCCTTGGGTGCTCCCATCATAGCAGGTTGCCATGGTGATGCCATATTCCTCAGCCTCTTTCTGAACCTTTTGTGATAGTGATAACATCTCATTTATAAAATTAATGCATTGTGGTTGGGCTTTAAAGCTGCTAAGGAAAGACAACCTCCTGTGGAATCAGGAGAGGAAAAGTGATCCATACAAACTAACATAAAACTGGAACTTCTAGGGTACATTCTTGGTTAAGTGTTGGTGCAGGCTAGGTGGTGGCACACGTGTTTTATTCCAGCATTCAGAAGGCAGAGACAGGTGGATCTCTGTAAGTTCAAGGTCAGCTTGATCTGCTGGAGTTCCAGGACAGTGAGGGTTACACAAAGAAACCCTGTTTTGAAAAAAATAAAAACAAACAAACAACAACAAAGCTGGTGCAGCTTTCTTAAAAATACAAATAGGACTGATGTTTATTATTGGTTATATGAATGAACTATTAAGAAAAAAGATAAACCTTGTAAGTTTTGTTTTTCAGTTTTTTCCAGGTTTCTGATTTTGAGACATGCTACCTGTCTCTACCATCTTATCAGAAGCCAGACAATTTATTCCAGGTTATTGGAACAAAGTAGAGATACCCTAAAAAATGTTCTAGCACATGTGTCTTGAACATAAGTGGCTTTAGTGGAGTCTATTTATGGCATTTGATGCAGTGCAAATATTACATGACAGTGGAGATGGATTAGGTTATTCTCAGCCATTCTGATAGACTGTCTATCTAGAACTCTTTTCCCAGAAATAATTAATGAAGTTAGAATGTTGAATTATGAAATAAGTTTTCTAAGGATTTGTATTGTTGAATGGTTCCAACTAAGCATATGTGCATTTTCTTAGTAGTGTTTTTACTTCTGCAAAATAAATGATCTCTTTGGTCAAACTTTTAGGTGAAATATAATATTTATATTTAATATATAAGTATTTTATATATTTCACAGGGGTGTGCAGGATATACATATACTCAGGTGGTATTAAGTACTACCTGAGATTGGTAGATGTCCTGAAATTAATTATATAGATTGACTATTGAATAGTTTCCAGTATTTAATTGTTTTGAAGGAATGATCAGGTATGTGATCGTTACTTTTCACTATCAACTTAATTGGATTTAGAAGAAGACACCTAGAAGACACCCCTCTGGCCATGTCTGTGTGGGAAATTTCAGAGGATTTTAATTTAGGAGGAAGACTTTTCTTGAGTGTGAGTGATGTTATCCTATGGCTGGGGTCAGAGACTACATCAAAAGGAAATTAAGAGAAGCCAAGCTAAACACCAGGATTCATTGCTTTCTACTTTGTGATGAGATGCATGGTCACCAGTTTCTCCGAATTCCTTCACACTCCCACTGTGATCCTTCACACTTCTTCACCTTCCTGCTGTGACAGCTACTGTCACTTTTACTGCTACTGTGTCTTCTCACCACAGACCCTCAAGCCATGAACCATAGAAGCAAGTTATGTCCTGAGCATGAGGCCCCAGGGTTCTATACAGTTAACCACTGGGGAATGAACTTATTGTATACTTTCTTATTGCTACTGGGATTAGTTACTTCAAATTTAGTGAGCTAAAGGAACATAAAGTTATTACATCACTGTCCTGTAGGCCAGAGATCTGACACAGTTCTTACTGGTCTAACAGTAAGATTCTCCTCTTCTTCAGAGAAGAATCAATGGGCTTAGCCATTCCAGCTTCTAGAAGCTGCTCACATTCTTTGGCTGTTGTTCCTTGTCCAGTTTCACAGCCAGCAGTGGCTAGTCAAGTCTGTCTCATATTTCGCCACCCTGACAATGACACCACTTCAGCCTCCCATTTCCACTTTAGAGAACACTTTGATGATATTGGGCCAACTTGGCTATTCTAGGGGAATCTCTCCTTTTTGAGGTCAGCTAATCATCAGTGCTAATTCCATTTGTCACTTTATTTCCCACATACCCTAATTTGCTTTTCTAATTTGTCCTATAATACAACATACTGGCAGATTTCAGTGGAAGGATGTGGGTATCTTTGGGTGGCCAATCTTTTGTCTCCCTTATTACTAAGTGTTTTAAGAGATTCTCAGTATCAATCAGAGATTTAAAACATACATAAGCATAACCTTGAAATTTTCTGATCCCCAGAAAGTAAGAAATCTTAGATAGTGTGTTCAGTGTAATAGGATGTGATCCAACTTATTCTCCAATAATGGGGCAGCTCCAGTAGAGTGATGTAGAAGTTTGGCAGAAGGTAGTGTTTGTTTCATTGTAAGGTCTGAACAAGAAATCGGCTGTTGGCATTCTAGAATGTTCTTTATGCTTTCTTATGAGGCAGGGGAATGTGTGTTATAGAATAGTCTCTTTAGACTAGGAGACGGAATAGTTCCTTTGAGGCAGTTTTGTTGGTTTTGTTTTTGAGGAGGAATACAGGTAGGAATTGACACACACCAGAGCAGGAACCGCAAATACAAACACTCAGCTTAGGAGCTAAGCACCTTGATTCAAGATGAAAATAAATAAATCGTACATTTCACTTCATACATTGCTTTGCTGTTGGTTTGATCTCTGGAAACTTTGAAGGACTTTTTCATTACCTTTAAAGTGTTCACTATTGAGTAAGTCTCTAGATCCCCGGTATGCCCCATGTTTACTTTCTGTGGTATAATTCCACATTATTGGTGAAATGTTGATAATCAAATTCTTCAAGGAAGCAACCTAAAAAAAAGTCAGAATATAAATCTCTTCTCACTGTGAACTGGGTTTCTCATCACCTTCTCCTTCTTCCTCAAGTCATGAAATCATGCTCACGGTACATTTACTTGATTGATGGTTGATGTGGGAGGGACAACTCACTGTGGGCAGTGCCACCCTTGGGCTGGTGGTCTTGGGTGCTATAAGAAAGGAGGTCGACCAAACCATCTGGAGCAAGCCAGTAAGCAGTACTCCTCCATGGTTTCTGCTTCAGTTCCTAGCTCGAGGTTTCTGCCCTTACTTCTGAATTTCATTATGGATTGTAAACTGAGATAAACCCTTCCCCTCCAAGTTCCTTTGGTCATGGTGTTTTGCCATAACAATAGAACCCTAGCTAAAACAATCCTAAAGGCATTAATGTGGAAGGAACCAGGCATAAAGAATTTCATGTATTGTTGTTTTATTTGTAAGAACTTCAAGACCAGATAAAACATATCTATAACAAAAAATACAAGTCACTGGGCATCTGGAATAAGAAGTAGAGGGACTGACTAAAAGTGAACATGTGTAATCTTCAGGAAAGTAGAAATTGTGCTATAGTGTTGACTACACTGTACCTTCATAGATATACAGACTTAGGATCCTTTAACTCAAAATCTTTGAGCCCACAGGTATTTCAGAATTTTTTTTATTGAGATTTTAGTATGCTTACATGTACCTAATGAGATATTTTGAGCTTGCAACCCAAGCAAAATCGAGTAATTTTTGTTTGTTTCATGTATATATCCTATACACTTAGCCAGAAGGTAATTTTATAGAATATGTTCAGTAATCCACATTTTAACATTGACTGTTCTGTGAGGTCAGATGTTGGGATTTTTGTCATTTGTTTTCCTGTTTCTATAAAGTTTTATTGGAGCTAGGATCAGAGTTAGAATTAAATGGATCGTGCAAGCTCAGGGTAAAATATCTTTATTTAAATAGTTGACATTTGCTCATCATACATTACTTGTTGAAATAAATACTTTAGTGGATTAAAATCTTGCTTATATTGATGGGTGTTTTTGATGTCCCCATAAATTTTGTGCACAAAGAGACTGCCTCTCTCATGCTAGTAGCCCCAGCCTTTTATAAACCCTTTCACTCTGGCCCCTTACAGGAGGCAAGCTCAGCTCAGCTCTTCTCTGACTTGTGCCCCTCGACACTCATTTGATGACATTTTTTTTAGGCTCACTAAATGTGGTTCTGCTTTGACCTATTTAATTCGAATACTTCTGTCTAGTCACACCAAGAATCTCACATTCAGCTCTGAAATGAGACAGTACATTCTGACTTCTATATTGTCTTCTGTGCAGAGAGAACCTCTTAAAATCCTCTTTTGTATTTATTTATTTTTACTGGATATTATATTTACATCTCAGATTTTATCTCCTTACCCCATTCCCTCCACCACCCAGGAACCCCCTATTTCATCCCCCATCCTCCTGCTTTTGTGAGGATGTACCCCCACCTACCCCCCCCCGACTCCCACCTCCCTACCCTCAAATTCCCCCCCACTCGGTGTTTAGCCTTCATGGGACCAAGGATCTCCTCTCCCACCTATGCCCAACAAGGCCATCCTCCCCTACATGTACACATGGAGGCATTCGTCCCTCCCTATGTGTTCCCAGGCTGGTGGTTTAGACCCTGGGGAGCTCTGGTTGGTTGGTATTGTTGCTCTTCTTGTGGGGCCACAAACACTTTTAGCTCCTTCAGTCTTCTCTCTAACTTCTCCATTGGGAAACCCTTGATCATATCAGTGGTTAGCTGTGAGCATCTGCCTCTGAATGTGTCAGACTCTGGAAGACCTCTAAGGAGACAGCTATATCAGGCTCTTGTCAGCAAGCACTTCCTGCCATCCACAACAGTGTCTACCTTTGGTGACTGCACATGGGATGGATACCCAGGTGGAATGGTCTTCAAATGGCCCCTCCTTCAGTTTCTGTCCCACACTTTGTCTCCATATTTGCTCCCTTGAGTATTTTGTTACTCTTCCAAGTAGGACGGAGCCACTCACACTTTGGTCTTCCTTCTTCATGAGCTTCATGTGGTCTGTGAGTTGAATTTTGGCTATTTCAAGCTTTTGGGCTAATATCCACTTATTAGTGAGTAAATACCATGTGTGTTCTTTTGTTATTGGGTTACCTCACTCAGGATGATATTTTCTAGTTCCATCCATTTACCCAAGAATTTCTCAAATTCATTATTTTTAATAGCCGAGTAATACTCCATTGTGTAAATGTACCACATTTTCTGCATCCATTCCTCTGCTGAAGGACATCTGGGTTCTTTCCAGCTTCTGGCTATTATAAATAAGGCTGTTATGAACATAGTGGAGCATATGTCCTTGTTATATGTTGGAGCATCTTCTGGGTATATGCCCAGGAATGGTATAGCTGGGTCCTCAGGTAATGCTATGTCCAATTTTCTTAAAATCCTCTTGATGGTTGAATATGGTCTTCATCTTGCTCTTGTCCCTTCTGATGGCATGTCCAATGCCTGCTACACTCTAGTGTTAATAAAAGAAAGTCCTTCAAGTTTGAGTAGCTCAGATCAGTGCTTTCCAGCACTTGTTGATGCTATGGGAGTTACAGAGCAGAAATGCAGAGCTTGGGGGATGTTTTATTTCACCCTTTTCTCCCCTGTCACATCACCAGTACTAGGCTATTATTATTATTATTATTATTATTATTATTATTATTATTTTATTATTATTTTTGCACACTTTCCACCTCCATGGTATCTTTTTACTCTTACGGTTTCTATAGATATTCCAAGTTATATAGTCAAATTTGAGGATTTGTAACTAAACCACAGATGTACAAGAATGTCTGGGTCTAGATATTCATTACTATCTGTCTATGTATCCATTTATCTGTCTCCCATCTATTTAAATATATTATTCACAATTTCATATTTCTTTACCGCTGAATAGTATTTCACTGTGTATCTGTTGTTTTCACTTCATAGCTATTGTGAAGAGAGCAAATATCTGTAGAGAAAGATATTGAATCCTTTGGGCAGTGATAGGCAGTGGTGTAGCTGGGACATATAGTAGAGTTTTTCTTTTACCTTTTAAAAATTCTTCACACTGAAGAATTTCACACCAGTTGAACTGGTTTGCAATACCACAGTGAATGAGGGCCCTTTCCCCATGTTCTTGCTAGCTTCTGCTGTTGTTTATTTTTGTTAATCTTAGCTATTCTGACTGGGCTAAGATGAAATCTCAAAATGTTTTATTTTGCATTTCTCTAATTGTTAGGGATTACAGACATTTTTGAGATATTTCTTAACTATTTTTATTTCATTTGAGAATTCTCTAATCAGATTAATACCTCTCCCCCTTTTAAAAGCAGGTCAATTGCTTTTTTTGTTGTTTTTGTTTTTGAGTTCTTTGTATATTCTAGATATTAATCCTCCATCAGAAGTATAGCTAAGAATTTCTCCCACTCTATGCTTTCTTTTTATTTCTCTGATTGTTTTATTAGGTATAATGAAACTTTACTTTTATGAGACCATATTTGTCAATAGTTGGCCCTTATTCTTGGGGAAATGGAGTCCTATTCAAAACACCCTTTCCTAGATTTGGGATTTTTTTTTAAACTCATGGTATGTGACTGATTTTGTAGATTTTGTAGAAGTTCAGATTTTGAACTTTAAGATTAGGCATACTCAACCTATATTTAGTCTTCTTGTAAAAACATTAAATTATAAACTTAAAATGAGCATTGTAGTGTGTGAGAAATCATTGTTCACTAAAGTCTATTCAAATAATATGCCTATTTTTTTTGTGCTGGGAGTCCAAACCAAGGCTTTAGACTGCTAATATGTACTCCAACACTGAGATATACTGCAGTTGATTAAAATGCTTGAAAATATTTGTTATGCATATTTAGCTATTTCCAGTCTCTTGTAAATTAACAAAAGAGCTATAATAGGCACAATACTGACTCATAAAACAATGCTGTAGGTTTTAGATCAAATTGCAGTCTCACTAGATATTTTAAAAGAGACTAATGAATTTAGACAAGAAGGCCTAATTCTTTTCCAGTGTGAGGAAACAGACCTTTATGTAAGGAACAGAACTTTATACCATGTCTCTCTTGCTTCTGAGGACTTCAAATGTAGACTGGATTTGTGTGATTGGCTCTTGGGTATGGTTTGCCTATACAGTTGCCTGTATGAGCTGAGTCTACCCCCACCCTCAACCCCCAACTGGGATAGAAGCCCTGACCAAACAGGCTTTTTTTTTTTCACTTGTTTTCCTCACTTACATTCTATATCCTATTGAATAAACTTATTGGCTACATTTTCTTAAGTTTTGAATAATTTCACCTTCTTTTATCTTTCAGTTCTAAAGTTTTTATATAGGTCTTCCTTCTTCCTTACCCACTTCTTCTTTACCTCTCCTCTTCTCCCTTTGGTAATGAGACATACACCAAGATAGAAAGTACAGTTTTCAGTGTTGAGACAGGGAATCACCATGTGATACAAGCTGGAAGATCTGAGCTTCCATTTCACCTTCTTCTATCACCTGATCTACTTATTAATTTCACAACTTTCTCCTTAGGCTTACCCCAGTTCCCTCACATGTGAAACAAAATGACTCATTCATATGCCTGTATGAAAATAGTCTCGCATCACCTACTATCATACGTTTAAAAAATAAACAAAATGCAGGGGTTAAAGTTCTCTGACCATTTCCATTTCTTCAATGGCAGCTAGAAAATGTCATCATCATCACCACTGGGAGGAAAGGACTTGGGAACATTTATAGCATAGGATCCAAAGAAAGTAGTCATCACTTCTATCTAGGGTGGCAGGGATAGATTCCCAGAAGAAAGGACACTTGAACTGCCCTTAAAGATGAGTGAGAATTTGGAAAATTAAAAGACTATTCTGTTTGTATGAGTCAACAATACCTTCCTAAATGATCTCATCCGGGAAGACTAACCAGCTGGATTTTTCAAAATTAAAGAGCCTAAAGCTCATAATGGAGCAACAGTAGAGATGGGAGGGGACTATTAAGCTGAGGACAGTCCACTCACTTCCTGCTGAACCTGAGCGGATCCTAAGCCAGTGACTCATGACCAGGACAAAGTACGCACCTGTCACATAAATCCTGCTGGTTGATTTATTTTTATCTTGCTTCTGTAAACTCTTTTTGTTCCATTATTAATACTCAGTGTGCTATGTGAGACAGGATTAGAGATGTAATAAAATCCATTTAGGCTTTTTCCCTCACTTGTTACTGATTTTTGAGGCAATGAAAGTGAATTCTACATCTCTCAGTTTTCATTTTTTTTTTTTCTGAAAAATATTCTGTCCGGAGACACCAAATAGCTGTGGCTTCTGTGTTTTTGTCCACGGTGAATGGACTTAATTAGCCTTTCACTTTGAGGATTTGATTTTGCTACTACAAGAGGTCTCTGAAGTAGGTCTAGTGATTCCGTTCTACAGATCAGAACCAAAGGTGTAGCATAAGCTGACCAATGTGGGCTGGCCTAGATGTGTGGGTTCTTTCTGGTGACTTTCTAATGATGCTAGGTCTCATGATAGTGCATTCTTAAGATACTTGTGCCTCAAAGAGTGTCTAACAGCTTTTCCTTCTTTTCTTAGTTTAGATTCCACCCCCAAGAAGCTATTGAGGGTGAAGTGTGTTTATTAAAATGATCCCTGGAACTCAAAGAGAACTCCGTTTTCCTCTTTGTAGCAGGTTGTCACAAACCTAGAGACAGTTTAACTAAAGATGCTCTCATTTCTCTGTTCCCTCTCTCCTCGTCCTTTTCTTTTTAAGGAAAAACAGTTTCTGAGGAGGCAGAGATCAATCAATGATTGAAATAGTTTTGTTGTTTGTGTCTCTCTAAAATTCATATTGAAATCCTATATTCAGCCCTAGTATTAGGCATGACTCCTTAGGTGGGTGGCGGCTCCTGTCTGTAAGCCCAGCATTAAGGAAGCCGAGACTTCAAGATTGCACAGTTAGTTCCAGATTAGGGTAGGCTACAGAGTGAGTTCCTGTTTCCAACAAGGAAACATACAACAAACAAAGCAGCAGGGTCTTTGTAGGTGCCCAGCCCCTGAGATTCTGATCTCCTGAATGAAATTAGAAAAGACTTGAGGGAACCAAGTAGACTTTACTGTCTTTTTGGCCATGTGAGCATATTTGGCCACTCTAGGGGATAGAGTACAAAGATGCCATCATGGTACAAAGATGCCATCATGGAAGCACAGAGCGTAACCTCACTAGGCACCAGGTCTAGTAGTATTTTGGTTTGGGGTTTTTTTAGCCTAAAAAACGGGGGTGGATATATTTTTGCTCTTTATTAGTTGTTCAGCTCTTGATATTTTGTTAGAGTAGTGGGAATAAGCAACAGTGACCATGAGACTAGTTTTAAATTTGATTGGTTTTCAAAGGTCCCGTGGAAGTGGATCACATTTATTTGTGAGAATTTTTCTTTTCCTGGCCTCTGAATAGTGACACCTGTCATTACTACTTTTGGCTTCACGTCTTTAAAACATATCTTAGTACATTTTCAAGTTTCTGTGCTATGGTTTCAAATACAAATATAATTTGGGAAACTTCTTTAAGATTAGCGCAATTTCAATTTGACTAATTGAAGCTGTATATTCTTTGTCCATTCCCACCAAACCTGACCAAATCTCGATATGCATAGATTCTCCTCCTCAACTGTCCTCAACAACTAGGGAAAGATTCCTATTAGTTAAAATGTTCTTTCATTAAAAAGACAGTGTTATAGAGGCATTTCTACTTTCTTTCCCTTCCTGCCTTGCTTTGACTGGAGGCAGCCTTAATTGGGCCACGATCAATCTGCTAAAAGACAGCAAATAGGGAGAGGCAGGTGGAAGGGGCAAAGCATGAATATTAATTAGCTAAGATTCCAAACAGAAGTCTTTTAATTATATTAAAATGCACAGGCCCACAGGCAGTGAGATAGTTCCTACTATAAATCTGTCGACAGGCCATTACCTCAGCAACGTCAATGCCTTTTAATGAATGAATATATACATTTCAAGTGGAGGAGAGAAAAATGCTTCTATGTTTATACATATTAAAAGAAAACTATCAAAGGACAAGATATCCATGACAGCTTTTCTTAGGCCAGGGGTGTTTGAGGATGATTGACACAATTCATCCCTGGCTGTGAAACTAAAGCCCATGGCTAACATGAGGCCTGATCCAATTACAGACAGAAGACTGAGCCAGGTCGAGCCAGAGGCTCCCTTCTCCAGGTTGGTGAGTGAGGAAGCTGTATTGACTTTTCAGGTCATTTCAAAATCACTCACCACAGGAAACAATGAAGTCAGCTGCCTTTCCTTGGTACTTGTTAACACGAAGAAAACATTTAAAAGTTGAAGGATGACTGGTCACCATGGCGGAAGAAGTATAAATGGAGAACAGGCAAGGATTCCAGGGCCAAGAAAAAAAAATAAAATAAAATTTAGGAGAACAGACCTCGGGTTAGAGTCACCTTGAAATGACCACTCAAGAGGATTCTGGGGAGAGTATGTGAGGTGAACAGCTGGTGGTGGATTGCTAGATTCTAAGGGCAAAACAGAACTTTGTAACTAGCCAAGTGGGTGTCATACTAAAGAACTAGAAGTGGAGGGGAGGACTGATTTTCTGATTAGCGTCCTGACTACTCATGTTTTTTATTAGAGGGTTTCCAAAGACCACCTGATTTCCAACCCAGAGACTTTTCTGAAGTGTTCAGATAGATTCCTAAATTTAAATATCCACTTGAGGATATTAAGAGTAACACATAGTGTGCATTCCTTATATAATCACGATAGCATCCATGAGCTGGTTCAAAATGTCCAGCTCAAATGTAAAGAAGTGATAGTGTCCATTGGATCAAGTGTAGTAGTCAACGACAAGACTTCAGTACCTTGTATAATCATCTTCAATTTTGGAAAACTTGTAGGATGGAAAAAGAGACTCACCAGACTTCTGCACATACCCTGCCCTTGAAGTTTGACACTGGCAGCCAGGGTAAGATTATAAGCAGGAAACCATCTTTTTAAACACAGTTAAAATCAATTCTAAAGCCTCTGATATCCATCCAGGGCATTTATGGTTTAGAAAAGCCCTAGGATGGAGTTTGCAAGACTAATCATCTCAAAACTCATTTGTAATCTGGCACTCTGCTTGGATTATATAGAACTATGTATGCAAAGAATTAGTAAGGGGAAAGCATAGTTGATCTCTTCAAGCAGTGAGACAATGTTCCAGAGTGGATACTCAGTTTACAGAAAACTGCCTCCGTAGACAAATTTTGCTAAAATTCACGGGAGGAGTTGTAAACAAAGACTATACTTCCTTATAAGGTCCCCAGTGGCAAACAGAGCTATAATTCCACCACTGTTGGGAACCTGGAGAAGAATAGAGAAAATGTTATATAGCATATCACATCACATCACATCACATCACAGCACAGCACAGCACAGCACAGCACAGCACAGCACAGCACAGCACAGCACAGCACAGCAGAGCACAGCACAGCACAGCACAGCACAGCACAGCACAGCACAGCACAGCACAGCACGACATAACATAACATACCATACCATACCAGTGTTTTAATTCCATTTGGTTCAATTCAATGTAGACTCAATGCCTTCCATATGCCAGACACAAAGCAAAACATAAAAAGATATGTCTGTCCATTAAGCCTCCTCATCCTAAAAGATGCTTACATAAGTAACTGCAACATTGATGAGCTGTGGTGTCCATGCAGACTTCTGGAGAAGACAGAACATGAACATGAATTGGACAAAAAGATAGAGACAAGGAGAGGGGTGAAAGAAAAGAGGGAGGAGGAGATGGAGTTTGCTGTTGTGTCTTTGAGATGAAGGCCCAGGGTAGTTTGAACTAGAAGCTTGCTGCTAGATGATAAGAAACCTCAATAAATAATATTTAGTAGCATAGCATTCAACATCTTGAGTTTGTCTTGTTTTCTTCCTGAGGCATTTGTGAGATTCCCATGCTGATAATCTCTGGAGAGTGGGAGCAAAATGAATACCCATCACCTGTCTGATAGTGAATTACAATTAATCAATTTAAGCCAAGATGGTGATTTATCACAAGCCACTCTCACTTGATGACTGTATCTTTTCCTTTTTAATATGCAGATAGCCAAGCTGACGGTCAATAGTTGGCTGGGAGCTATGGCATGAAGAGACTATTTCCTTATCCTTTTGGCTCTTCTATAAAGAGTGGATATGAAGCTTGGCAGCAAACAACTGTGTCTTATCTCTCATTCAACTTGTTCCATCAATGACTGGTCTTAGGCGAAGCCTCAGTTGTTAGCCAAGGTTAGAATCTGGTCACTGGGAGAGGGGTCAGAAAGAAATACACTTATTTGCAGCCTAAGCAATGTCTAGCTTACTCTAGAGTAGGGTAAGGTGGAAATTGGAAAGCTTTTATTCTTCTTGATCCAATTCTGGCACCTGTTTGTCACAACTAGACCTCTTGCTAGTCTTAGACACATATAAGGACTTTTGAGTATGAAATTACTTCTGGGGAAAAGTCTTTATTCTCTTATAGCTCAAAATTACCAGAAGTTTCTAGAGCTGCTTTAATTAAGTTCAGTTGGAAAACTTGACTCTCTGAAATATATCTAGAAAATTCCAAGTTCATTTAGTTAAGCTACACATCCCAAGAACAGGGCTGGTGGGCTCATATTAGAATTGAACAGCTTTCAGATATACATGGCTATTCCAGACACTAAAGACCTCGGCACATCTATTTCATTGTTAGAGAAGTAGCAGAGATGAGTCATAGCCTTTTGTTAAAGATGACATACACTTACCTTTTTGCTTAGGGTGAGTGCATGCTGTTAAGGGTAAACCAATGGAGTCAGGATTTCACAGAGACACATGAGTGATAAATGTGGTAGTCACAGGAAATGTGGGTAACTGAAAAGCAAGAGAGTTTGGGAAGGAGACTGCTTGGCAAGGAAGATTGGTTTGCCGGGCTAGTCCTGTAACCAGACTCTCTTGGACTTGTTTTCAAGGTTTTTAAGGAGTTGCCAATAGAAACAGACCAAGTGGTTCTCAGAAGACCTTCTCTTTGCAAGCAACTGGCTGCTGTAGAGAGATGCCTTACAGTTCCGTGTAAGAAAGCATGGATGCATGCACGCACATGTGTTCTTTCCGTTTCCTTTTCTCTTCCTTTGCCAGGTTTAACTCAAGAAGCAGAATTTTCTTTCTTTCCTCTGGGATTTCACCAATAGTTTGCAGCAAATGGTGTAATGAACCTCTAGGGGCCTGGCTTAAAAGAGCTTCACCTTTTCTTTTCACTTTTCTTGTCATGTTTCATCTTGAAACTTGGGCTCTGCACTGTTAGGAAGCCTAAGAAACCACATAGTAAACCCCAAGGCAGCAGTCCTAACAGAGCTCACAGCTAGCCAATCAGTACTGTCAACCACTGTGACCAAGGACATGATGCTGATGCTTCTAGTGTCGTATTTGATACCTGTATAAACTGACCACATGACTACTCCTTGTTATGGCTGACAGGAAAGTTTTTATTTCAGATGTAAGAGAGAGAGAAAGAGAGAGAGAGAGAGAGAGAGAGAGAGAGAGAGAGAGAGAGAGAGA
>JANHMN010000009.1:55800546-55819818 GCA_030674055.1 Rhabdomys pumilio | reverse complement strand
TGTGTGTGTGTGTGTGTGTGTGTGTGTGTGTGTGTGTGTGTGTGTGTGAAATATCCTCTGTGTGTGTGTGTGTGTTCACTCATATATACATCTTCTTTCTTAGACACCAATATATCAATAAACAAAATTTACCTTAGGAAACATGTAAGGCCTTCATTCCCTTTAAGTGCAGAAGAAACTGCTCTCCAACTTCCCAGAAAAAGTACAACTGAGATAAAGACTTAACTAAGAGTTCCCTTTGCCTCTTTTTGCCATTGCATGTCTGAAAACCTGGCCTACCTGCCTAGTGAGCAGCCACATCTTAGATGTGTCTAAAATAACCTCAAGCACTATGAGTCCTTCTTGAATTCCATGTCAAATCCAACACTTCTCCTGAGCCTGATGCCTGCTTACCTTTCTAGCTTCCTTTTTCCACATTATTTCCCCCACTTTCTTTCCTTTTCCCCTGAGAGCAACTTGCCTCAATTCTTCATATTCACCATCTCAACTTAGTAACTCAAAGTGTCACAGATCTCAATTGGGTCTCAATGCTTCTCACCTTCCCCTCCTTCCATCCTTCCACTCACATGGGCCAGAGCAGCAGGAACGCTGTTTCTCCCACCCCTCGTGATCTCTCCCACCTGCTATTTAGAGTAAGAAGAACTCTAGAACCTGCTATTCACATGGCATCAGCCCATGAATAAGTGTTTGTAAGTGTGCTTAGGACTTCATTCATCATCTTATTCAATCCTCTCCATAGCCTGTGAGGCCAAGTAAGTCATACCTTGGAGAGTGAAGACGTTTGTCCAAGGTCAGGTCACAGTGACAATGTGAGGCTTTAGTTGTCTCTCCCACATTGAGGTCTATGTTCTAACACAGATTTATTTCTGAAGCCAAAGTCATGTATATTTCCCTCTGAACGAACCCCAGTGAATTCTCTTAGAGACGAAGCTGACAGCCTCTCCTGTTTCTTCTTGTGTATCACTGTGATTTGCTTAGGATTTCCCCTTGTGTTTGCCGCCCATGGTGGCCCAAATGTCCTTTGGAGAATTTACACTCAGAGAATCTCTTTCCAAAGTTCTTTGACCACAGCACCAGACAACTTTTCACTAACTCCAGCCACCTATAAACCTTGCTGCCAGCTCTTCATTCACGGGTCTTTGAAAGGCAGACTCTCATACGAGAGGCCAGCTGAGATTCTGGTTCTAAAAGTCTCATAGTCTTTTTTTTTTTTTTTTTTTTTTTTTTTTTTTTTTTTTTTTTTGCTTGGCCTCACAGGTTTAAAAACTTTGGTAGAATTATGACTGTGGACATAACCTTTACGGATTACCCCTCAGATTCTTGAGGCCACTTCAGTCTTTTCTGTGTCTCTTTCCTTTCACCCTATGCTAATGGTTTGGCTGGGACCCAGGCTCATGTACTGGTGAACACAACTGGGATTCAAGTTTACCAGGTGTCCAGAAAAGGTCTGTCTTAGCCCTTCTGGAAAAGCTTCTCACCAAATCCTTTCAGTTTCAATGTGGGGGTGCTGTTTCTACTAGGCAGGTGAAGATCTTGGAATCTCCAGGACTCGAGTTACTTTAGTTATCTTCTGAGTCTGCTGTGGTTTGGATTGAGTGTAGGGCACGAGTGGGGATCAGTGCACTGTGGGGAAACCAAGTGGCAATGAGGCTGCTTGTGTGAGCTAAAGACAAAGTGAACCACAGTAAAGCTCAGATCCTGGTGGCCTGCTCTGCAGCAGAACAGATCTCTTACATGTGGACTCGAGTTCTATAAATGTTTATGTAGCTTCTGTTCATTGCCCAAGTTCTGTACTGGGCTTTAGGAACAAAAAGATGAATGAGAAAGTTCCACACACTCAAACAGCTCATATTCACATACAAGGAAGATCTCTGGGAAGAGAGGACTCCCTAATGCATGTTATGGCTCTAGTTGAATATCCAGGAAGTTTATTTTAGTTCTTATGGATGGCACACTTTGGGCTTATAGATAGGTTTGTGTACAGAGAACTGAACATTGCTGCTTCCCCCTGTAACAATGAGAGATTTTGAATACCAGATCTTCTGCTTGCCAATATATCAGGCTTTTTTCTGTTCCATTCATAGGAGTTAGATGCTGGGCAGGAAGTTGCAGAACCCTTCAGATGTGGCCATGTTTTCTTTCAGGTGAGGTCTTGACTAATCCTTATTCTAGAAGAAGAAATGAAGAACAGATAGCCATTTGGTATTTAAATAGATGTTTTTTTTGTCTCTTGTAAGTCTGTGGGAGACCTATGGGGAATATTCCATGGTATATATGTTTGCCTTCTGATTTTGGTCTGCTGGAAAGGCTCTCCAACAAGAAGATGAGCAAAGTAAAAGTGATTTGCTTCTCTTTAAACATGCTTTTTCCCTATAGGAAGATTTTCTCTGGTTCCATAATTGAACTTTCTGGGAATACATAGATACTAATAGTTTCTACTGTAGGCTGGCTTGCAGGGTCACAGGGATGACATTGCAATAAATATAGAGAACCCTAAATCAATGTAGCTTATTTCTCTTACCCTTGGTTGCCTTCCAGATGTTGAATTTAAGTGCATATTCCTGAAGATAGTACAAGTTGGATCAAGCCTGAAAACCCTTTCCCCTGCAAAACCATTTCACAGTACTGAAAGCTGCCAAGGACAGAAAACAATCAGTAGTCCTAGCCAGCTGTGATGTCTAGAAACTACAGTAATGACCAGCATGGCAAGATATCCTTAAAGGTTCAATATTGGCATTGATATGTTGGTAACCAACAGCTGTCTAATTGGATTTAAACCAGCCCAAGAGGAGGCATGCCTGGTACTAGAAACAAAATCAACTACCAGTGGCTAGTGAAGCCATGGGTCTTAAAAGACAAGCTACTACTGATACTTTTCTAAACGATTTATAATTCCTAACTGCATTCTAAATAATTATTCTTATATAAACAGAGTAAGTGTAAATATCACCCCTCATCAAAGAAGCTTCTCTTAGCACCAGATGGAGATCATTAATGAAGACCACAGCTGGCTAAAATGTAGAGAACAGCTGAGTACAGACTGTCCATTTCCAGAGCACACAACATCTAAGGCTCGTGGAACTTCATGGAATAAAAAGGTGGAAAGATTATAAGAGTCAGAAGATAAGGATGTCTGCTGCCATATTGTGTCTCTGAGATATGACAGAGAAGCTACACCCATGAAACCTCAACAGGAAAGTATCAGACAAAATTTCAACTGAAACAACCTGCAGTAGCTTTTGTACCTAAGTCTTAGTAAAGAGTTGTGACTCACACTGTTCTAAGGACTATTTTACAAGGATGAGGGTCCAACCAGAAAGACATGCATGACATTTTTTCCTTATACGTGTGATTCTCCATGGAGGAAAACCTGCCCCAAGGGTTTTTCAGAAAGCAGCAAGGAACGTTTTAGTGTTACAATCATTGGTAGCCTCTAGGATGCTATATATTCTCGGAGTTCATAGGTTGTTTGTCAAATGAATTTTCCTACACTCTGATTAATACTCCTACATCATGAGTATCCTGCTAGACATATGTACACATATGAACAATTTAATGGCTATGCCTAGGTGGCAATTCTATCTTTAATAGAAATTTCATGCAAAGTATGTTTTGTATTTTTCAAATTTCTAGAAAATTAGGCTACCTTGTTATTAAACAAAACTCTTTTGATTTGTTCATATTTTTTTTTTATCAAGAGTCATTTTTCACTTTGCAAAGTCAGACCATCCATAAAAATGTCACTGGTATTTTAGTCACTCATACCACACATTTCTATCAACCTACATTTGGAGAGTTTCTGACTATGAATATCTACAAATATATACCCAGATACGTTATTAGCCCTTAAAAAGACTAATATTATATATAGAGAGAAATGTCTATAATACCTCTCGACCATTTTCATATTTGTCTCTTTTCTTTCACCTTTTTTCTTTTCTTTATGACATATCCATACATATATGTAATGTATTCTGATCATTAATACATGTATGTAATGTGTTCAGACCACATTTACCTTGTCAATCTCTCTCATCTTTCTCCCTCCTACTGATCCCTTTCCTTTTCCAACCCTCCCCACTTCCTACTTTCATGGTTTTATTTATTTATTTTTTTTGATGACCCAATGAAGTTGTTTACAGGAACAGTGGTGAAGGATTGTTTATAATCAGACACTTCACCTGTGACTATACTGCTAAAGCAAATCTTTCTCCTTCACTAATAACTGACTGTGTATAAGTCATCAAGGAGAGGTAGGGTCTTGTGAGTTCCCTCTTTCTTCATGACAGGAGGCTTGTGGGCCTGATCTTGTTCAGATAATCACAATTTCGAAATGTGAGCGCACAAAGATCACACAGAAGTCAGTGTTATACACCATCCCCTCTGGCTCTTATATTCTTTTTATTCCTTCTTCTGTGAAATCCCCTGAGCCTTAGAAAGGGTGAGAAAGGTATCCCATTTATGACTGAGCATTCAACCACCATTTGCTATAATCACTTTGAGCCGTTACAAGCTTCTGCAGTTACCACTGCCCACTGCAAAAATAAACTTTCTGACCAAAGTTGAGAGGAGCATGGATTCACAGGCATAAACATAGCTATTGAGTAAGCGACTTGATAGGCATATCATGCCCATTTAGACAAACAGCGCTAATACTTTTCCGAATAAGGCCTATGACATTTTAGCTATAGAATCTCAGGCAGGTTTACAGTACCATACCTGGATTATTTCCTCCTGTGGATTCACATTGAATCCAACCAGAAAGGGATGGATTACATTTATACCAGGCATTCCACTATTACACCAGTTGACATTTCTTGCTCGGCCATTGAGTAATGTTGTATCAGAATCTACAGCAGAGAAAGATTGCTGCTAACAAATTTTTTCCCCAGCAGCGGGCACCATACCTTCCAGAACTATGAAGGCTAGCAGGGAAGAAGTTTCCACGCCAGTTTCAGCTTGATGTTCTTATGATCAGAACACATGATGTCTTCTGCAATAGGTTCTCACTATTTAGTTCTTGTGGGCAACTAACAGCAGTGCCCATTGTCTCTATTTTTCTGGGATCCTCAAGGAACTCCCTAAATATCCAGTCATAGTAAACTAGCCCACCCTTGCTGCTGGAATTCTCACTTACTATGTGATGGCTACTGGGAGCAGCTTATCCATGCACACAGGGTGTCTCTCTGTTCATCTCATATGTTTTAAAAGTTGCATATTTTTAAAAGGAGTGTACCAAGTATCAGATTTCCATGTTGCTTTTTAGTATGTTGTTGGTTTTCACTAGGCTCCACTTTCCAACATATCTGTGTTTCTTGTGTTTGGAAAATTTCCTTGCACCCAGAATCCTTCTAACATTTTTGTGTGCCTCAATTTTGACTTTTTTGAGTAATTGTCTACTGTCTATTGGACAGTCAGTGTTCAATAAAGAGTTCCTCTCCTTTCTCTTTCTGTCTCCAGAGACACATCCTGGGTATGTTCCCTGAGATCAACACTAATTGTCACAGTCTTATTACCCTTTCATGAGTAGAATTGTAATCTGTGGCCAACAAGGAATTATACTTTCAGCTTTTTGATTTCCAGGTACTGCTGTGATTTGTTCCTACAGAAGTGGGATCTGTGTGACCTCCAAGCTGAAGTGGTTAAGAATCAGGCCACCTCTTTCTTTCCACTCAGCAGCTGAAGGGTGAGGACTTCCAAGGATATAAGAGGAAGTGGAGCACAGAAGGCTGGGACCTAGGGCTTTAAATCACCATCCACCATCCACCATCAGGAGCTTCTGTGTCTCAGTTGGTGTTCAGCTCATATCTGCTTCTACTGTCCTCATGGAAATGTAATTACTTTGCATTCTTTTAACTATACTTCTCAAAGAAGGAAAAGTAACAGCGTGAAGATGGTAAGGAGAAAAAAGAGATTCACTTGGTATTCATTTCTCTAAGAGCAGTTTTACTCAGTGAACTATTAATGTCAAAATGGCTATGGATAGATTAGATGGTTGAATTTTAAAATTCTATTATTTATTTACTTATTTTAATGATAAAACAGGAGATTCACTTTTCTTTGTCTAGTGATGATTTCTAGACATTAAAAGAACACTGCTTTGAAGATCAGAGAAACAAAATTCACCCAACTTGTAAGAAATACCACCTATAAAACGACCATATGTAAATCTCATAAGGAGTAAAGTTAGGTGGTTAAATTTACATATGTTAAATGTTTCCTAGGAAAATTGACAATAACAATTACTGCCACAAAGCAAAACTCACAGCAACAGAAGTTAGAATTGATAAAAGTCCCCTGTGAACCAAAGCTGGATCTGTAGATCAAATTTGTGTTTTAGCTAGACACGTGATAAGAGCTTATCTTATCTAAAGAATTGATTTCAGTAAAATAAACATGAAAACATAAAATAACAAAAGAGTTTTAACAACACTGGTAAGAACTGATCAAAGAAGGTGGCTCAATAAATTTATCTCTTGAAATCTAGTATGTAAGTGGATAATATTGGCTTTATATATGTTAATTAATCAATAAACTTTAATAACTAATGTTATTTTTGATGATGTGAGGTCAGTTTATTATATAGAAGCAAACAAAGGTATAGACTTTGACAGCACTCACTTGGTTAAATACATCACAACAGTGAGCCAAAATACTCTGAACGTTTAGGTTATACATGGAAGTGGGCCACAAAGTTGGGTTCTCACCGTCTATCCTCATGCACTTCTCAGTGGCCAGCCCAGTGCAATGTAGTTCATATCCAACATTTCATCAATTTTTGGACAATTTGTATGATAGATATTAGCACTCAGTTTTGGTGAAGTGGAAGCTTTGTGTCAGCAGGTCATATAAATCACTTGCAAAGACCCCTCTTTGTACAGACTTATCTTCCCAGATATCGATACATCATTCCTATAGTTGTACACATGGAAAATATTTGGGAATTGAACAAAAGCCTTTGCAGGCCATTTTCAGTCTTGACCTCACTTCAATCAATAAATTGTGCCAGATTGTATTGTTATCCTCAGGAATCTATATCCACCCTTGCAGGAAGATTAAATAACTCTACCATGATGTTTTATCTTGGTTGTCAACTTAATTGCATCTGGAACCAACTAGAATCCAAGATACTGGCTACTCCTATAAACTTTCTTAATCAAATGGATTTAAGTAGGAAGACTCACCCTAAATCTGGACCACACTTTCTTCTGGAAGGCCACATTAAAGAACATGGCAGAAGGAAACAGTGCCTTTTGCCTGCTTGCCTTCACCCTCTCTGGCACACTCATCTCTTCTGTTGTTGCAGCCAGTACTAAATTCAACTTCTTTAGGATTCCAACATAGACTGAAATTTACAGCTCTCCAGGAGTCTTCCAGGACTCCAGGCCTAGATTAGGACTGTAGAGAATCCAGACTCATGGACTGAATGACTACCACATTTTCAGTCTGTTTATTGTGAGACAGTGAGATAGCCATTTTGTATTACTTAAACCACATTCTGTAAGCTGGTCTAGTAAATTCCCTTTTAATCTGTACATTCATTATATCAGTTTTGGTCCTTTAGAGAACCTTGCGATACACATACCTATTGTTATACAACTTCCTGTTTCATCTCCTTGTATGAGAAATCTACTCTTCAATATGTCTCTATATGCAGCTGACCTATAACTACTTGTAACATGTATGAGACATCAATGTCTTCTAAGTCTTTGAGATTTGTAGGTTGCTTACTAGCAAAATATAACCTAATGAAAACTGATTAATAAAGAAATGTAGAAGAAAGGGTAAGGCATATTAGAGATGGTCACAGCTTGTTTTTTAATACATTTTTAATAAAGCATAGGACAGGCAGACTACCATGCTCCTCGGTGCAGGCAGGAGAGAGGTCAACAGATCTGCCCTCTGTCTCAAGGCACAAGGGGACAGAAGTCACACAGAATACCACCTAAGGCCATACAGCACAGTTGCTGGAGGAGGAAGACAGCCAGAGATGTGCTGATAGCCATGTCCTGAGGCACAGGAGGGGAAAGTGGCTTAGAGACCTGTGGGCTGAGGGGGTAGATTCACAAGCCCACCTACTACCACGTAGTGCAGCCTGAGTGGAGGAAGATATCCAGAGACCCACCCACCACCATACTGTAAAGCTAAGTCAGAAAGATACAACAGAGATCTGCCTGCTGCCTCAAGGCTCACAGAAGCCTGCCTAGACACTATCGCCTTCTTGCAGCCTGCCAGCAGAGGAGGACACCCAGAGGCCCACAAGCTGTGTGAGTCTTTCTACCAATATCTCAGGTTTGTGAAATTTTACCATGGCTCTTTTTTTTTTTTTTTTTTATGAAAATTCCTCTTGTTTAAGACTTACATCTTATGACAGGTCTGGTAATTTTGTTCAGGAGTTTGCCCTTCCTTCACCCTATTTGCAGGGTACCCAACCATCTCAGCCATTCACAATCTTTGGCACCTGTGGAGGATTGTTGAATTTTATCATACCTATGAATGTTTCTAGAGAGGCACCTTCCTCTATGGCCCTTCTGTTTGCTGCATGCCCATGAATATGGGGTTCTGAGGAAGAATCTTTGTTCCCATTACAGCTGCCCCTCCCTTGGGGCTGCTGCCAGTCCCTAGCAGAGAAGACTCCATTTAGTGTCTCCTCCAGTCTGACACTCAGGGCCAGAAACTTTAAGAATTGGGGATCGACAGGTACCTCCCTGTTTGCTGATTGGTCTATTTGTAATAAGTATAGTTGTTTTGATTTTTTCCCATTTTTGTTTTTAAGAGATAGATTCCTTTCTTTTTAATAACTCCTGTGAGTGGATTGGTTTTAATGATAATGGTTTTTCAGAGAAGGTTGTTCCCCTTTCCCCTGCACCTGTTTGTGTTAAATTTCCTTTTGTATTTTTAATTACTAATTCATCCCTTGCTGCAGAGGAAGTTAATTGTAGTAGTGAAAATTGTTTATTGTCTCCTTGCTGTCATGCAAGTTCTTCTTCAGCCATTTTGCTTCAGTGTCCCATTTCATGATGGGTACCAGGAAGCTCACCTGAAGGACATTTTCCCCAAATACAGCTTGTGGTTTGTTCCTGGGAGACTAGGGATTTTGGTGCTACAGCCACCATTGTTTCTGCCATGCACTTGGACTTGGCTGGAGGAGCAGCCCCTCCACCCTACTGCTATTATGCAAAATGTTGTAACTGCTAAGGCCTTGAATGATGCAGTTAGAGCTTCATCACAGGCTTTGTGACCCAGCAGCTGTTGAATGATCATTTACATAGGACAGTTTTGGCATTACAGCAACAGACTGATCTTTTAGCAGAGGAGGTTGAGACATTTAGCATGATGTCTAAGTTTGATTGTCACCCTAGGTATCAATCTTTCTGTTTGACCCCATTTTCAGTTAAAAATAGTTCTCTTGAATGAAAATGATTGGCTTTCATTAGCAAAGGACAATGGAATAATGAGTTTTTGAATTTATCTCTTATATTAACTAAATTTATCTCTTATAGTAACTAATTTATCTCTTATATTATATAAATTAATTATATTAAATTATATTAATTTATCTCTTATATTATATTAGATATTGCTAATTTATTTGGTGTGTATGTTAAGGTGTTAGATTTGGATTCCTCTTTTTTAGGCAAAGTTTGGAATAACGTTAAAAAGTTTTTTGACCCATTCTGGTTTGTTACCTATGCCCTCACGGGAGGTGTAGTTTTGGGTTTCCTATTCTTGTGCTGATGCCTGTGGAATATTCAGTGCAGACAACGTGTCTTTCATCAGAAGACCATCAATGTCATGTTGGTCCTCTTGGACCAACACTTGACTACAGACCAAGTACAGCTGAATGTGTGGCTTGCTCAGTTGAAGCATGAGACTCAATAATGAGCAGAGGGGTTCAGCTGGTTAGTCAGTGATGGGTAAGAGTCCACAAGGGTGGACCAACCTAAGACAGGCACAGTTGTTTTTGTGCTGCCCGATTCATAGAAGGGATAAGGTAAACAGGTAAATCCTGTGCCCCCATCTGGCTTTTTGTAAAGCCTGCTTTTTAAAACTAAAAAGGGGGAGCTATGGAGCTTTTGCTTTGACCTGCATTGCAGAAGTTGCCACATCAGCTGCTCTTGCTTCAATGCACTTAGTGAAAATCCCTCATCAGAGTTGAGAGTTCCACTTTTGCCTGTTTTAAGTTTTATCTTCTCTAAAAAAGGGACTATTTTTGAAACCTGTGAAGCTGTGCTGCTGGCTTGAGACAATCTTGTCTTGAGGTGGGTTTTGTGGTTTTTCCCTTTATATTCTGTGTGTGCTGTAATAAAGTTGAGCCTTGATCAGTATACTGTCTTGGCTCCATTCTTCTTTTGCTCCCATCCTTTTCATTTCCAGTCCTCCTTTCAGGTGATCCCTTTTCAACCTAGAGTCTCTGTATGGCCATAACCCATGTTGCTACTGAGGGCCATGTCTGGGTTTTTGGCTATGCAGCAGCAGGGGTTGGGGTCCATGTCCTTGGCTCATATTACCATGAGAGAACATGGGGACTTCCCAGGTCTGGGAAGTCACCAGGGACTAAAAGGATATCCAGGGGAAGTGCAGAACTGGTCAAGGCTCTCACTGGTTGCAACACTATGGAGAGCAGGCCCTGTACCTTGCCTGGGCAACACAGTGGAGTTGGCCATGATGGTGAAGGCACTGATAAGCCAGCCTGAGGGCATGAGCATAGAAGATCTTGCCATTTGTTTGCCTTGTAGTGGCATGGGGGTAGGGTGAGTAGTGATGCCCCCTTACTTCTTACCCAAACTCCAGTGTCATGAGAGCAGGTGAACTGACTCTACCCCTCACTTGTTGTAGCACTCAGGAGAATGAGCCCTGCACCTTGCTTGGGCAACACAGTAGAACTGTCCCTCATGGTGGAGGATATGTAGATGAGCCAGCCCTGTGCGTGTGAGAGCAGGAGAGCTGGCATCACTATTTGTCTACCCTGAGATGGAGTGTACATGGGGGTGATGTGATGCCCTCTCCTTACCCCTCACCAATAGCGTTAGTAGAGAGAGATGTCCTGAGAGCCAGCCCCAAGGGTGTGAAAGCACCTTTGCCCAGACCTGGCTGTAGCACTTGGAAGAGTGGGCTCTGCACCTTGACTGGGCAGCACAGTGGAGCTGGCTCTGGAGGCATAGGTGCAGATGAATCAGCCCCGAGGCCATGAGAGCAGAACAGCTGACTCTGCCTCCTGCCAGTGGTGGCATTGGGTGGCTTAGCCAGAGCATTGCTGGAGAGCTTGCTCTGGTGGTGTGGATAAGGGAGATTTGGCAGGCTGAACAGCTTAGCTATCATTCAGGCGCAGGTCCAGGGCTTTGGGCTGGCTTACCCCAACATCTACATTATCTGTGAATTACTGGGGTATGTGAAAGGGACAGTCCTGCCAATCAGAAGCTGGAGAATCTCCATGACACAGAGCAGCAACAGGTTGAACAGGAGGAGTCCTGCTGAAGATCCAATATTGATGATGTCAAAGAAGCCAGAGACATGGAACTGAACCAGCTCAACTCATTGTAATGAACATTTGCAAGTGAAGATGCATAGAGGGCTATACTGTGGGACACACTGTGACATACTAAGACTTCAATGAAGAGAAATTCTCTGTGCTTTGTTTTGTTTTTTGCTTGTTTGTGTGTTTTTTATTTTGTGGGGGAGATTGTAAGGGCAGAGGGTGGATACAAGGGGACGAGGACATACATAGAACTGGGTACATAATGTAAAACTCACAAAGAATCAATAAAAATGTTTAAAAAATTATTTTATTTTTTTTCAAAAAGATAAAGCACAGATTTTTATGGTGGCCAGTCGATTATCAACTAATTGCTGCTATTAGTGTTGAAGTTCAGTATTAGTTAACCAGCAATATTATACTTATTCTTCCTGTCTCATTTTGTTCTTATGGCATTAATGAGTATGAATTTTTAGTTTTAGTGGGTTGTTCATTTGCTCTTTGTTGTAAATGGGAATGTGATGGATCTGGTGAGCAAGGGTACTGAAAGCAAGAGCTCTTGGGGGGTCCTCTGGAGGTAACCTGTGGTTGACAGACATGATGCTTGCAACTGGCTGTTGAAATTAGTTGGGACCACATTTCTTAGAGTGATCAGAAGCTCATCCAGTAGAGGTACTAGACAAGGGCCTAAGAATGATCTTTCCATTATTTTGGAGAAATTACTGACAGGTTCCTATGAAGAATAGCCTGGTTTTGTCATTGTGGGAATGAAGTGGTAATTCATGTGTACTTATGTCCATCCTAAAGAGGCAATGAAAAATGGCGATTGATGGTGTAGGCTCAGCTGGGTGGTGGTGGCCCACACCTTTAATCCTATCACTCTAGAGGCAGAGGCAGGCAAAGCTCTGTGAGTTCAAGGCCAGCCTGGGCTACAGAATGAGTTCCAGGACAGCTAGGGCTACACAGAGAAACCCTGTCTCAAAAAAATAAAAATAAAAACCACCACCACCACCACCACCACCAAACCAAACCAAACCAAACCAAACCAAACCAAACCAAACCAAACCAAACCAAACCAAACCAAACCAACCAAACAAACAAAGAAATAAAGCGAAGGCTCCCAGGGTCTCTTCCAGGTAGTTTCTTTAATTCATGGGTCCAGGCTTTCCATTTGGAAGCAGAGACCATAGCAGAACAAACCATTTTTTCTCCATTCACAACATGACATTGCTATCACTGGGCATCCCTGAAGTCATGATAAGAAATAAGTAAAACAACACACTGAAGGCTGGGTCTATGGTAGCAGCAAGAAAACTTTTATCTTGACAACAGTAACATTTAGAATTTAGGTGCAGTACCAAATTAAGCATTCCTTCATAGAAGTGTGTGTGAGAGAAAGGGTCACCAAAATTTCACCTGAGATTCTAGCCTTTATGCTCTCCAGCCTCTACCTGCACAGGTCTTGATGGATATTTATGGGAGGTTGAAGGGTTTGTTGGGATGGTACAATGTAACTGCTTAAGAGTCATACATGCTAAACCCAGTAAACTTATTAGCTCAGCATAGTGGGCCTCAATGGAACTAGTATTTTGTTCTGTTAATGAACTGGGGTGAGTAAATATTTGTTGATATCTCTCCAGGGAAAGTTACCAAACAACTCTCTCAGCAGACAGTTAATTAATTGAATGAGATATTATGTATGTGGTACAGTATACCTATAATGATGTTACATTTAGCAAGTAGTGTATTTATGCTCAGTAAATGTTGTTAATCTTCATCTGAAAATAGAGATGGCAACACTTACCTCATAGAAATAGTGTGAAGATTGAATTAATTTACACACACAAACATACAGACAGACACACACACCCAATACAAATAGTGCTTAATATATTTTAATAATAAATATTAACATTTATTATTGTTAATACTAGTATCATATTTGTGAAGTTATCAAAATTTAAATTGAGATACAGTAAAAAAATTTTAAAAACTTTCCTATTTAAATATGTTAATATCAAATACTCTCATTTTAACATTTGATTTGTTAAATATGGGACAATTGAATGTAGCTAAACAGTGAAACTCCCCACACATTATCTCCATTTGTGCATATTAGTGTTTTAATGCTATTACATTTTAATATATATCTTTATTTAAGGACCAAAATCAATGTTGTGTGTCCTTACTGCTAATGTACCCTTAAGTCTCTGGAATATTTATAGGAACTGGGCATTGACTGACATATATATATATGTCATATATATGACTAACATATACCCACAAGAGAGAGAGAGAGAGAGAGAGAGAGAGAGAGAGAGAATATTTGGGTTAAAAATTCTATGATCTTAGGTGTGATCTAGTAGAGAACTTACTGGTCTTGGCTCCAGTCTCTTTATGCAGGTAGTTCAGACCTCATTAATGTTCCCAAGGCTAGGCAGACAAATGGCAGAGCAGTGCTACAATGCTATGCCACTGCTCATTTGGAACCTGGTTATTTGGTTTGTTGAGTCTCCAGGATGAGGAAGCTCTGATTGTAAGCCAGATATCTGTTTCAACTAGTCTGCTTGTACAGAGTCCCATGGAATGTATGTCAGAACATCAGGGGGAGTTCAGGCAAAGTAGAGCCCCTGAACATGACTAAATCCCATCCCTGTCTCTTTTGGTCTTTGCCACCTGCGTGTTGGTTCTATCACCTGCTCCATTTCCCCTTCCATTATTTGGGTGTAACTTAGATATATTAGCTATTTTAGTACTCACATTTTGAGTTTTAATAAACATATACATAGTATACATATATACTACTTTCAAGATAAAGAATAGCCCCAAGACCTCCAGTTGTTCTGTAGCCTTTATATTCCTTTCTCCTCATCCCTTAGCTCCCAGCAAGCACTTACTTGTTCTCTGTCTCCTGAGTCCTGACTTTCAGAATCATACAATGTACATAGCCAGCCCATCAAGGCTGGCTTCTTTCACCTTGCGTACTGTAGTTGAGAATTTTTTTCCTGGTTGTGCTCTTATGATCTATGGGTTTGTGGCTTGTTCTCTTTCATCCTCAGAGTTCTGATATGTAAAATGGGCATAAAGTGTGTAGGGAGAAAGAATGACCATAAATGAAGTTAGGTGGAAAGGAAAGCCAGTTTTCAATTGTTATCATTTTTATTAGGCCATTGACCACTGGGGATGAAAAAAAAAGCAGGCCTGTTTGCAGCATCAATCCTGAAAGCCTTTGTTTGGTGAGCTGAGAAGAGTCCACCATTACTTTTGGATTCTCAGAGTCCAGCTCTATTACCTAGTAGGCCCTAGTTTCAAGGCTCAAATCTAACCAGAAATACTTGCTCCAGGAAAGATCCCAGCAGCCTCTGTCATCCTAGTTTCTGAGGATGCTGGGAAACCTAGCCATTGCGTAAAGTTCCTTGATCTATTTGTATAAGGCAATCTTCAAAACAAAATCATTGACAGAACTGAAAATTTATAAACCATTGTATTGTGTGTGGCAGGGGAGATAGGGTTATTTAGCAATAGGGTACCACACAGTTTTACAAGAAGATGGGGCTTCTCTTGGCTCAGAATGCACGGGGAGGGACTGAGATCTAGATTTGTGTTTCCTTCTGAGTGCTGTGTGGCTCTGAACCACAGAACTGTTTGACCTACAGAGATTCCCTAGGCACTTTTATCCGAATGTGAAACATGGGAGGGAGAGGCCAGTCTTTGATTTTCTTTTCTAGTCTCATGACACTTGCCTGACAGGAAAGACAGGGGCACAGACAGGGAAAAACAAGGAAGGGGGATAAGGGCTTAAGAGAGCTAGGTACCACACAGGATCCTGCTACTAAGCGAGTGGCTTTGCCTCACTGGTGAAAAAGAGGGGTTGTAAGTCACCTTAAAGGAAGCTCACACTGCCCTAGGAGGTGCCACTGACTGCCAACTCTGAGCATTAGAGCCAGACAGAGTGCAACAATTTCGAACCTTCTAGTGAATTCTTTTCAAACTCTCTTCACTCTTTCCAGGACCAGCTGAATAGGATTCCAATAAACATATTGCCGAAATGTTTGTTTCCGGGTGTCATTTTAGTCTGCAAGTAGCTAAAACAGACCCAGCTCCTATATATAGAAGCTACATTTGGTTGTGCTCTAGGACGGGTTTTATTACTACACTCCTTGGCAGGCTCCCAGCTGAGACTTTTCCTCAGATTTTGGAATTAGGAAGTCAAAGAGGACCACTGACCATATTAAGGGTTTCTCCCACTCTCTTTCTCTGTTAATACTCTGAATGCCAGCATAAACCTGTTCCTCTCTCTGCTCAGAGCCTCCTAATATTAATGATGACACTGCTTATGGGAACAGACCAGCCCCACCGTGGCAGTGAATACAGCCAAAGCTCCCCCTGCCATCTGAAGGAAACAATTTGTGTCAAGATGAAGTATAGATGGCCACACGCAGCCCAGTCTAGATAGGAGAATCCAGAATCCTTAGTGGCTAAAACAAAGAGAGGGATTTTAAAAAAGGTGTTTTGTTTGTTTGTGTTTCTTTTTTTTTTTTTTTCTTATTTTTCTTTTTACTTTTTCTGTTTTTCTTTTTTGTGGGAGGTGGGTGGGTGAGTGTTAGAATTTTATTGATGAATTTTCCAGGGGGATTCCATGCTAGGACAACAAAGGTAAGGGAAGGAACGAGAGATGGGTATAGTAAGAGAGGCTGGCAGCAGGAGTTGGGAAGAAGGGATTCTTTACAGAGACAATGTGGGACTCCCGGTTTTTAAAAATGTGCCCTTTCCCAAAGACAGTCCCTCCACTGTGTGCCCTTTGTTTTCTCAGCCCCACTTCTCAGTGGCTTTCTTCACCTGCCTCTCTGTTCTTGCTGGGTAAACACAGCATGGCTCTAACTGCCTTCCTGGTCTCTAGAGTTCATGTACTCGCCACCCCTCCCCCTTCTCTCCTTCCCTGTTTCAATCTCCCCTCAGGTCTTCCCCACTCCTCTCTCTCAATCTGTCCTGCTCCCAGATTTATCTTTCCCAACCCTCCTGCCTTTCCTCTTCCATGTCAACCCTTTCCCCTTTTGTCTTTCCTCCTCCTCTTCCTCACCTTCCTCCCTTCCCCTGGCTCTCCTTTCTCCCTCCTTGACCCCCCTCTCTGCCTTTCACCCCCTTCTCCCCTCTCTCCTTGCCCATCTCCCCATCCCCTCTCCTTGCTCCTTTCTTTCCCTTCTTCCTCTTTCCCTGCTCCTCCTCTCTGTGCTGGTCCTCCTTTATACAGCTCCAATTTCTTGCCTTCTAGATTTACCTGCAGACCAAGACACCGCTCCTCTTGCAAGGACTGTTTAAGAAATCCATACCCTCTCCTTTCATTCCTTGGGCATTTCAGAAATGATATTCCTCCCCCAACTACCCCGTCAAAATAAAATGAATTCAGCCAGCTCCTGCTGTGTGTCCTTAAATTCATTCCCTCTAGCTTTGCTGGTTTGAAAGCCTGTACCCTAGAAGGGGCCTCCTGCATTTGCTGGCAACCCTGCTTGAGCCTGATCGTCACAGATAGTGCTTTGGAGTGAAAAAAAAGGGGGGAAAAACCCTCTCGTTGGAGATTTCAAAACAGATTCTACCAGCTTTCAAATCTGTGCACTTTGCGGAGTGGCAGGGCTTGAGGGAGAGGGGTTGAAGACTTGGGGTGTGGGTGTCTCTCATAAACAAATAAGCAACAGAATTTATATATGTATAAATTTGTGCTTTCCCTTGGCATGTTTGGTGTCTGTCTCCCTGGCATCAAGGGTGGGCGTTGTGTAAGTCTGACTTCGCTCACACTTTTGCTCCGGCTTGGGGGTATGAGTGTCTGTGTGAGTGTGTGATGGAATTGAGGAGGGGGTTGCTGTGTTTTTGATCCGATTCACTTGACAGATTATTTGAATCCAGCCCACCTTTCCGCACATGTCAAACAGATGGGATCATTGTTAGAAGCCTGGAGAGCGGGGCTGAGCGGTGGGTAAGGCAGGGAGGGGGAGGCAGGAGGGGCACCGAGGGGAAGGAGGGGGCACCTTCCAGGAGCTTTGTGTTTTCACACATTAGAACTGACAGGAGACCTTCTTCTTTGTGGGTGGGTGGGTGGGGGAGTGTTTGGGGGCATGGGGCTGGTGAGGGGGGTGGAAAGAGAGAGAGGTGGGGTGTTGGTGGGCAGGGTTATGATGTCACAGCCCAAGTTACAACAGGAGGAAAACACAGAAATGGTTCAACATTTTTTTTTAAACTTTGGACTGCCAAGAGCTGAAGAGTGGTGTGCAAAGGAATGAAGGGGAGAGAGAGAGAGAAACTAAACTGGAAGCCTGAGTTTGGTGTTGCCTCTTGAAATCTTATGAATGGATTACTAGCAGCTGAGAGCCAGGAGAGTCCTATAGGGGATGCAAGATCACCCACACACTCAGGGGGAGAAAAGCAGGCGGAACCCTTTCTGATGTCTTATCCCCCTTTCCTGAAATGAATGGTAGGAGATGTTTTTCTGAGGGTCCTTGGGGTGGCAAGGGAGAGAGGGGGCAAGGGGAGGGGTTGACTTCTCTTCTTGCTTGAACCTCCTTTTTTTCCTCTGAAGCTAAGCCATCTATTTCTTCCTAATATTTTCTCTCTCTCTCTCTCTCTCTCTCTCTCTCTCTCTCTCTCTCTCTTCATTTCCCTCTTTCCTCCCTGGCTCTCTTCCTCCCTCCTCCTCTCTTCTGCTTTTCTGGCTTTCCCTAACCCCCACCCCCAGTCTCAATTTTTATTCTTGATCTGCTTCAAGTGGGGAAAACTGAGTCAGAAAAGTGCATGGAGCTAGGGAAGTTATCAAAGAAAAGGGACAGTTCAGGACCTAGGGGAATCTGCCCAGTAGTGTCCACGTGCTTGAACTGAAAGCTTCTTTGGGGACTTGCTTTGAGGCTCTATTCCATGCTACATGAGGAAAGAAAGTGGGATGGGGTGCACAGGACACAACATTTTAAAGGCAGTTAAGTCAGCTATCAACTGGAAGAAAAGAGTTCAGAGAGATGAGGAGACCCAGGGTGAAGGAAGGACCCTGATTTTACTCCAGAGCATGCAGGCTGTGAGTTAGACAGGAGCAGCAGAGGCAGTGATTTTAAGAGTGTAAGTGATTTTTCTTATTACTTGAAAGAAGGGCTCAATGCATATTTATACCTGTTTTATACAACCTGTGGCAAGCATGCCTGCATTCTCTGCATGTCCATGTATTTGTCCAGTGTGTTCTGTGTACGTACATGTTCCAGTAAGGGATGGGAAGCCTTTAAGACTAACACTAAGGCAAACATGCAGAGGTTAAACTCAGGGTTTCCTCCCCCCACCTTCCCCATTCATTTCAGATCAATCAAAGAATAGCTGCCATGGTTTAGCTGTTCATTTGTATAAATGACTTGTGTCGAGCACCTTGTTTGTTTACTTGTTCACTCGGCATATGGTGAATTTACTAACTTTAGACTGAGAAACTTCTGAGAGAGAGAAAGGATGTCTATATGCTAGGAGCACACGGTGTTTCCAGTTAGTGCTTCTTGCGGCAAGGTAATTGATTTCTCCTTTCCTCCACTGTCCAAGAGGAAGTGAATTTATTATTGTCCTTTTAAAATCAGAAATGATAGAGTAAAATAAAAAGAAATATAAGAGGCTTGTGATATATCAAAAGGAAGAGATGTGAATGGTTTCTGAAAGGCTAGCTAGTGTTTATTGACCAGGTCCATTCAAAGTGTGTGTGTGTGTGTGTGTGTGTGTGTGTGTGTGTGTGTGAGAGAGAGAGAGAGAGAGAGAGAGAGAGAGAGAGAGAGAGAGAGAGA
>JANHMN010000009.1:55743440-55788363 GCA_030674055.1 Rhabdomys pumilio | reverse complement strand
TCTCTCTCTCTCTCTCTCTCTCTCTCTCTCTCTCTCTCTCTCTTTCTCTCTCTCTCTCTGACTGTCTCTGTCTGTCTGTCTGTCTTTCTCTCTTCCCCCTCCCACCCCCATCCCACATCTCCTGCCTGGTGGAAGTCCTGCCCTATTCTCTCTTCTGCCCAGCCATTGGGTGATCAGCTTTTACTGACAAGGAGGAGAATAAATGGTGAGCATTATTTACACACTCTTGAGACAGGAGTATCTTGACATAAGCATTACCTTGTCTAGATTGAAATAAGATATGAGGGCAGAGAAATAGGCATTTGAATCGCACAAGAATAAACTTTACGTGGTACACAAAAACACAATGCCTACAGTTATAATCTTCCTCATGGGAATGAACACCTCTATAGCAATGAGTCAGGACTGGCAGGTGCAGAATCGTGATGGGGGTGGGGCAAAAGGGAAGCATAGTGTCAGATGGCACAGCGGTACCGAGAAACCCACCAGATCGGAGGTGGAGATTTGGGACTCAGTGGTTGTGGGAGTCATAGACTAGTTTAGGGAAGTCTGTTTCATTCCAGTTGGGTAGAAAAACACATTCTGGTACTACAGTTATTGATGAGAGGAGAGAGGTGAAGACATGCACAGTAAGATGCTATGGAAGGATGCTGTCAGGGTAAACACAAACTCAGATTTTATTTTGTGTTAACAGAGATCCAAGACTCGGGACATAATGTAAAAGCACCAGTAATCTAAAGTGAGTGATAGCAGAAGCATGGAGAAATCATGGAAGTCAAATAAACAGAAATGTAAAGTGTGCAAGTGTGGGCTCAATTGCTTGTAAGAGATTTTCAAAGCGAGGTTTCCTTGGCAACTTCCATAAAGCTGACTTTGTGTCACGCACTGCAGCAGTCAGTTTAGGCATTTCCACTCAAGTGTTCCTCGGGATAACTTGAAGAGGATAATGAAGAGCGGAGAGCTCAGAAAGAAATAGGACATTGCCTGGGGGCACATAGCTAGAGCACTCAGAGCTGGGAATCTGCAGTCATCCTAGCCAGAACCAAGGTCTCAAGTCGGTTTGCTGTGAACAGAGCTGAAGTTTGACTTTGAGCGCTCCTGCCTCAAAAGCATGCCTTGATCAGTGCTGGTGGTTATTTTCCTCGTTGGCGGTGCATAGAACTCTGCCAACTAGGCTCTCTGAGTCTGCCATCCTGCCACAGGCTTCTCTTCCTCAGGATCTTCTTTATAACTATGTAGCCTTACAGCAACCTAAAACCTCCTCAAGCCTGGACATTTGTTCCCTGAACATCCATGGAGGACCATTCTCGGAGTTATTTGTAGTGAAACCTTAGTCACCTGAATCCTAGGTAACCGGCAACCTTAACAAACTAACAAACCGCTTAGTCTGCCTTTTAGACAATAGAAGGACACAATTGCAAGATAAGACTGAAAACAAAAAAGAGTAGTAAAAACCTATCATTAACATGTGGAATAACCCAATTCTCTCCACTTTCTATGGCCATAATGTAGGTGTGGATTGTGAGAACCAGCTGGGAGAACCAGCGAGAGAGACCAAGATTCCAGACACTGGCAGTGTAAGCAGCACTCTAGTGAGACACACATAGGAAAAGACAGATGATTTTTTTAAGAGTCAAATGGGGGCAGTCTGGGGATATACTCCCAAGTTTCTTAGCTTCTAATTTGGCTTTATTTCAGCTCTTTCTGGCACCTTCTGTTTAATTTAAATTTCTCATTGGAAAGTAGAAGAAAAGATTTTATAAAGATTTTCAGTAAGGTGGAATTTTTTTTAAAAAAAAATTTTTAGTCTTTATTTAACCCTAACTATCCATTCAGTAGATCATATATCTTTTCTTTGCAGACACCAAGTAGCCAGACTAGCTTCAGGAGGGGTTTACCCAGAGGTTAGAACTAAGGGAATGTTCTTTGAACTTAGGGCTCTGCAGACTCACTTGAGTTCAGTTTGAGAACATGGCTCTCTGTCATGGTCATACAGCTGAAGAAGCCATTATGGATAGTCAAGTCTGACTGGAATAGCCTTTGTGTGTGTGGGCCCTATGTGGCCTGTCTCCCAGTGTTTTCTTCCCGGAAAGCAGAGGGCTCTTAGGTGACTTGTGCGTGCATGGTGGAAACATGGACATTTAGGTATTATTAAGTGAGCACAAGCAGCGCGTGTAACCAGAACAACTCTAGTAGCCAATGGGCAAATGATTTCTGCTACAACAGCAGTGCAGTGTATTGCTTTAAGAAAACCTCCTCTGCAAAGTTTCTTGTCAGAGAAAGAAGTGGTAGGTTATTTTCAATGTGAACATCCGTGTGAACCTCCAAGCTTGCTTTAACTCAGGACTTCTGAGTATTGCAGGAACACTGCATACGTATGAACTATTTAGATACTTCCTAGGGTAGTATTGATTCTGCAAATTGAACCTACTAAAAGGAAATGCTAAACAAGCTTCTGAGAGGTTTCTCAAAGTCATTTATTCCATGGAGGAATTGAACGGTAGGAAATTGGAATATCTGTACTTCACGGGCATTAGAAAGAGAGTTCTCAGGGCAATCTTGGTGGAGGTGGAGGAAGGTTGGAGAAGGGGCAATGTCTGTCTGTTGGTAAGGGTGCCATTGTGTATCTGTGTCTCTCTGAGGACTAATGGGCTCTGGAGGGTATCAAGATGAACATTTGCCCTATTATAGGCTCTCCCTTGTGTGTAGGACTCTGGCTCCCTTAGAGTTTCCATCTCTTGCCTTCTGCACTTGGGGATTTATATTCTGTTGTCCTGCTGGCTTTCCTGTTTTTGTTAAGGTGAGAAGATAGCAGTTGATGAAAAAGCAGGGCAAGGATAGCTTTCAACTTTTGATGAGAAACAGCAGGGTGCTTCAGCCCTGTCAAACTACAGAGACTCACTGTGCACAGCCCAGGCTGTCACCCTCAGGCCACTGGCTAGCTCTTGAGGGAACCCCATAGCTACAGGATCAGCATAGCTCACCAAGGCCCAGGAGTTTTCATACTGCTTAGTAGCTGTTCCCTCTGTGGGAGTGAATTGTAGAGGGAGGAAGATTAAGTAACTTTTTTTTTCATTAGGGAAAGCACAGTTGTTCTGTGACATCGACCTGTGACATTGTTTTCAGTTGGGAGGGTGCCTTTGATAACTCTGCTAAAAACCTCCTGTGGATCCAAGCTAGTAATGACTTACTTCTACCATGGGCAAGATGTTAGCCTTGATACAATGAGAATCAAGGGAACTACAAGGTAGGGTTGCCAGCTGTCAAGGAGCTTGTAAGGTTGTTGAAGAGATGGACCTCTATGTGCTAAGATGAAGCAACAAACATGGCCACTGACTGTTTAACGTTAATGGGTGTCGATCATTCTTAATTATCCTGCATGTGTTTGTGTGTTTCATCTTCCTTATGCTGTAAGTAGCTGCTGCTATGTTATCTCCATCCTATGGTCTGGAAACTAAGATATGCAGGACTATCTCATGTCCATGGGCATAGAATTATTGTTTGCCTGATCCAGTTGCTCTATATCACGAACTGATCCTTCACATAGAAAAAAAAAATATTAAGCAACCTTCTAGTTTTCAGCTGACCATGTTGGTCATTTGTGTGTCTCTGAGGCCTTGCTGAGGAGATATAAGGGTGTTGGGATAGAATTGGAATGCCCTAGAGATGCCCTGGAAATTCTCAAGACTCTGGGCTTTCCTGTTCAAGGCACATTACAACTGTAATTTGACTATCCTGGCAGCTTCGCTGGCCTCTGTGGATTACTTTCTTTCTTAAATAGTTGTATTATAGTCTCTAGATAAATTTTCATCCCTATGCACCATTGATCAGCGCTTATCCTCAAACAGTTTATTCTGCCTTGGAGTCTTGCTATTCAAGGACTAGGGTGTAGCTCAATGTATTCTTAGTATGTGTACTGTATATTTGCTCCCTAGTAACATCAGAAAAAAAAGTGGATGAAGCAAGAAGAACCGCTCAGTGGTAGAGCACATGCCAGGCCAGGATTCCATTTCTAGCATGATAACAACAGGCACAGCTACTACTGTAGCTACCACAGGGTCCTGCGACTCACAGGGTCGTGAGGTCAGCATCTGGGTGCCACCTACAAGTCTGTTGGAAGGCACAGTTGCAGCTACTGCTTAAGCGCCACTGAATCCGAATCCGCATGTATTCAGATCTGGTTAAAGCCTGAAGATACTAGGTATAGGCAGAGGGTATGATTTCAATTCAGCTCCTTGGGCTGTCCTGTCTCCACTAAGTCACAAGATTAACCCTAAGAGAAGCTAGCCTGTATTGATAGAGCGGCCGGATCCATGATAACTGCTTTCTCTAGGATCATATTTGAGCCACTTTTTCTGAGGCTGCATCCTTCTCTAGGTTCTTATATTTCACTGTTTCCTTTCCTGCTCTCTTAGGCAATTTCAAAGCAGCCTTCTCCTCCCAGTGCCTGGTGGACTCCCGCTGCCTTATGCCTGGGTGGCCTGTGGGGAGCCAGGGAAATCCCCCCTCCTGGCTTCTATCATCTATGCCTCTGGTGAAACCATGACTAAAGGAAAAATGTTCTGTAAAGAGAGGTTGACATTTTTGCTGGAAAGATGCTGGGGAGATGGTCCCCACGAGACTTTCCTCAAGTCTGTGCTGTGATTTGTAAAGCGTTGGACTCAGAGATGCAAGGTTGTGCCTGATCCTGTTTTGAAAGAAAGTCACCTAGAAAGCTGAAAAGCACCTCCTTGAGTTTGTCCCTTTTCACTTTCTACCTCTCTTCCTGATCATATAGTTCTGGAGCCTCCAGATTTGTTGGTTTTTTGATAGGTAGCCCTTTCCTTTTCCCTTTTTACTCCTCCACAAACTCTCTGCTCTCTCTCTCTCTCTCTCTCTCTCTCTCTCTCTCTCTCTCTCTCTCTCTTTCTGTGTGTGTGTGTGTGTGTGTGTGTGTGTGTGTGTGTGGTGAGGGGAGGATGCTGGATGTTGTGTAGAAGACATCATATACATGTGTGGGGTAGACCCAGGCATAACATCCCATGAGAGGACCTTGCCTTCTATCAGGCTGATTTATGATTATGACCTAACCTGCTCTCCACCCCACCTCCTCGTTCTTTTCCATTTTCCTCCTAAAAACAAACTTGCACCATACAGCATGTTTTTGCAGTTCCCAGAGTTGATGACACCGTGTGTGACTCTTCTGTTTTGATGATCCAAACCTTACCTTCCTGGAAGCAGATGAAGCTTCTCCAAGAAGCAGAACTCCTGCTCCTGATTTTAATCCCCCAGAGGTACAGGGTAAAACTTTTGCCATGGGGTTTTCTTGGAAGTTAGGTTCTACAGCTGTGTCTTTGCCAAGAGCATCATTTCTGCCCAGACCTTACCTCCCCACCCCTGTTACCCAGGCTTGCTCTTAAGTGAACTCTTCTATGAGAATCTGCCATGGATGAAGCCTCCAGGGGAGGGCTTTGCCCAAGAAAAGCTCTAAACAATTTTTGATTACATGTGTCGTCATTCAACTGCGTGGGCTTCAGAAGAAAGTGGCTTGTGATCGAAAGGCACGTCTAACATACCGGGGAAAGTCAACAGCTGTAGTTGTAGCGCGGGTCACGCCTGAGTTCTTTTTGTTCTCTTTGTTCACTTCTGTGCAGCACATGCAACTTCAGGGTTATTGGGGTCCCCAAGACCTGGTGGGAGTACTCTGTCTGCCAGCCAGGACTCTCACAACTCATATTTCTGTAACACAGTAGATACAGCAAAGGAATTAAAACCCATCCCTTTTTTTTTGATCCTGTGGGAATCACAGATGTCTAAGCCAAACCTGACTTTTATCAGCAAAGTCCCAAATGGCCTAGATGAATAGGTTAGAAAACAGTAGCAGTACAGCAAAGCTCGGCGTGCTACCCACTTCAGTGAGGATGGTCAAGATCAAAGGACATCCCAGACAAGATGAAACATGAGGTAATTTTGGAAGAGCATCCCAATAGATGGGAGATGTTTCAGATGATGCGATGGATGTGATGTCATTTGTGGTTCTTGGACTATAGTGGGAGTGTTGTTAAGAAAAGAGCATGCCTATGGGAGTAAGCTTAATTGAGGAGATACAGGAGGACCAGAGCTTCTCCAAGAGGGAGAAGGCGGAACTGTAGAGAAGGAAGTAAGCCACTGGCAGTAGAGAGGAAACAGCTTTTTGTTATTTTCTTCATGGCTGGGCTCCTCTTTCATCTATTACATATTTAATCATGAAATAATGGAAGAAGTTACTGTTGAGAACCCAGTTTCCAGCTTCCTTTTCTTCACAATACCTTTCCTCAACCTTCTTCTCTGTAGCCACAGTTCTTGATTCAACATAATAATTCTCCCTGACCTTGGGATCCTTAAGACTTCATAATTGATAGTTAAATATCACAAACAAGCCTGTGTGCTGCCTAGAAGTGTCATCAGATATTCAGCAAGGTTGCTGGTCAATGCAGGTTCTGGCAGGTTCTGGCCTATGACCTTGCTAGTCATTTGCCTTCTCCTCTAAACTATTTCCAAGTGTGGCTTTGGGCCTGTGCATTTTCCCAGGAGTCACAGGGGGAAAAAAAGCAATCTTTAAATCTCTTAATGCCACACTCACCAGCCCATGTAGCTCTTCTTGGTCCCAAGCTATAATATTTTTTTTAAATGATTTGAAGTATTTTACTGTAGTAGAAAGGAGATGGGTGTTTTGGTTGAATAGATTTGGGCTTGGTCTCTGCTTTCTGGCACTTGCTAGATGTGAAACTGTGAATCAATTTCCCTGTCTTCCAATGTTCAGCTTTCAGTCCGCAGGGAAGGATATCCCAATTCAGCTCATGTATTTGTGGTACATTTAATAGGGATGGTACATGAGCCATGGTTAGAACACAGCAAAGCCTTCATAAAAGAGAGCTTAAACTTCATTTTATCTTGGTGTAAGAAACAGATCTCTTAAGCATAAAGAATAAACTCACAAAATTAAAAGAAATGAAGATGTCTATACAGGTACTGCACTTAAAATGTCCCTACTAAACAGTCATTTACAACACTTTGGCTTTGAGGCTTGCATTGTATTAGAATATTTTATATTGCCCTGGGGATATGCTAGTTTGAGAGAAGGACATTTTCTCTGATGATAATGACTCTATTAATTCCAAATGCTAGTAATTAATTAATAATAGAGAATTGGATACAATTTTTTTCTCCTTAAAGACACACTTGAGGATATTTCTCTGTTAAGATCACCATAGCTTCTAAATGATTTTGGGAGCTCAGAGCACAAATACAATGAACAAGATATACTCTCTAAATTTATTTTTCCCCACCCTTGAACACTCAGTTTTAATATAATGTAAAGCATCTAACCAAATATAAATTTAGTAAACATTGATAAATACCAGAAAGCAATTGGAAGGCAGTGCTGAAAAATCGCTCTCTGAGTTTTAAGAGGATTTGATTTGAACATTTGGCTTCAATCCCACTGCCATTTTTTGAGTTACATCACTTGATCTGATTTTTCTAACCATGGGCTATGAGAGTTCAGTTTGTTGCTAAGTGATTTAATAAATCATATTCACGATATGGTCCCTCTGTTCTTTTCAAGAATGTGGCTTTGATGAATAAAAACCAGTTATAATGTTTTTGTTTCAATCACATGTACATCCAAAGATATAAAATCCCACTCTTGAACAAGCTCTGAGTTTCAGCATGTATATTGTTGGCTTCAATTATGTTGCTTCTGACAACCTCTGTGCTAGACTGGGGGGAAAAAGACATGTCTTCAGTACGGTGATTCTGTCATTACTCCCCTGTGAAACAAAATTTTTCTTGTATCTGCTCAATGGAGTCAAGTGAGCATGGGTGACAGTCTTTCTTAAGGGTATGCAGAGAGCTGTGCCAGGCTGCCCTGTAGTTTCAGCCTATTATTAAAGGGTGATAAAGAACAGACTTGGAGTGGATAGATTCTATTCACAGGTACAACTGGTACACAGGTAGACATGTAAAAGCTCAAAACCTGGATGGAAGGCAATATTTACCCTCTTCAAATTACAGAAATTGCATTCCAGCTATGTCTACTTTAGTCAGAGGGAGAGGGAGACATTCGGCTGATTAGGTCTGCTTTCCCTTTTAGTCTGGAGCTTCTGAAACTGGCTCCCACTGGTTCAGTAGAGCCAAATGTACACCTCTCTTCCTAATGCAGTGACATCATATTAACAACCTAAAATTAGTGCCGCGGGCGTAATTTACACTTCAGAAATTAGCAAACACTGAAAATTAGTAACGTGAAAATTTTATAGCTTCCTGTGAGACAACTAAGTAGAAATAATTCCTGTACTGTTAATTGAATTGGAGTACTAAAGACAGTAAATTGAAGTCTTCAAAACTACAACTAGATTTAGTTAATCACTTATTAAAAACTATTTGAAATCATACATACTCATGTATGTGGTACTTTCAATTTCTTTTTTTTTTTAATCAGCATATAGCTGAATTATCAGTATCTATAGTACTCATATTAAATGTTGTGGCACTTTGTTCATAGGTCAGTGGTTGGAGAGAATTAATATAATACTGTGTTTTTCAAAAACTAGAAGAAAATATGATGCAGGAAACAGTATTAATTAAAGCAGGTTTGTCTTCTTCATAAAAACCCACTGGTCACAAGGATTTCTGAAGTAGTTCTTAAACTCTCTTAATAGAAAAATAACAGAACAGAAAATAAAGCAAAATAAATAAATAAATAAATAAATAAATAAATAAGTTAAATAAGTAAATGCCTCCAAACAACCACAACCCAATACGGCCACGCTGGAATTGCACTGTAGGTAGTTATTGCCTGCTCTTCAGGCTTTAATTGCTATTTTAATTAATATTAATTATTCTGTCCTATTATTATTATTCTTTGGAGTTTAAGTATTCAGTTGACATGGCACTATATTTTAGTTATTAGTTTATGTCAGGGACTAGAGAACCATTTTGTGTTTATGAGAATATAGCTATTTGCTAGCCATGAAAATGTGATGGTTTAAAGAAAACACTCTCTCTCAAATGGGACCTGAGAAGGCGTGTGCTGGAAGGATGACTTTTAACAAGACATTGTATAAAGTTATCAAGGATTTAATAAAAAAAAATGAATAAGAAGTCTTCTGCTCATAAATTCTTCCTACCCATCCCATCAACAATATTCTTGGCTTAGAGTATACACAAATTCAGGGAATAGATAAAATTATTGTCTAACTGTCCCAGGGAGAACAACTCTTATTTTATTCTCAGACACCAGATTCTTAGACTCGCCAAGAATCAATGCAAGAAATACTTATGACACTGAATGTTTCCATGGAAGTGTAATGTTTTCCTGTGGTTTACTAATGAAAATGCTCCTGAGGGCAGTGGGACAGAGCCTTCCTGATGCTGTAACCCTGAATACAGTTCCTCATATTGTGATGGCCCTCAACCACAAAATTATTTGCATTGCTACTTCATAACTGCAACTTTACCGTTGTTATGAATTATAATGTAAATATTTTTGGAGATAGAGGTTTGCCAAAGGTGTCACCACACACAGGTTGAGACTCACTGCCTCAGAGTATATGGGAGAAGTTACTCAGCAAGAGATGGGGGAATCAATTAAAGTGTAATGCTGGGGCTTTAAAGGACTCCACTCTGCCTGAGGGTTCCCTTCCAACTGTCGTCCTACCACTGTGTCCCTAATATGATTCTTGCTGCCTCCGTTTTAAGAATTAGTGTTCACAGGTATTCCTGCCATTATTTATTCAAATAGATTTATTGGTCTAGTGCTTACTCTGAATCTGTTGTGGGTCCATGCATGAAGGGATTTCATTTATTTAGGAAGTCCTGCCTGTGTTCTGTGAGAGAAATCCCCGGGTAGAAAGTGACTAATCCTATAACTGACTCTATCAGTTTTGAGGATAGGGCAGTTGGACCACTGTTACTTTGTATTGTTTGGAAAACAGTCGCTTTCTGTGGCTGGCTTGGGAGAAATAGCGGGCTAGGTGGTGGAGTCTGCATGTTCAAGCTCCTTATGTCCCTCACAAGAAACGTCATTTTAATATTCAAAAGAGAAAATGAATGGTGACCATTTGGTCCCCGAAACTAAATGGCTTCCCTTATGGCTTCTGAGGAAATGTAAAGACGTTAGTGTCAGTGAAGTAAGGCAGGCTTTCAAAACCCACGAACAGGAAGAGTATTTTCAGCAAAGGGTTGCCGTCATTTCTGCTGGATGCCTACTTCTTGGCTTCTGCCTTGGTTATTTTAAAAATTACCAGAATGAATTTAATTGAATGACATCTTTTCTTCCCCTTGGTGGACAGATACTGTCAGAATATTTAATATGGGAGTACAGCCAGGCAGCCAATGTGGGGAAGTGAAAACCTACATTCTTGCTATTTACACGGACTTTCCTCTCCTTTTCTCCACTCCCTTTGTACCTGGTCTTTTTCCCTTCAACTCTTCCTTCTTTCCCAGGTGTGTTTGATAACTGCTCCCACACAGTCAATGACAAGGGCTGGGCCCTGGGGATCCGCTCAGGGAAGGACAAGGGGCGGAGAGATGCTCGCTTCTTCTTTTCCCTCCGCACTGACCGGATGAAGAAAGCCACTATTGTGACTGGCCATAGCCGCTACCAGCCAGGCACGTGGACTCATGTGGCAGCCACTTACGATGGACAGCATATAGCTTTGTATGTGGATGGCACTCGAGTGGCTAGTAGTTCTGACCAGTCTGGTCCACTAAATAGCCCTTTCATGGCATCCTGTCGCTCTCTACTCCTGGGAGGGGACAACTCCGAGGATGGGCATTATTTCCGTGGTTACCTGGGCACACTGGTCATCTGGTCGACCGCCCTTTCACAAATCCATCTCCAGCACAGTCCCCAGCATCCAAGTGGAGCAGATGAATTGACCACCCTGATCCTGACAGCCTCTTTCGATCCTTTGAAGGAACAGTGGGCTCCATTTAGAGATGAAACATATCCCCGGCTGGAGGTTCTCCAGGACTCTGAGTCACAGCCTGAGATTCTGTCACCTTTACAGCCCCCACCTTGTGGGCAAACAGCTTGTGACAACGTGGAACTCATCTCCCAGTACAATAAACACGGGCCCCTTCGCAGAGAGAAAGTTATCCGCTACCAGGTGGTAAACATCTATGATGATGAGGGGCTGCATCCCATCGTGAGTGATCATCAGATCCGCCGTCAGCATGAGGCCCTGAATGAGGCCTTCAGCCGCTACAATATCAGCTGGCAGCTGAGTATCCACCGGGTCCACAACTCCACCCTGCGCCACCGGGCTGTGCTTGTTAATTGTGAGCCCAGCAAGATTGGCAATGACCACTGTGACCCTGAGTGTGAGCATCCACTCACCGGCTTCGATGGGGGCGATTGCCGCCTGCAGGGACGCTGTTACTCCTGGAATCGCAGAGACGGCCACTGTCACGTGGAGTGCAACAATATGCTGAATGATTTTGATGATGGGGACTGCTGTGATCCTGAAGTGACTGATGTCCGAAAGACTTGCTTCGACCCCGACTCACCCAAGAGGTAAGGAACGGAGGTCAGGGATGTCCTTCGTACAGGGTGGGTGCATTTCTACCACTGCGTTTTTCTTTTGATTCCAGGAGATGAAAGGCATTTACACAGTCGCCAAATAAAACATTCACCCCTTCTAGGCTTTACTGGGCTTTTAGGAAGTGCTAGATCTGTGAGGTAATTACAGACCTCGGAAATGCCTAAGATAAGGTACATCTCTAAGGTCTCAGGGTCTATGGCGCTTATACAAATCATAGAAGGAAACCAACAGTGCAGTGGAAGCATGCAAGAGCTCAAACGGCTCTCACCAGAGGAGGATGAGGAATCCTCAAGAAGAAACACAGGATTTCTCAGAAAGAATGGGAAGTATTTCTCAATTGCACAGCTCTTCAAAAAGCCACTGTCCTGATTAGGGAGTTGGTGAATTAGGCAAATTTCTGACAGTAAAATGACAGATCTGAAGTTAGCTTATTTTGACTCATTTCCTGGATGTACTAGTCTAGCTCCAGGTCAGCCTGGTGGATAAAGCAGGGCATTGTGGGAGGAACAAACTGTTCGCTTCATGCTTCCGGAAGCAAAAGGAGGAAGAGGTCAGGGTCCTGCAATCCCCTCTGAGATCTCATCCTGGATGAGACAAAAACCTCCCAGTAGACCTAAATTCCTAAATGTTCTGTCACTTCCCACAGCATCACTCTGGCCTTTGAAGGACTTGGTCAGACATTTTTGGTGCTGTGGCAGATACCTTAGGGAGGTGATTTAGAAGAGAAAACATATATCTTGACTTATGATCTTAGAGGTTTCAGTTTATGTATCAGGACCTATGGTGAGACTATATAACAAAAGGAGGAAAGCTGTTTCATCATGACAGCTAGGGAGCAGAGAAAGGCTGAGAGATGCAAGAAGATTAGATAGGCTCTTTAGCGGCATGTCCTGTTGATTCACCCCCTTCAGTAGGCCCCCACTTCCTAATTCTAGACTACCTCACAATAGTAGATCAATCCATTGATGACTCCTCTCATAATTGATCACTTCCAAACATTCTATCAGTGTTTTAACATATGAGACTTTGGGAAATGATATACCAGATTGAAACCATACCAGGGAACCCCATCTAAGTCAGAGTAATGGTCTTTCAAGGTCCTCAGGCTCTATTATCTTCAGAATGATCCTTTATCTCCTTGAATTTTGGTTGCATTACTCATATCCAAGTCTTCATAACTTACTCTCCTCACTGTCTCAGTGTTGCTATGGGAACACATCTTATTCCATTCATTATCCAGAACTATGATGCCTACATACAGTATTTACATTGTATATCTAAAGGAAATATTTATAGATTTAGGAGTACTGGCATTTAATCTAGAGCCTTGATCATGCACATGCACTACTGCTAAGCAAAACTCCCAGCCCTGAATATTTGAACGTTTTGTTACAAATATTACAATCACAGTGTATGTACATGTGTATGCATGTGTGGGTGTTTGTGTGACTGTACATCAGTGCACATGTGCATGCATGTGGAGGGCACAGGACAACCTTAGGTTATCCTCACGTACTGCCAACCTTTTCTCGAAGCATAGTCTCTCACTGACCTGGAGAGTGTTGGATAGATTTGGGTGTCTGTCTAGTGAGCCCCGGGGATCCCTCTGTTCCCACATCTCCAGGTCTCAGATCACTCACATGCACCATTAGGTTTGCTGATTGTTTTTAAAACACCGGTTCTGGATATTGAACTCAAATTCTCAGACTTACAATAAGGACAATTTATTGACTGAGCCATTTCTCTAGCCCTAAATCTTCAAATTCAAGATATCGAATTGTATTAAATGAGGAGCAGTAGATTCCTAACTTTTCTCTGTTCTTCTCCATATTTGGGCTTTTGACAGCACCAGGAACCATATTGAGTTAATTTACCTCTCTCTGGCAATCACCTGCATATTCGGGGTCTCACTGTTATTTTGTTGTAATAATTATTTTAAAAAACGGTCACCAGTCAAGCTGACTGTCTAGGCTACAGCATCTCTGCCTAGATCAGACGCCATGTTTGGAGGCCATGAGGCCACATGCGCACTGCAGCTAGAAATGGCCAACCAGAGACACCAGCCCTGCCACCCATGAGATGCCAGTGTGGAAGATGGCTCTGCCAGTCTTCCACGCTGTCTCTGTAAGGCTGGGCATTGCCCAGACTATCCCACCAAACACATGGGCTTGGTACAGATGAGACTCTAATGCTTAGATTGTCCAAAGGCTTATATATTTGGTAATGATCAATAACAAGATGCCCATACAATCAGAAGTGTAACCAAATACCCAACCTAGATATACCAACTACCTTTGACTGCTACAGACAAGCGAACATCAGCCTCCATGTGCCCCTCTTTCTGTTCTCCATCTCCTAGCTCCTCCTCTCCCTTCTCCTCCTCCTCCTCTCCTTTACTCCTCCTCTTCCTCTCTTTACTCCTCCTCTTCCTCTCTTTACTCCTCCTCTTCCTCTCTTTACTCCTCCTCTTCCTCTCTTTACTCCTCCTCTTCCTCTCTTTACTCCTCCCACCTTAGCTCCTCCTACATTGTTTTATGTTATTTTTTTGAGCACCAACATGGTTCTTTAAATTTGAACATTTATTCTCCTTAACTATTAAATATTTTTCTTAAAAATGATTTATTTGATATTTCTCAGTTTTATTTTGTTTGTTTTCCTCAGATACCTAGATATGGGTCTTCTGAATCTCTTCCTTGACTTTTTGTTTCTTATATGCTCTTTTTTTTTTTTTTTAGATTTATTTATTATCAGATCCCATTACAGATGGTTGTGAGCCACCATGTGGTTGCTGGGAATTGAACTCAGGACCTCTGGAAGAGCAGTCAGTGCTCTTAACCGCTGAGCCATCTCTCCAGCCTGCTCTTTTTGTTATTTGAGTTTTTGTTGGGTATGTTTCTTTAATTTTGTCTTCTACTTCTTCAGTGCCATCCAAGGGGGTGCATTAGACTGGTGCTACCAGGTTGTTGAATAGACTGGATGCAGCAGGATCCTATTCCATCTCTTAGTTCCTAAAGTTTATTTTCTATATTGCTCTACACTAGAGACCCCCCACCAGACACTAACATGTTAATATGTATTACACTTGATCTTAGCCCAAAAGGGTGAGGAGCAACTATCTTCTGTTTTATTTTATTTTTTTATTATTTTTTTTGTCAAATTAAAAATTTTAACAAATATGTTTTTAAATCTTCTAATATTTGTTTTTGTTTTGTTTTGTTTCATTTTGCATTTTGAGACAGAATTTTTCTATGTAGGCTGGAACTCATTTTGTAGACCAGGATGGCCTGGACTCACAAAGATCTACCTGCCTTTGCCTCCTGAGTGCTGGGATTAAAAACATGTACCACCCCCACCTGGCCAAATCTTGTAATTTTTAGTATCAGTCTATTTTATTTAAGTGTTTAGGTTTTAAAGATTTGGTTTCATTATTTTAAATTTTGTGTCTTTGTGTCTGTGTGTGAGTGTGTGCATGTGTGTGCTAGTATCTCTGGAGGCTAGAGACATTAGATCTCCTGGAGTTAAAGGCAGTGTGTACTTCCCAGTATAGGTGCTGGGAACCAAATCTAGGTCTACTGGAAAAGTAGTATGTGCTGCGCCATCTCTTTGGCCAACCATTTTTCTTTAAGGTTCTATTTTTTTTTTAAATGAAAATAAGATTCAAAATACTTCCTGTCTTTTTTCATGCTAGTAATTTGTTTCAAATGTCTAGTTCTTGTTCACACAGTAGAGAACACACTTTAAAAATCTCTACTTATATTTCAATGTACCCAAATTTCTCCTCATGAAAGATGAAACCTAAAATACATAGTAAGAGGCAAGGGTCTTTCCATTCCCTCATACTTATTCTCTGTGTGAAGTTTTCTCTTTATCGTCTACATTATGTTTTTTTGTGCTGAATTTTTATTATTAAAACATTGAATTATTTGTATAACTCTTATTGGTGAGGAAAAAAAATCAAGACACTATCATTTATCAGCTTCTTATGGTGTGTGAGATACATTAAACTAAGCAGAGAGACAAGTAAAAGAACACATAAAGAACAGTTCTAACAACTTACTGGAGGGCTTAAAGTTTTTATCTAAAGTCTCTGATTTAAATACAAGCTGAAGCATAAAAACCAGAACATAGCCTCTAAAGTGATTCTCTGTGCCTTGGCTTAGATTATTTAAAAGAACTCTGGATTCATAAGGTCTCTGATCTCTGAGTTTCTATGAGGTCTTTGGAGTTGGTAAAGTAAGTGGCCATTTATGAACTAAATTAACCATGTATAACACTCTTATTATAATTAAATCAGAGCTCAATGTCACAGTGCCATTATTTTGTGACTCTTAACAGATCCAACTTCAACAAATGCTTTGCCAGACACTTATTGAACAACTGAGTATGGCAGGCACAGAATCCATCTAGTTAGGAGCTCACAGTTTAGGGGGAGGTAGCTGGAGAATATGCTCAGACCTATAGATAGATTACAGAGTAACATTCGTTAGTAATTGATGATTGATGGTTGATGATTGTTCTTGCTTTCCAAATCCTATTCAGTTTTCCCACCACTCCCATTGAGAAATCAGAAATGTAGGCCAAAGTAGGTCCTTTCTCAAGGACTGGGAGGAGGAGAGAACTAAAGGAATCCAACATCAAACATCTGTAGCCCAGATGGGGCTATCAAAGGGAAAGCATTTATAAGACTTGGGACTGGTCAGAGATATGAGTTATGGATACATTACCCAGCCAGTGGATAACAATTACTGAGATAGGGGAACTTGGCTTGTGCCTAGGGGCGAGTGCATAAGCCAGATGTTCTACTTCTACTTACTAGTTGTCTTTAGGGAGTCCTCAAGAGATGCAGAAGAGAAGGCAGCTAAGGGTCCATGTCAATGCAATCAGGAAAATCACTGACCACTTCCTTAGGGAGCTAAGCTAAAACCATGTCTGTGGCTGAAGGTAACCCTGGAATCTCTGACCTTTTTAATTCATCAATTTCTTTTGGTCATTTTTTTTTTGTTATTGTTACTTTCTTTCTAACATAATTTCACTTCTTCTGCACCCTCTTTCTCTCTGATTCACTCCTTTTCACAAGAGTTAGATTAGATATTCAGCCCAGTGTGGAATTGGGTACTTATTTCCTTTGTAGAGTCTTTGTATCAGATTCTGTAATACTGTCGAGGACAATAATCATCAAACAAACACAAATGGCTGAACCCTGTTGAAGCAAGCCCTTAGTCTTGAACTTTGCTAGGGGTCAGGCAGTGGGAAACTCGCCATTTGTGTCTGGAAGCTTGTGGTAGGCAAACATCTCTTAGGTTCACAACCCTGGTCCCTCTTCCATCCCCTGAGTTTTGTCCAAGGGTAGAGGAGCGTACATAGAATGCTAGTGTGTGGACTGAGAGGTGCCCAGCAGAGCTATGTCAAAGAGCATGTGGTATGTGCATGGCACCATAGGAGTGGTACATCTTGGGCCAGGAGGGCTAATGTATATGGTATCAAAGGGGATGGGTGGAGAAACATGTGTTGCACTAGCCTGTGTGCAGGGACTTCTCTGGGATTTGCTCACCCACACACTGTGGCTTTTGAGCCAAAGGAATGGTGGAGCTGGGCTCCTGCAGTGATGGGTCTGTTAACCATCAGCCAGGCTTCATTATAGGTTTCTTTTGAAGTCAAGATTCAAAGTTCCCTGAAGCCAAAAAAAAAAAAAAAAAAAAAAAAAAAAAAGGAAAAAAAAAAAGAAAAAAGAAAGCAGGGAAAATAAGTGTAAGGGGGTAGAAGAGAGCAGGGAGAGAGGGAGTGGAGGGAAGGCTTTAAAATTGCACAGCAAAATCCCTCATCTTTCCACTTCACCAGGTTTGAACTGTTCAAGCTAAGGGGATGCCTCCCTTTCTAACACTCATGTCACCTGAGGATGAGAATCAGCGAAAATGAAGATAAGCTTAGGAAATTTACCTAGAAATAGAAACCTCTCCTGTTTACTTTCCTACAGGCAAATTTTCCACAGTTGCAATAAATATTGTCTTAGAGCAAATAAAACCCAGTTTTACTGTTCACCTGGCTGAGTGCATTTTTCTCTCCAGGTGTGTGGAGAGAGAGAGACTGTTTTTCTCCCTTTGTGGTTATTTCTTGGCCCAAGATACAGACTTGTGAAAGAGCCATGTGGTCTGTCTGGGCTACAAATATTTCCTCTTAGGAAAAACATGGAGAGACCCCAGTCTCCAACCGTATCCAGCCGTTCAAGGTAGTTGGGTGTTTTCCTAGGAGTTGGAGTGTAGCTCTCTGGTCCCTTGGCCAGCTGCCACTCTGTCTCAGCTGATCCAATGTCATTTCAAAGATCTCTTCTCAGAATTTGAGCATAGGCATCTGAAAGACAGCTGTACATTTATGTGTGTACTTATTTTCCTATTTCCTCCTTTCTGTTTTCTCTCTAGAAACCTTGGATTTTACTTTAGTGACCAAAGAAATATTAAATCTTGTTTTCTTCTAACCCAGACTCTTGCTCTCCTGATGTCAAAGATACAGACAGATTGGGTGGTGGGTGGAGTAGTGTTGCCTTTGCTACAGGCTTCTTTCTAAGGCTGTTTAATCCTAGCATCTCTCCCTAGAGGAAGCTGCTGACCAACTGGTTTTCTGGCTGCACACTTTCTTTTTCTCCTCTTCTAGGACTTTGTCTAATGATCCTGGACCTTATTTCCCAAGCTCAACACTTGAATAACTAATGTCTACTTAGCCTTGACTTTTTAAAAGTACCGCTTCCTTTTTCCCTGGGAATTGTCCTTGTCCTAGACTCTGGCCTTTGAATTGCATTTGCAATGCTCTTCTCCGCACTGCTTCTCTGCTCCTGGCCGTGTCCCCCTCCCCCTCAGTTGTTGCAAATGCTTCCAAACTGGTTCAGTTTCATGTTTTGTGTTCCTTCTCTGTCTTCTAACTCAGTTCTATTTTTAGCACATCAGAGTAATCCTGAGATCATAACTCAGATCGTGTCCTCCTTCCACAGTGGCCACTCAGCTCACAAGGAGTCAAGGTTAAGGAACAATGTCACCCTGTTCTGTCAGACCCCCCACCTTATCTCACACTGTTACTTTAGTGGCTTCACATCTTGCTGTGTGCCACCAGCTAATTGAATCCTATCCGTGGACCTGCTGGGTCTCCTTCTGCAGGATCTTTCTGGTGGCTTTACTCCTCTGGAATGTTCTCCTCCAGATTTATGCATTTATTAATTCTCTTGCACACGATCATCTGATTATTTTCCAAAGTCACCCCTCAGGTGATATGTGCTTTTGTGGCTCCATCTAAAATGTCACACACTCCTTAGAGTTTTCACAGTTTTGTTCCTGTTTGAGTTTTTGTTTTAGAATTCAACACTAGCCTCTTATTTGGTTCATTCTCCTTAATGTCGACCCTCTCCGGTGGAATGAAAGCCCACTAGTAAAGGGATTTTCACGTGGTTGGGTTAGTGTACCCTCACACCTAGAACTAAAAAAGAATAAGCTACATATTCAACAGATAATTGTTGAAAAGTCATGTTCCTACTCTGGTACAGTGGTTGGCAAACTATGATCAGTGAGCTAAATTTGGCCAACTATGTTTACATAAATAAAGCTTTATTGGAACACAGCCATACCCACTTGTTTGCATATTGTCTATGGGCTGCTTTCATGTGGCAGAGTTGTATAGTTACAACAGAGACCAGATGGCCCACAGTGTCTAAAATATTTACTATAAACGTTTGTCCTACTATATTTTCATCATTGTATACTGTAATTATCCCTTGTTGCCTGTCTCTTACACAAGACTTTTGATCCTTTGTTGATAGTTCTTGGAACATAAGATGTACTTGGTTAGTACAGCAAAAATAAAGATATATATATATATATATATATATATATATATATATATGTGTGTGTGTGTGTGTGTGTGTGTGTGTGTGTGACCAGCATATATACATATGTATCTCACACATATTCTGACATAGGATATATGTCAGCATAGAGATTCGGAGTCAAAGAATATTACTCTGTTGCTGAGAGAAGAATGCAGAAAGTCTACACTTTATTAACCTTTTGTATTCATCTTGGCATAGGTAGAGTTGCCACATTCAGAGGAAAGCAAAATAATTTAAAGATACCCATGGAAAGAATGGCTTTAAATGATTTTGTTCCCCAATGCATTATTTGGTTAACTGAAGTCCCAGGATGTTCTGAAGGCATGAGACATAAATTTTAGTGAACAATGTGGCAGGAATTTCCTGCCCAATGTATTTGTCATTGGACAGGGAAGAGGAAGGTGGAGCTAGGAGTTGGGAGGAGAGAAGGAAAGAGAGAGGAAGAGGAGAGAGGAGAATCGAAATGGCAGCAGATGTCATCCTCATGTCTGTAGTTATTCATATCAAGGTCAGGTAATTGGGATAACAATTCTAATTGTGTGGGCATCTTGTGCATTGAGTATTTGCTGATATATAAATCCATTGGTTAACTTTAAGCATCTAGAGTTTTGATTTACTGGGTTACTGGAATGTAGGTCAACCAACAACTTGGTGATTATGACTGTGAAGGAACTAGTAGCTCCAAGGACAAGCAAACCAGAGCTGGAATCACAGTGACCGGTCGCTATGGGAGCAAGTTAGAGAACAGCCCGGTGGAACCAGCTTGGGAGCTCTGGTTTTGCTGCAGAGCTTGCAGAGACAAATGGGCTTAAAGCAGGAACATGGAGGCCAGGCCAGGAGCTAGCTGCACTTTCCTTTTTCCTAATACCTCCCTCAACAGAACAGATCAATAATAGTTAACTACAGCATCAGGAAGAGAGATGAATTCTCTTTGGAGGGGACCGTGAGTAAGAACAGGTTCCAATAGCAGATACAGGGCGCCCAGTATCTGCCCAGAACTGTTGCAAATAGAACCTCTTTAAAAGGATGCCACGGATGAGCCAGGATTCTTTTCAAAACTCTTAGGCCTTTGTGATTAAGAATCAGTGATTCCCTGAACAAAAGACACTGGATGTATTGTATGATTGCATAGGGGCCACCAGGTGGTAACTGATACGGGCTCCGAGTCTTCATGATTTCCATCAGCAGCAGTTTTCCTGGACCCCACCTCACTCCGCAACCTGTGTCTTGTTAGCTCTCTACTTGATTAACCATAGTGTCTGCTCACTTACAGCTTCAAACATTTTTTTTTTCGGTTTGCTATGGCTCCTGGTTTTCTGAATTAGGCCTTTGCTTTTAAATTTGTTTCTTACTACTAATTGCTTTTGGTTCAAATCCTGCAGACACTAAATAAGAATTGACCCAATTCATCATTCCATGTGAGGTAGAAGCCATAGATTTCTTGTCAGCATTGGTTCCTAGCAACTGTGACCAGAAGACAAAAATAGCTGGGAAGGTGGTTTAGGGTCTAGGACTGTGGTTTCCTGTCAACTGATTCAACATTCTGGGTAGAGTAAATTGTTTTATTATCTTTTACTTTGGGTGAACATACTCATTTTTGTTTTTTGGTTGTTTTGCTTAGATTTTCTCCATTGTCTGTTGTAACCATAAAGCATTCATATCAGTTCTCAGAACATCACGATTTAGAATAAAATCATTAGTTTCATTGTAAGAACAAAACTAAATTTTATATTAATTATTGTGTTTAATAATGGCAGCAGCTTTTAGGAATTAAATCTGTAGGCTGGGTAGTGGTGGCATATACCTTTAATCTGTGAGTTCAAGGCCAGTCTGGACTACAGAGTGAGTTCAAGCACAACCAGGGCTACATAGAGAAACTTCGTCTGGAAAAATCAAAAAAGAAAAAAAATATGTATTTAAAATTTTCACATTTTGTATGTAAGACTAAGATTTGTACAGTGAAGCCACTATTGCCATGCTGTGACAGTCATCAAAGTGACTTCAGAGACAATGCAATAGTAGGTCGTGTTCCTAACAGAAGAAATAATCACTATGAAATCACTATGAATTTAATTGTATAATTTTTACAGAATATGGGCACATGGAAAGATGAAGAAAAGGGAGTAGAAATCGCAATAGGGGGGTTTTATGAAAGTGACTTCTTTAAGATATGAAGAGCAGAATGTAGGAGATATTACAGAAAGGTCTAGATATGAATCAAGGTGCTTAGTGTCATGTGTATGCATAAGGCCATCGTGAAAGAAGATGTTTCATAGGTAAAGTGAGAAATGCTGAAGTTGGAAAAGTTATAGCTATAGCAGTTGTTAGAAGTTCGGCTTAGACAGTTGTACAAGAAACAATTAGGTGCCATAGAAAATGTCTAGAGACAAAAGCCTGTTTTAGTATGTGTCTGTTTTAACAGTTACCATCTATCTTGAGATATATATTTTCCTTTAGAGAAAACTTTTTTCAAACATTACTGCTGCTACTACTACTCCTACTCCTACTGCAGTGTGTGAGAGTGTGTGCTTTGTATGTGTACACGCTTTGGCACATGTGCATGTGGAGGTCAGGACAAATTTGCAGAAGTGGTTGGTTTGCTCCTTTTACACTTACATGGATGGGTTCTAGTGATGGAACTCAGGTCCTTTGGTTGAGATAGTGCCTTATAGTCTTCCCAGATGCTACAATCAACAGAAAGCACATAAAGTAAAGTCAGGGTTGCCTTGTAATATAGCATATAAATTTATATCTCATCTCAAGAGGACCAATTAAAACATTACACCCTTTTCTTCTCTATTTTACACAATCTGACAGGGATTCTTGTTATTTCCGTTTACTCCTCTTCATGGATTTTGTTTCTTCATGTTGCTCTGAGATAATTTTTTATTATAAACCCATTTTCTTACACTGGAGACATACTCATTTACTTTTGGCAGTTATATTATGGACCTGGCAATATAAAACCATTTTAAAATATATTATTAACACCAAAACTTTAGTTTTTGGAAAGACTGCAAATAGGGAATAGTATAGAGATGAAAATCTCAGAGAATTAGTTTGTAGACACATGTTTTCAGGGGGTATTTTACCCGTGTTTATTGTTCCACAATCAAGGAACACAAAGTTTGTTTTGTCCCTCTTTAAAAAGTAGGCCTTTTCCACTTTTTTAGGGACTCTATTTTGTTAAAAATGTAGTCTTTGCAAATTCTGGCTTTTATGTTTTTACTTTGATAACCCTTACATTTCATTTTGTGTTGATTCCAGGAGAACTGCAATGCTATCAAATTTAAGTTTGTGGGCACTAGGAATTCCAGATCCCTCAGGGAAGCCAATTGGGTTTTCTTTCTTCTTTTAAAAATTATTTTAAAATTATTTTGAAACAGTTTTTTTTTCTGCAGTTGGCCTTGAACTTGTTATATAGCTTAAAATTTTTTCCTATCTTCTCCTACTCTCTGTAGTCTCTGGACATTTCTTTTAATTTCTGTCTGTCTTGGAAATACATTTAAAATTTGTTTCTTGTATTATCAATTGGCAGTGGCTCATTTCAAAGGAGATATTACTAAGGCTTTGGAGTGGTCTTTACCCCCATGTTTAAGCCAAAAGGGATGCCTTAAGCAGTGGTCATTTGAGTAATTTTTTGAGAACTATATCTAGGTGCAGCATGAAGACTGAATATAGTGGACTAGTGGGGCTGAAGGTGTAGAGAGAGTATCTTGTGTATTGTATGGATGCCTTACCTGTCAATTAAAATAAAAACCGTGGTCTATAGGAAAAGGTAGAATAGAAGGTGGGACATCCAGGAGGCAGAAAAAAAATCTGGGATAGAGCCAGGTGCAGAAGATTCACCTGGGAAGATGTGAGGAGAAAAATGCATGGTAACTGGGCACAGGTAAGCCTTCACATGGCAGAATGTAGGTTAAATAAATGGGTTATTTTAAATTATGATCTAGTCAGAGAAGCGCCGAGCAATATGGCCTAGGTATTTGTAAACATATCTTGAGTCTGAGTCTTATTTCTGGTACCATAGGTCTGGGAGGAATAAGCAGACCAAACTTCTACATTAAGGTAGTATGATGCATTAACTTAGCTCCTGGGCAGGACGTGTGACAGATTGAAAATGGCTAGAAAAACAGAAAGAACTAGGAAATCAGACCCAAAAAGACTTGGCTCCCAGTCCTCACTGTAGTCTGGACACACAATTTAACTCTCTTTTCATTTGCGTTTCTATTAATTTATGTCCAGCAAATGTTTGCTGAGTACCTTCACCCTAAACAGGAATTGTTGTAGGCTTTGTAAACAATGTGGATAATGAATTCTCTCTTTTCTTGGAGCCTCTAATCTAGTGTGAGGGAAAACAGTCAGCATATAAACAATTGTGTATATGCTACGTGCACATGATAAGATCTGGGCAAGACATTCAGGAGAATAAGGGAGACAGAGTATGCTTTCTGTGGAAGCACTGTGGAAGGTGCAGAATGTACGGTGCTCCAGTAAAGGCAGTGTTTTAGCGAATGTCTGAAGCAAGACAGACACCTGGAGTCTTTAAGATTTTTTTCCAGGCAAAGGGATAAGTAAGGAGTTGGTAGGACTGGAATGGAGTGAACTGAGCAGAAATTAGTTGGTAGGGAGAAGCCATGTAGTGCTGGTGGGAACAATGGGAAGATTGTACCTGTCTTCTTCAGTAGCTGGGGGATCATTAATAGAGTTGAGTGGTAGTCCCATACAGCAGCACCATATTAGAGAAGGGTGTGCAAAGAAGTCCCTAACTGCCCTAATTCAAAGTAATGTTGTGAAATGCGAGGAAGAAAATGCTTGTTAAGGATGTCTTGTAAATTGCAATTATTTTCTATATGAAAAATGTTTGCTAAAATATTGACTAGTGAGTTTGGAGACAGTCAGATGTCCCCAAAAAGACATTAACAAAGGAACTGAAAAATAATTATGAAGAAGGTATTCATCACAGTGTGGAATTTACTGAGGATTAATCCTTATGAGGTCATAGGCATTTGTCATGAAGCAGAAGTGATATTTTACTTACTTACACCAAGCCATGGAGTGTACCCATGCCCTACTTGTCTCCTCAAAGACTGAATGTAAAAGTGCAAAGCCAAGTACAATGAGGTATCTCCTTTTCCATTATCGTTGTAAAAATGTTACTGCTCAGAAAAGCCTGTGTGGGGGGTGTGCTTGGTACAAGTAAGAATTTCCATATGAATATTGCCAAGTGTGGTAAGGGATGGAGGTCAGAGCACCAGGAATGAAGACAGAGAGAGGGAATCAGAACTATTCTAAACCAAGCAGAAAGGCTCAGCATAACACCATGGAGATGTACATGATGAACTTAAGAGTTTAGGCTATAAAAATGCTTATGCCAAGTCTGCAGAGACGTATGTAATAATGGATATGAAGATAATGAATGTGGGTGTGCAAACGTATGATGTGGCTCTGAAAAGTACGCCAACTGTCCTAGGCTCTGTTGAGATTAAACTATCTAGGTTTCTGGAAGAGATACTTCCTCCAGGCAAGTCCTAGTCAGGGTCTGTCTGGAGCCTTTACCCAGTTCTGGGCAGTAGGTTTTATGAGGAACATCAACAATTTGAAATATATCCAAGACTTGAGGGAGTGTGGTGATAATCAAGATGCTAAAATGACCGTCATCTCCTTCAACTATGGTTCTTAATGTCCTTCCTTCTTGGTTGGGGAACCAGCATAAAATGAATTTAAAAAGAGTCACAATAGCCCATTTTTCATTTCTTTAAATCCATCTATTATCTCATTAATTCGTTCAGTTTATGACAAACATTACTAAATGCCTACTATGATTTAGACATTAGAGCAGATGCTGCACATAGGACTCTTTCTTTATGCATATGGGACAGATGTAAATGTATACAACTGAAGATCTGAGAAGAACAGGGGTAAAGGCTATCTCTGCTCATCAGTGGGTTCCTAAGTCTGGATTGCTATGGTAATTAATTTTGCTTCCTATCTCTCTTCACCTCCATCTCAATTTACCCCAATATACAACCATCGTGACATTCATTTTAAGAATTATATATATGTTCAGTGTTGCCCAGTGGAAAAGACTCACCTTGAAATGTAAAGAGATTTGTGTTTTTCTTGAGTGATGAGTAGAGATCAGAAAGAAGTGTTTATTAAAGGGATTGGGGGAGAGCAAAAGTTAACAAAGGCATACATGTAACCAGAAGACACAATTGTTGTATGTCCAATGATCTAACAACTATGAAATCAGGACAACTTTGTGGGGCATTCAGAGTATAACATTAGGACAATTGCTCAAGCAGACTCCATGTGCAACGTAGGACATCCAGTTAAGTGTGTTTTGTAATTATATCTATATTTTCTGTTCAGTGGTATGATCTACTCCTTTTCACAGATTTAACACAATGAAAAGACATCATCATCTCTAATTCTATTATTCTGCTACTTTCTATATGACTATATATTATTGGTCAGAAAATAGAAAATGTCTCTTACTCTTCTGTTGGGCCTCCCAGGTTAGCACAGATAGTTTTAATAGGTATGTAGACTAAAGAAGACATGTGTGGCAATGATCTTCTTGGGAAGCTGTTGCAGCATTTCAATGCAACCAGAGTGAATGATACTGTTTCAGTGGGCAGTAGTAGAATTTAAACTAATACAGAAGAACTCCTCTAGGACACATGCTAGTGTCCATGCTGTATATTTGGGTTTCATTTCTATTGTTTTAACATTATGTATTTTGCATATTTCTGATAAGGGGTCCTCTGGAAGAGCTTTTTATTCATAAGGTCCGTTATATCACACCTTACTGTGCAGATAGAACTTAAAGTAGTTTTTAAAACTAGTTTTTATATGATGCTATAATTTGAAATAAGAATCCTAAGGGCTGTGGATGTAGCTCAGTGATAGAGTGCTTACCTGATATGTATGAGACCCTGGATTTATGTTCTGGTATCACAAAGAAATGAACTAGGAAGCATGGGCAGGAAGAAGGAAACTAGGGAGAAAACAAAGACAGATTAGAAAGGACTGATTCAGTGGTAAATGCAGGATGCTAACTGATTCACACACATTATGATGCTAGAGTTAGGCCAGAGGTGGGCTCTGAATTTCTCAGAGCTCACACAAAGTGGGAGGTAGAATAATATACCGTTGGCCAAAAGGATGAAAACACAGAACTGGTCAGAACAGCTGGCACAGAGAACCTCCTCAGACAGAAATTTGTCCTGGGGCTATGCAGAGAGAAAGCAGCTTAGCATGTTGGAAAGCATTTTCAACAAGACCCTTGTTCAAAAATCAGTAATAATAATAATAATAATAATAATAATAATAATAATAAACAATAACAGCAACAACAGTTTGTAGTCTTTCTGTGATCACAGGCAAAAGGTTAGTTATGTCCTTAGTCTCTCAGAGAACAGTTTGCATCTTTTTATACTGGAACACTTTTCAGGAAGAATTGATAATCAGGAGAGTAGGCCTTCTGTGGGAAGAGGTAGGAGGGCTTTTGCTTCCAAGCAGGAATGGTGACATGGTGACATGCGCAGAAGTGTGCATACATTTTTTTTGCAACACTGGACAGAAAGATTAGGCTGGATGCATAAGTGCAAAATACTGATGGAGAGACTTCCCCTGGATGTTTCTAATAAAATAAACAATTGTTCTGAGTGTGTGCTGCTAGAGTTTGGGTTTACTGACAAGATAGGACCTTGATGAGGGTAGAGATTATTCTCAATACCTCTTTCTAATTAGACTTCCTGTGTATAGATGACTGATGTAAAAGAGAACAAGTCTGAAAACAGATGCTAAAAATCCCTGAGAGCTAAATTCTAAAATCATAGGCCTACCTGAATGAGATAACAAAGTCTCACAGCTAGACCATAAAACCTAAGTACTTTATCCATTTCATTTTATTGTATCAATCATGAATATATCTTAAGACACAAAGCTAGCTTAGCTGGCTTTTGTTGGTTTCTTCCAGTACATACCAACCCAAAGTGTTAGACTTGAGGCCAAATCCCTAACTTTCTGTCCCAGTGTCTTAACTTCATTGTATTTCTCTGCTTAGCTCTGTCATCTCAAAGCCATTTGTGAGACTTGGAAAAGTTGTAAATTATGGATTCTTTACCATACATCTTTCCCCATGTGCCTTTGTGTTTCTCTGCTGTACTTGTTTTACATTCTATAGTTTTTAATGACATACATGATCCTTGAGAAGGAGAAAATGACCAGGACTATTAGAAGAACATATTAAGACTGATTCGGAATAAGAATAAAGCCCAGAACTGCCCATCAATATGAATAACAAGGGTCCTGTTAAAGCATAGTGGATGAGTTTGGTGGCTATGGATGTGGCCAGTGAAGATGTAGCTGGCTTGGGAACTAAATAACATCTCTTTGCAGTTGATAGGGAAAGCACATACTGCTCCCTGGTCTGTCCATTATGGCCAATAGAATAGGTAATTTGGCACAAGAAGATGGCTTGGCAAAGCATTTTTTAAAATTAGCAGCATTTGTTGTCTCCCAACACAGGCAGTGGATACTGAGACTTTATGACTATTTCCAAAGAGGAGTCATATTATCTGATATATATTTTTGATTATACAGTGGGAAATTTCCTCAAAGAAATGATTTCTACTAACCCGCACAAGGGGCTGTGTTTAGTCTATGTTCCTAGGAGACTTTTATCGCCATGTTTATAGTAATGCTACTTTTGGTAGAGAGTTACTTTTTAGAAAAGATTAATCCAACTCATTTTTGAGATGTCAGGCTAATATCAGCCTTCTCAAGTTTCTTTAGGCAACAGAACTCAGTTGGAAGACATTGAAAGGGAGACTCGGTTTACAGAAGTTTATAGAGTAAGCTTACAGAGTAAGCCAACATTCTTAGATAAGACTGACCTCAAACAGAATTTACATACATTGTCTTACAATAATCTTTACCCAATTTGTTCTCTGCATTTCCCTAGTAACCTCAAAATAACATTATTATGTGCTCTATAGCAAAGACACACTGCCTCCAGGTACAGAAACACCACAGATGACAAGGTAGACAGAGTTCAAGGTAGACGAGCTCTAGCTCGAAGGGCACAGGTAGATGACAGTAGCTCCAAAATAGGTGAGAGAGGAGCTGCCGAAGGATGAACACAGTAAGAGTCTCTTTACAACTGGGAGGAATGTTGCTTCATGGATGTGTTAGCAACCAAATGTATTCTCTGATGTTAAGTACATCTGGTCACTTTTGATTGAAAGCTATTTGAGGTCTTGCAAAATATCCTGAGTGATTAGTTGTTTTATTAGCTGGAAAAAAAACTAATAAGCTTGTGTCACAATGGATGGAGGCAAGCCAAACATCAAGAAGGATGGTAAGTTTATTAAGAAGCCAAGATGAGGCCTTTGGCACATCAATAGACATAGAGACCTCCTGCTTAATGACCAGAGATGACGTTCTGGGGCGTGCCAGTTTCCATTCTGGCTTCCTAACCTGATGTCCAGAATGACAGACGGACACTTCTGTTAGCTGTAACACGTACTCCACAACCAAACATCAATCTTGGAAATAAATAATTTAGCCTTCTGAGTCTTGTATTAAAATCAACCTGAAAAAAGAGCAAGAGAGAGAAAAAAAAAAACTAGTATTCCTTGTTCTTGACAAAATAAATTTCTTCTGAGTAAGGATTAAAATACTATTCAGAGTTGTGAAGGAGCAGTTGATGGCAACATTTTTTTTCCCTCTGGCTCAATCAATTCCTCTGAGGCACCTGCTCTATTACCAAGGAGTTGAGCTGGGTCAATGGGCTGTCTGTTGTAGTAACTGCCTCTAGTAAACACACCGCCTCCTGATGTTGGGAAACTACTGTCTTTGCAGCTCTCTTGAAAGACAGTAATTACAAGTTTCCTTTTACAAATGTAAGTGTGTTTGGCTAGGGCTTTTATTCAGGTTTGTCATCATGACATCATCTTTACAGTGTTCCTGTTAGTGAGTTCTGCTTACATTTAAAGCATTGCAGTTTTTCACTTTTATGATCGAAGGAGCTGATAGAGTCAGGATGGAGCAAGCAAACAGAAGGCCCTGTAGTATTCTCACTGGTGATGAGAATTAGGCTTATACTCAGGTTGAGGACAGACTGTCCACAGAGCCCATGAGGGTGGAGTAGCTAGGGTTCATCTCCAGTTCATACTACTTCCGGGACACAAGGTGATTTTCAACAGAGCATACTCTGATTTTCCAGAGGTAGGTACTCAGTACATTTACTAAATAAAGTGTTTTAAAGTACACATTTAAATACTGTGGTTTAAGGAGATACAAGGGTGATTTTTGAATGTCTCTATAAACCTGAGTGCGGTTGGCGTAGTCTAACCGTTACTTCCAGAGCTCACTTACCAGCTTCTCTCTTTCAGGTTTTGGAAGCAAATGTCATTATCATCATGATGATGGTAAGCTACAGAAAGACAAGGTTTCATTAGTGGTTGGGATGTTGACTTGAACACAGCCGAAGTATGAAGAGTTGGTCAAGTCTGCTGGTAGAATTGGTATAATAGAGAGAATTCTGCTATTTTCATGAACTCCAGATATGCCAATTTAAGATTAGGAGAAATAAAATGAGGGGTTTAGGCTGCTATAAAATAATACGGGAGGTTTGAAAAATTAATAATTACCAGATATTTACTGTTCACAATTCTAGAGATTAGAGTGTGTAAGAATAAGATGCTTGTATGGTCAATGTCTGGTGTTGGCCTGTATTTCATATATGGTACCTTCTGTATTCTTGTGTGGTAGAAGGAGGTTGCAGATTCTTGCTGTCCTATTTAGAAGGGTATCCATTGCATTCATGGGGAAGTACAAAGGAAGACAGGGCCCTCTTGACTCACTTTCCAAGGTCCTTCATGTCTTCTTGCTTTGACATGGGGATGACATTTTAACATAGGAGTACACTGAGATCAGAGTCAAAGGAAAAGGACATCATTGACTAAATTAATGGCTCTAAATATTTTGTTTCTGAGACTATAATTATAACAATTCTATTTTTATCCCAAGAATTACCATTTTTATTTCTACTGTCTGCCTCAATAGGTTTTTCCTTTTCATCCTCTCCTGAACAGTTATTTCAGTTGGTTGAGTCAGTGTGCCTGTAATTCAGAGAGGTGAACAGGTCCCTGCGTGTCTCTGATGATTCACTGTTGGCCACAGGGATTGCTGGGCAGTGAAGAGGTTTGGCAGTCTGGAGGCCATTGAAGTGAACATTGTAAACTCCGGCAATGCCAGGAAGGGCTCCAGCCAAACTTCATAACGGTTGGGCCAAAAAAATCAGCTAGGCCTTATTTCACCTGGGACTGCCGGTGTTGAGGACATCTTCATGCCCAGCTGCCTGTTTTACAGAAGACAGGAGAGAAAACTGTCTTGAATTCAGAGAAACAGACACAAGCCTCAATAAGTCTGGGGAGATTTCCCAAAGGAGATGTTTGTTTTTAATGCAAATTAAATACATTTAATAGTAGTTGCTGAATGTGTCCCACAGTACCTCCTTTTCTTTGTGACCTTACCCTACCTCATCACTGTGCATTAGGGCAAGGGCTATACCTGCTCTGACCCCCAACCAAGGCCATGGTATGGCTGGTCATGGAAGTGCTAAAGAACCTCAGAATTCCTTGAAAACTCAGCCTTGTAAATTATGGGGGTGAGTGAACCCGCACTCATTCCCAAATGGCAGAATATGTTGCTTTGTTTCTGTCTGGTCACTTCATCATTTTTATATCCAGAATACTTTCAAAGCGTGCCAACTTTCACACATTTTTATTAGCAGAGGATTTAAAGTCTCTATTTGCCTCTTATCTAGTGCTCTGCTCTAGTCTTTCGTCATTCAGAGCACACAAAGCTTGTTGTTTTACCAATGGCTTGGGCTTCATTTTATATTTATGCTTTCGAAGAAGCTCTTTCTTCTTGCTGGACTCTCTTTCCTTCTTGGTAAATTAAAATACCCATTGTAATAGTCTCTTCAACCTTCCTCTCTAGCACCTCCATTCATGTTTTGTCTTTTCTTAGTATTGAGGATTGAACCCAGAGCCCCACTCATATTAGGTAGATACTCTACCACTGAGATACAAAAATATATTTTTTTCTTTTAGAAAGGTTTGGCACAGAGTATCATTTGGTAGCCCAGCCTGAAAATATTCTCCTGTTTTAGCCTACCAAGTAGCCAACATTGTACCATCAGGCCTGGTATGTGTATTACTCTGTAGATACCTCTATTTTTTAAAAAAATATTTATCACATCACCATGATTTTTGGAGGTTAGAGAGGAAAGCCTATGGACACTCTTCAGGAGAAAAGAGAAAAAGATGCAAATTCTACATGATAGGAGCTGAGCCACTTATCCAGACTTGAGGATGAGCTTCCATGTAGACAGGCAGAGAGGTTGTCAGGAGGTATAAATGGGTGGATGGATGCCAGCATCTGGCGGCTATGACAGCACAGGACACTGTGGTCAAGTGTGACTGAGATTGTTTAAATCAGACAAGGGTCATGATCCATGGGCAACTGAGCTGCCATCAGAACTCAAGGTGAGCACAAGCACTGGATAGTGTTAAAGAGATTCAGTTAATATCAAATGGAGAGCACTGCCAGGGCTCACCAGGACCTGCTCAGAGTCTGGAGTAGCATCTATTCCACATTTCCCCAGGAAAAAGGTCTGAAACCTACAAATTAGCTCTTGTCTAGTTATTGGCTTGATATCTAGAGATGAGAGACAACAGAACACAGAGTCTACTCCTGGGAGGAGTGGGGAGGCTAGAAATGCTCTGCATTTTGTTGAAGTGGAGACGTATTCATTCTGTACTATGAGACTGTGCACTTACTTTAGACTTATCCCAGCCACTTAGTCTGACATGTAGTAAACATTCAATAAATGCAGACAGAAACAAAGGTCAGTGAAATCCATGAGTGGTCAGCAGCCTCAAACAGCTTAGTCCTTTTCCTCACACACCCTGCTATCCTATACGAGAACACAGTAGTCTAGTTGGTAGAGCTGTAATCTATTATCACTACAATTCTCTATTCCATTATTTCTTATCTCACCACTTTTCAAAATTGAAAAATATAATAATACATTGAATTTGTTTCAAATCATAGCTGGTATTAATTTACCTTTCTCTTATTAAAAAATATCATACACAGTGAAGAGTGTTTAAAATACTAATGCTTACTTAAAGAAAAAATAAATCACAACATTTCCCACATTACAATCTAGAATATTATCTGAGCCCCAGGAAAGCCAAATAGCTTCTCTCCTCAGAGTTGTGCTTCCTTTCCCAGTGAGGATAATTTTCCACTAATGACATCTTCACTCACTTTCTAGTCTCATAACCTTTGCAACTATTCCCGACATTGTTATATTTACTTTATCTGACTTTGCACCCCAGTTCAGTAAAACATCTCTTCAGATCAGTTATAGATTTGTGATCTTCTGTTAATTTTCTTTGAGGTTTCTCTTCATTTCTGCCACTCAGATGCCTGAGGAGTATGCCTCCTTTTTCTTTCCAGTTGAACACTTCTGATGATCTCTGGGTTTCTCTGTCAGGAGAGTCAAACTATTTGAGCAAGTGTTAAGTATGATTATTTATTTTACAGCAGCAATTATTTATTTTACATACCAATTATTTAAAATGTAATTAGTTTAAAATTGAAGCTTAACACTTTAGAAAATGTTATCAGTGGAATTAAAGTTGAGGTGGCTTCACTTCAGAGAAATGGAGAGAGTAGAAACTGTTACAGAAGTGAGGACAAGGAAGGACATCGAGAACCTCACAATCACACACTCTTGGCTGAAGAGAATGGGAGAAATCTTCCTTTCTGGGCCAGGTTCCTAGAGAAAGAAATTTCCTTCCTTCCTTCCTTCCTTCCTTCCTTCCTTCCATATTTCCTCTTTTCTCCTTCTCTCCTCCCTCCTTCTTTATTTTACTTCTTTTCTTCTGTATTTTGTCTTCTTCCTCTCTCTCTCTCTCTCTCTCTCTCTCTCTCTCTCTCTCTCTGTGTCAGTAAGCTTAGGTGTGTGCCTGGCAGGCAGATTAAACATGATTCTTCTCATGTGACTGTCCATCTCTTTGTCCTTCCTGTCCAGACTTAGGCTACTGGCATGAAAACAAAAGTTGCTGGTATCCTGGTATCCATTGTAAGCACTGGGCTTTCAAGGTGACACAGTTCCCTGTTAATTCCTCAGCCAGCTTCAGCTATAGATTTAATCTCGGACCATGTTTGAATAGGCCCTCTGATCTCGAATCCAGTCAAAAATGCTATCAGTGGACCAGTTCTGAAAATAATTAGTTGCACTAACTTGTCAACTTGTTATGATTCCTTAACACATAGACTAAGAGCATAGTCATTTAGATTTGAATCTGAGAGCTGGATGGGGAAGGAGAGGCTTCTGGTGTCAATCTAAGACAGAAGAATTCAGTGAATTGCCCAAAGAAAAATATGACTAGACCTGGGTCTCTGTTCCCAAACTAAAGATCTTAATTCAGATTATGATTTAATGCAGTTGGTGTCTCTTTAAGTGTTGTTCTGAAACAAACAAACCAACAAACAATCCAGATGTAGGTATTACTTCCATTATTTTAAAACAATTGATTTTTATTTTTTACTTTCCTATTTTTATTTAAAGTGGGGTTGTGTGTGTGTGTGTGTGTGTGTGTGTGTGTGTTGTGAATGTATATATGTGCTTGTTTACAGTGTGTTTGTAGATGTGTGCATTCAGATGTGCATTCACATGTGTGGGCTTGCATGTGGAGGCCAAAGGCCAACATCGGGTGTCTCTCCTTGATTATCTCTATTTCTTTTTTTCATTTGAAGTTTTAATTTTTTGGGGGGAGGGAGTTCACACATAAGTACTATATTTACATCATTTCCATCCCTCTTTCTGCTCTTGGCTCTTCATGTATTTCTCCAACTCTACCTCAAATCTATGACCTCTTCTTTTAAATTATTGTTACATATACATGCATACATATGTATGTATGCAACCGACTGAGTCCTTTTAGTGTTGCTCCTATGTCTATACGTTTAAGGCTAATCTCTTGGTATTGAGTAGCCAAGCAGAGGACTCATTCTGGAGAAAAGTGGATTATCACAGTCATTGACTGCTTGACGCTCCTTGTCTAGAAGTAGACCTTGTGAGGGTGCTCCCAGAACTATGGGCATGTCTACTGGTTTTGTCATTGTGTAATCTTGTTTAGGTGCTCATATTTTGAGATGTCATGAGTACAGCTTCCAGGTCATTTGTGAAGGACATACATGTGTCCTTCACAGCATTTATCCTAGGATTCTGGCTCTTGTAGTCTTTCAGTCTCCCTCTTCTGTGATTTTAGAACCCAATGGTCAAGTTGTTTTTATAAATATAAGTAAAATTTATTATATATATTTATTTGTATAGTATAATTTTATGATATATTTGTATGTTACATTACAAATAATTATGTATAATATATTATACATTTAAAAATATATTTAAATCTAAATTTAAAAGTGCATTTCAACTAGTTGTGAGTCTTTATGATAGTCTTCATCTACTGCAAATAAGAAGCTTCTTTGCTGAGGGATGAGAGCTCCACTTGTCAGTGGCTATAAGAATAAGTATTTATAATGCAGCTAGAAATTATATTGGTTTAGGAAAATGGAGTAGTGAGTTCTCTTCTGGTACTCATGGCCATTCCAGCATACACGGTCCATGAGGCATAACTGGATATTACAGAGATACTTGCTCAGATATGTTCATTGCTGCTGTATTCACAATAGCCAGGAAATGGAAGCAACATAATTCTCCTTCAACTGATATATAATGAAATATGATACATACACATGATGGCCTTCTATTCACCTGTAAAGAAAACAAAATTTATTATGAAATCATTAAATTTGCTGCCAATTTGAAAATATTATACTGAAAGACGTAATACAGACCCAGAAAGACAAGAACTGTGTGTTGTCTCTAATTTGGGGACGTTAGCTCCAAACTTTCTCTCCATGTGTATAGTGCATAGTAACTGCGGCTATCAAAAAAATAGAAAGGGACCATGGGAAGAAGAGAAGAGACATAGCACCAGGGAGAGCACTGGTAAGTCAGGTACTCTGAGGCAAAAAATGGGGGAGGGGGGCCTTAACCAGAGGGTGAGAGAAAGCAACACAGAGAGGGAATAAGGAGTGATAAATAATGATAAGGGTGGTTGGTAAAGCTATACTGAAACATTATTTTATATTTCATATGTATATACATTACTTAAATACATATACAGTAAGCAGGTGTGAGTGCTTGCTTGTTTGTGCATGCATGTGTGTGTGTATGCATAAGTGCATATATGCACATCTTTCTCTATCTCTTGAGACAAGGTCTCTCACTGAAGCTGAAATGTAACCATTTAGCTGGACTGGCTGGCCCATTGAGCTTCCAGCATCTGCATGGCTCTGCCTCACTCTCAGGGCTTTCTTTTACAGATTTGCATCTTGCCGCTTGGCTTTTTCATGTGGTTCTAAGAGGAAAGGATCTAAAACTCACATCTTTATGATTCTGCAGCAGTCAGTTTACTGCCTGGGCCATCTCCTAGCCTGTGAAAAGTCAATTGTTGGTTATATAACAGATCTTTTCTTATAAAGGAATACGCAGGGTTCTGTTTGAAGCTGGAACCTGTCATTTTAGAGTTTAACCAGACTTGGGAGGAACTCCTGAGATAGATTCTAAGCTGTGTGTACAGTCTTAACAAACAAACAAACAAACAACACTCCCCTAAACAAAAGCGAACTAACAAAAAACCACCAAAACAAACCTTGATTTAGCTAGCTTAGGGGTTTTAGAAATGTTTACAAATAAGAGCAGAAACAAAGCGTATGCGAAGGGAGTGATCTTAAAAGGAAATATTCTGTGTCTCAGTCATCTTCATGTCCTAGAGATTTCCCAGTTGAGAACTTGAGTGGACACATGGTAGACTGGCTCTAGGAACTTTTGAATAGAAGACTTTCAACTGATAAGCCATTATTGTCCTTGTGTTTGCCCATTTATTCTGCAAGTAGAGAGAGATTGGGAGTGATACTAATGATATATGAATTCTACTTTAACTGGTGCAGCTGACTAATCAAACATTATGGAGAACTATGATGAGATAGGAAACTAAGTTCTTTCATTTTTAGATGTTTATTATTCTACTGATTTATGACTATAGAATACTGCTATCTCTTAGCCATATGCTAGTACAGATTTATCCTTGGTTGATAAACCCAAGTAAAATAGAAATAGATATGATGAACCTATGTAGGCTGCATTTTAAACTTTCTTTTCAAAATATATTCCTACATTTGCCTTTTCATTTGGTTTATCATCCTCAATTGAAACTGTCTTCTAGTGTTGAATAAAGATTTGCAATCTCCTATTTTTAAAGGGCTTTGCTTACAGATAAAATTCAATCTTCCTTTCTGGCTCAAGATGTATTACATCTGACAGGTCTTTTATGTTAAGAGCTGAATATGGAATCCCAGGTCGAAGTTGTGATTTATGCTGCCCATAAAACTTAAGGCCTTCACTCACAAAGGAAAAAAAAATCAATCAAGAACTGGTGTAAACAGATCAACCTGACCCCCATCGGCTGTGGTTTAATATTTTTTTTTCCAAGAAAGAAACATGTTTTTCAATAACTCCCTCTGATGTTAACAGGAGTCTAGTTACAGGATCACAGCTAGCTTCCTTTGGAGTAGGTGGGTATAGGCGTTCACACAGGTGGGATGATTTCAGATTTGTGGAGAAAAACTTAGTATGTCAAAAGGTGGCCCCCTCATCTGATAGATAACATCTAAAATTTCATGGTTAGAATGTTGTTCTTCTTATTTCAGCAACTCATAATTTTTGCCCCACTAAAAGAATATGTAGCCTTTGTCATTTAGTGATAGAAATTAAATGATGCAGTATCCATGTGTGTGACTACACTGATGATGGAAAATTTTGGTGTATATAGATACCAAATATGAAGGTTGGTGGGTGGTAAAGGCAACAGATGGGTCTGTCAAAGCCTCAGACATCAAGATGGGTTTAGAATTTCAGAGCCTGGAAAGAGTCTGTATGTGAATCAGGCTGGATTATAATTCTGTATAGGCTTGGGGTATTCAGTAGTGACTAAGAAAGTAACATATGGATAATAATTCAGGTACAAGACCAGTGATCAAATCTGTGACATATGGTGGTCTTACAACAGGCACGCTCATCAACTTATTCTTTAATAAAGCAAATGTGCATTGAACATCTATCATTCTCAGACATCAGAAAAAACATTCTCAGACATCAGGGGCTAACAATAATTATCATTCAGTGTTACTGGCATCACAAAATAATACTTAGATTATATTTGGAAAGTGCCTGGATGAGCATCAAGAGCACTGTAGAAGGAAGAGACAGCTCTGTGGATAATGAACGATATGGGATTATTAAGACATCTTCAAAGTTAAAAAGATGCTAACTAATATGCTAGGCAGTCAGGGACACAAGGTTCATTGGGAGGTAGCTTCTGCCAGTGGCACTGATATATAGCAGGTATTGCCAGAGAGAGTTATATATGTTAGATACCAAAGTGAGGAAAATCTTCAATAGATAGTAAATGTTGAGCAATGAGGAGTTGCTTAGCAATGTCATACATTTTTGGCAGAATGAGAGGCTCATAGGTACTAAGTTCAAGTCAAAATGTGAAGCTGGATCACAAGGTGTATTTTTGGGGAAAGTTACTGACAATTCTAGAGACTTAAACAAGGATGATTAGGGAAGTTTTATGCTAAGTGGGTTAGGGGAGAGGGTCACTGGAGATTATTTAAATAGATGGTTTGATAAGATTAGCACTCTATAGAAATAAGGAGAATAAGTTGGAGGAGTTCATTGCAGAGATGACTTTGGTTATTAACAGAAGAGACGATGACAAATGTTTGAACAAACAGAAAGCAGTAGCAACAGAAGTGGAGAAAGGGAGTCTGGTATTTGTAGAGCCTTGAGCACTGTGTGGCCTTTGGGCACTGATAGAAAATGAGTAAGAGGTAAAGGAAGAGATGGTCAGTTTGTATGTTCTCGATAGCAACATGTTAAATACAACTTCCCACAAATGGGTAGCAGGATCGGGGTGGGTAGTTGGCATAAGAAACAAATCAACTTTGAACTAACTGAATTTAAAATGCTCAGAAATACAGCCAGTTCCAAAGATCCAGAAGAATTTTAAAGGAGTGGTTTCAAACTTGAAAAAGACTGTGCAGATTTGGAGTCATCAAGAAATTTGTAAGAGTTGACATTGTAGATACGGATGAGTTCTCCAGGAAAGCCTATTGAACGTTGACATTAGTCAGTTAAACAAGGAGCTGAAAGAGAGATGTTTTGAAAAAAAAAAAACTGAAAAACAGCAGAGATGAAAAAAAAAAAAAAAACCCAGTTTCCATTGTCCCAGAACTTGAGAAGCAAAGAATCTCTCTAAGAAGTAAATGAATAGAAAACAAAATATTGTATCAGTACAACAGTCTATTATTCAGACATAAAAATCCATGCATGCAATGGATATGGGAGGGGCAGGGGAACCTTTTCTAGCTGAGTACCTATTGACAGTTGATGGCTGCTAGGGAAGGGAGAGTCATATCCTTAGAGGGTGGTCCTTGGCAGATTGACCAGGCTTGAGAGATGGATCACACCCATGCTTATAGCGGTAGCCCAAATTGGAGTCTGGGGAGATATATACATATATATGAAGTTGAAAGGTGAGGCGGGGAGATTTCAAAGGTGTTAAGATGAAGAGTGAGGTGAATATTATCAAAATATATTCAATGTATGTATGAAGTTTTCAAAGAACTAATAAAATATTATATTAAAAAGCATAAGTACCCCCATATCCCACAACATGGATGAAAGTTGGAAAACTTACGCCAAATCCATATTACATGATTCCATTTATGTTAATGACCAGAAGGGACAGATGGAAATAGAAAGTGGATTAATCATTTCTTCAAGTTGTAGAGGATGAGGGGAACAGGATTATAGCTGAAAGCAGAACGTTTCCTGTTGTCTATGGGGATGACAGGCCATGGATATGTTAAAAATGTTGATTTGTATTCTCAAAATGAGAGACTTTCATTATATGGCATGTTTCTCAGAAAACTGAAAGGAAAGAGGATACAGGAAAAATGTCTTAGTGCAGTAGAAAGGTCTGTTAAAAACAAAAGTAGGACCATCTCTGCCAGCTCAGGCAGCATGGAGAAATCATTTAAAACACAGTAGGGATGTTTGTGATGATTGGAGGGGAAGTACAGACGAGAGTTGTTTGAGGAGAGAAAAACATGATAAAAATCTTTCAAAACTCTGGCTGGAGAAGGGGCTGAAAGGGGGAAGTTAAGGCCCAAGGCAGTGTTTCTTTACGATGTGGAAAGCCACAACATATTTACACAGGAAAAGAACCAAAAGGATATGGACGATTTGAAGTGTAAGAGTGAGGCTGAGTGGGAGTACATGACAGGGCTCATGGCACAGGAAGGAGGCAGCATAAGCAATGGGGGAAAGGCAAAGCTGGAGTGTTTGTACTTGGGAAGAGGCATGCTGTCAAAGTCCTCTTAGTGGGGTGTCATGGTCACATATTCTAGGGCAGGCACCTGGTCTGGAGCTGGTTAGAACTCCTGCCATTCTCAATCATGAGTTTTATTGAGGTTTTGAACTTGCTACAACCTTACTAGTTCTTCTGTCTGGTGGCATGGTCCACAGTGCCACAAACTTCTGGAAATGCTGTGTAGCTCCAATTCTCTCACGAAGTTAGGGGACAACCATTGTTGAGTGGTATTTGACTTGGTACATGGTTTTGGAGAACTTTTAATAGTGAAGGAAGTAGAGCAAAATGGTTTCTTGGGCACTGCACACACATGATACACACACACACACACACACACACACACACACACACACAGTAACAGAACATTCATAAACATAAAAATAAAATAATTAAAAAACAATGAATGAAACAGTACCGATAACAATAAGAAAGATAGAGAATAAGAAGACAAAGATAAAAAGATGACAAGGTAAGAAAGATGGGGTACAAGAAGAAGAAGAAAAAAAAGAACAGAGACATAGAATGGAAACAAAGGGAAAGCATTGAGCATTCAGTTTGTGCTAGCATTGGTCAGACTGCTTTTCAGTGAGTTAAGAACATACACAATCTATTTTTACACACAAAGGTGCTTAGAGAGATGAGTCACCTGCTCCAGGTGCCACCAGAGGACTCTTGGAGAACAGCAATGACATTTGAGGTGAATGAGCCATTGGTAGTCTCCTAGCCTTGGTCCATAAATGGAAGCTGCAGAGGAGGCAGAGTCTTGGAATAAAATGATGCCAGCTTTGGAGAGGATGAAGGGCAAAGATGTTTTGGAGCAATCTGGGTCTGATAAGATCAAAAGGGCACAGTGAATTACAGGGGCTCAAAAAAGACCAAGGATAAGAATAATTACAAGAATTTGGGTCTTAGAGAAGTATCACATCTTGTAAAAAAAATGGGAGTATGATGAAGAATTCAGTTTGAGAGGCTAGGGAACTGTTAGCTGTCCTTAAATAACTTAAATGTACCAAGAGCTATTATAGTGAATAGATACTACTGTAATTATTATAAGATTGGTGCTGTCACTCACATTTGAAAAATCAAGAAACTGTATATTTTGGGGACTAATTTACCTAAAGTATTGTATACAAATCCACTCAAGGTGAATTTTGCTCTAGAAGTGTTGGTTTTGGAAATGACAATAAGCCATTCTTCTGCACACAGATGACAGCAGTTGCTTGAGGCAGAAAGAGGCGTAGTTCAGAGGTCAAAGTTTCCTATTATGTCTATGAAATAACAAAGCTTTGGGCCAATAGCATGTGTTAGAAGCCAGTCAGAAAACAAGGGGTAATCTAAGACAAGATAAACTTGTTTATGGACATAAATACTTCCATTTAAAAAAAAATCTCAGCTCATAGGTAGGAGACATTTTTATGTGAACTCAGTATATGTGTATATACTTATAGATATGAATAACCCAGATGTCTCTGCATACAATACATAACAGCTCACAATATACACCCGTATTTTATGTATTCTTTAAAAAAAAAAATACGTGTTGCTTAGCAACCCACTCAGTTCATTTCATAAATTGATTCCAGGTCAGATGCACGGTTTGAAAACATTTTCCTACAGTTACCTTCAAAAACCCAGGGTGTTAAAGTGATACTGTGAATGCTCAGGTTTGAGTGGTCCACTTAGAATACTAGCAGATATTAACGATGCCCAATGAACAAGTTTCTACAATTCACAGAGAAACTGTATCAACATCCCCATCTTTAAGGCTCACTTTCATTCTGTTTCCCTGACCCAATATTTGTTTTCTTCTCCCTTAATTTCCTGTTTTTCACTCAACTTTCCTCAGTCCATTTGGTTTGGAAATTAATTCTTCCTGGGTTTGTTCTTCTTTTTATTGTTTTTTCTAAATGAATTAAAATAATTTTAAGGCTGACCTTTCCACGTCATTTTCACTCCCCCCTGTGGTTGGTTTATGCCTAAGTATACTGTACCGCAGTAGGAGAGTGAACGTTTTATTGTGTGCTGCATAGTTTTCATTATATAATAATTTAATTACATGACAAATGAAGTTGCAAAACTGATGTTACTCACAGCACCTCTCACAGTGCTGCCAAATGCCCTGAGTTAACCTAACACTACCAGGAATGAATCCTGTGGACCCAGAATCCACAGCTCCTGGAATGCCAGATGAAGTTTGTCATCCGTTCTGAAAGCAGAGAACCAGATTAAATAGCCTGAGATATCAATAGCTTGATGTTCTCTTGTCCCTCTGTGATGTCTACAACCTGGGGCTTCCTATGAATACACCATGCTATGGACGTTTTGAAATGCACTCTATCAACAAGCACAATAGTGACGTGACAGTCGTAAATGAACAGGAAATGTGTCTTGGAACTTTTTCTTTGTATAGTGATTATTGGAGGATTCTAAGAAGTATTGACTTTGGGTTTGGATTTGCTTCTGAGTTAGAGAAACCGAGGGCTGTGAGTGAAAGTGGCTTAGTTTAAGGTTGCCCAGCATCTAGTGCAGGAAGCCAGGGCTAGATTTAAGTGCTGGACTTGGATAACCCCTAAATTGAAACATCTGTCAAATCTCTCTGAGCTAATGTTTTCTCAAAAAAAAAAAAAAAGTTGGCTATATCTGTCAGTCACTTTAGAGTAACCAATTGGATAGAAAGTCAGGTAGGGGTACATTGGGAAAACAACTTTGATTTTGTTAGCATAGTTTGCTGATGGGAAATTCTGCTGGATTGCTGGACTGATTTTTACTTAAGGCTTGAGCCAGTTTAGGATCATTTAAGATCCCAAGTCAAATTGTTTCCATCAGAGTTTTGTGGATTGTGCCCTCGCAGGTTCCATTGTCCATCAGGATACTTAGCAACCACAGCAGCTTAAAAATTTCTAGTATTTGAACTCTATTCAAATATATTTTTAACCATCTTGGAGATGTTTGTGATGAAAATGCTGGAAATGTCTCGGGTAATAAGTGACACATTATTGGCACACAGAGACCTTGGTTCATTCATTTATGAAACAATAAAATTTTGGATTATAGCCTTTCAGCACTTAGCTTCTTTGTGGGAGACAAAACTCATTAAGATACGTATGCAATGAACTCACAGTGCAGTAGAGGAGCTATTCTATTCACAAGTGCTAACACGGAGCAAGGTAAATATAATTGTTTGTTTAAAATGAGGTAGATTGACTTAATTATAGGAATAGTGTAACTGGAAGGAGAAAGTAGGAATTAATTTATACTTCTGAAGATGATAAATTTTCATTAGTAAAGGAGATTTGGTAAAGGTAGAGGTGAGGGATGGTAGAAGTGCTAATTAGTTGCATGAAAATTGCAGAAAATTTCCATAGAAAGTTATGCCCATTAGCCCAGAGCACCAGCTGAAGACTGAAGAAGAGATCATTCAAAGTTCTTGACATGAAGCTGAAGATATTATAACTAGTTTCCAGGAAATGAAGAGCCTTGTTAGAATTTTAAGTAGAGATTGACAAAACCAGAAATTAATTCTCAAAAAAATAATTTTTCGGTAAGAGGCATGCTGGATTAAACAGTCAACCTGGATATGGGTTAGTGGGTCTAAAGACTCGGTCCCATGATTCAGGGCCAACTTTCTGCCATGCTTGAGATCTCTCATCTTCAACAGTATAGAAAGTGACCTTAAAAACAAACAAACAAACAAACAAACAAACAAACAAAACAAAACAGCTCCTTTACTGCTTTGACAGTCATTGAATCTGTGAAGCAAATTCTTTGGAATCATAACACTTACCATGAAGGTGATACTGAGGTAGGCAGAGTGCTAATATAATTGCTTTGTGTGGCACCTGCATCGTAGTAGAAACAGGAGACGCTTATATTGTTAATAAGGTTTATACAAGATACAGTACGGTGCCTTACAACTGTAATGCCAATACTCAGGATCTCAATGAATTTGAGGCAAGTTTGGTGAACACAAAGAAATGTATGCTGAGATCCTGTCTCAAAAATAAAAAAAATTTATATTGGAAGAGAAAACCATAGTGACGGTGTTTATATCTTTTGAAGGAATTTGAGTAGGAATGGGCTCTCATTCTGGTTTTAGCTGTGTTTGTTAGACAACGGTTGATGAGAATGGTCTGTGTAGACAACATTGTCTCTTGAGTCAGTAACTGATGGCCTTGTCTTACTGGGAACATTTTACTTTCTGTTCTTTTAGTATATGTGGATTCTTTTCCCATGTTACCTTCTGTTTCTCCCCGCCCCTTTGTCTTTCTCATTTTCTCTTCGTTCCTCTTGAATCTTCAACCTCTGCTCTGTGTCTGCTCACAAGGGTCACCATGACCTTTTTTTTTCTTGGGAAGAGAGATGATGCGCTAACTTGATAATTATTGTTTGGAGTGGGTCACTTTTCATTTTAGCTAAAATATCTCAGAAATCTCAGTGTCTACCCAAGTGTCTTGCACACTGCTAGAAGACAGTAAACTACACCCCCATTATTATTTTAAGAGAAACTGAAATACAATTTCAAGCATGTCTGTGTCCTTAGTAATGAAGACTGACTTAAGTTTTTAGAAAACACATGTTTCAAATAAGTGATCTTGTCTTTTTGTTTTTTTTTTTTTTTTAATAAAGTACCATAATACTGTAAATGTATGTTCTGACTTTTGGGTTAAATATACATTTACCATACTCATGAAAGCTAAATAAATATCTATACCCCATAGGTAATAGATATCAAAGAGATAATATTCTTTGGATTTTTTTTTTACCTATTTCTTTTGGAAAAACTAAAATGAAGAGAGAAAAACAGAAAAACTCTCTATCTCACACACACCCACAGGAAGAGAGAGAGAGAGAGAGAGAGAGAGAGAGAGAGAGAGAGAGAGAGA
>JANHMN010000009.1:55725050-55743430 GCA_030674055.1 Rhabdomys pumilio | reverse complement strand
AGAGAGAGAGAGAGAGAGAGAGAGAGAGAGAGAGAGAGAGAGAGAGAGAGAGAGAAGACTCTGGAACAATGTAGCCAGCATTTTCATTGGCAGACTCCAGTAGAACCATTAGAGTCATTAAATGAATGCATTGTTTTGAGGGTTTTTTGGCTCAGTGTTCCCCATTATTAAGGAAAAAGAATTGCACTTTTGCAGAGAAGAGAGATTTCATGCCAGTAAACTTGAACCCTCTTAGATGGCACACAGTAGACTAACAGGATGGGGAGCTAAGAAACTGTAGACCCTGCAAGTTCTCAGGTGCCAAGTGTAGTATTGGATCTGATCGAGATTATTTTCTCCCTTTTTCTTTTTCTGGTTAAAAAGGAATCAGAGCTTTCTCAAAGTTCCTTTAATAAATTATATGACTGCCTTTTTATATCTGGCAAGGAAGTTGCATTAGACTCTTTTCTTAGAAGCACAGAGCATTGATCTGAGATACCCAATCTCTTTAGTCTAAAAATAAACCCTGGGTTCTAGGAAAATATGTGTTTGTGTGTGTGTGTGTGTGTGTGTGTGTGTGTGTGTGTGTGTGTGTAGAAGAGGCAAATAGAAAATGCTGAATGTAAAATATACTCAGCTATTAGATCCTGGAGTTGGAAATGTGGTGTCTTTTTTTTTTCTTTTAAATAAAGAATGATGCTGAACAGAAGACTCATCCATCCTTCTGTTTACCAGGTCAAGAGTGTGTTTAGGAGAAGGGCCAGGTTAAAAAGCTAAGACGAACTCACTGGTCCTTTCTCCTGTATGTTTCTATTTTCTGTTAGTCAGAGCATTGGACTGACTCCAGATTTCTTTGCTTGGCTCCAGATTTCATTCCAAATGCAAATAGAGCTCAAACAAAAGACAACAAAACCTAAAGTCAGCACCAAGATACTCTTTGTATAGAAAAACATGGCCTCCAAGCTTTACCTCAGGCCCATTGCTCCTGTCTGTACATCTAAGGCCTTCCACAGCACAAAACAGACATTCTAACCCAAATCCAATTTTCTCACTTTATGCTTGGAAAATCAAGGAGCTTTTCTTCTAACATAAGACATTTTCCTTGTGCTTTTGCAAACAACAAAGAAAAACTATTGTGTTCAGTCTTACGTCCATATTCCCTTGCCTACTTTCCTCTATCCTTCCATGATATTTAAAAAGACGGCTGATCATGAAACCATAGTGGACTGTGAGAATATATTCCACTGGGTTTTAAGTCATCAGGAAGTGGCACTTTCAGATGTGTTTGATAAGACTGAGATGAATGGTTGTTGTTTATGTATGTTATGTTTTGTGATGTGCCTAATACATACCTGATCTCATTTGATCTGTTTGGCAGTTTTGGGAAGTTAGCATTAGGAACATGCTTTGTGGGCTTTTATTGTGTTTTATTTATTATATGAGGGTATGTGGGGTGTTTGTTGGGGGGCCATGTATTGAGGAAGGCATGTGGAGATTATAGGACAACTGAAGAAGTTGGTTCTTTCCCTCCACTACGTCAGTTCTGGGGAGCAAACTCAGGTCAACAGGCTTGGCAGCAGGTGCCACTGAACCAGCACATAGGCCCCCAGCTATTCTTAGTATTAAGATTACTTTATGTTACTGATTATTAGAGTTGTATAATGTCCCCTAAGTCATTAAAGGAGAAAATGGCAAGGCCCAGAGAAACCCAGGCAATTTAAATTCAGAGGTAAAATATTTATCACCTCTCATGCCATACCCTTTAAAATTTAAATGTATCTTAGGGGCTTTATTTTTTAACAAGAGGTTCCAGAATTTGCAATAATCTACATTTGTAATAAGGCAAATTTTCACCTGAAAGGAGATGGGTCTTCAGAATTTGTATGTTGTCATAAAACTATAGATGTCATAGGTGTGCTGCTATATAGGCCTCTTGTGATGAGAAGCAGACACACTTGAGCATAGGTAGGAACAAGATGCAGGAGGGCCAACTCAACCACTGTCAGGATCTCCAGAACTGCCTCTTGAATCTGTGACAAAATCAATATATTCCCCCCACAAATAATACAGATAAAATTGTGACACAGAAAAGATTGCCCACCTCTGGACTTTCCTTTTCATCCACAAATGCTCCATTTTTCCTGGGAAGAACTAAAGTCATTCTTTCTTCCACATAATGGCCCTGAATGATTTTTGAAGACAAAAAATTTGCCTTAAAAATAGATATTGCTGGTCATGGTGGTGCATGCCTTTAACCGCAGAACTGAGAAGGCAGAGGCAGGCAAATCTTTGAGTTTGAGGCCAATTTGGTCTACATAGTGAGTTCCAGACCATCCAGGACAACATAATGAGAACCTGTCCCAAGAAAACTTAAGCTGGAAAAAGTATAATTGTTATAATTCTATGCTGTTTGGCTTGTTAAATGATAATAATTGCTATGAATAACTGATTGCATATTCAGTTAAGTTAAAGCAACATATGTGAGGCAGTTAGTGGTAGCATGTCTTTAATTCCAGCCTTTGGGAGGCAGAGGTATGTGGATCACTGAGTTTCAAGGCCAGCCTGAGCTACAGATTTAGAGTTAAAGAAATAACACAGCTAATCATGTAAATTATTATTTTTCTAATAGTATAGGAAGTAAATAATAGAAATAAACATATCACATGTTAGTAAAATTAATTTCCATGGGTTTATAATGTGAGTATAAACATTTTAAAAATTCTCTTTATAGTCTAAATTGTTGAGGCTGAGCATGTAGAACTTTTATTATGAAAAGAGAAAACTTTTATTATGAAAAGAGAAAAAGCTACATAGGAAGGACAAGAGAAGTCAAAGGAATAAAATAATTAACCAGCGTAGTTTTGCTTGAGAGGACAGCTATAAACCACTTGGTATTTCTGGAGGCAGAAACATGAGTGAGAGAGGGGAAGTAATGCCTAGTTGGATTGTTCCTGGAGGTTCACAGTAACTATCTGAGGAAGAGGAAGCCATGGGCCAGAAGACAGTAGATCACAGCTATAGATTGGATAAGCAATAATCATGTCAGTGATTATTGTGACAATGATTAAAATGACAATGATGGAAATGAAATCAATGAATAGGTAAAATCCGTGAGCGTCAATGATAGAGTCTATATCCATGGTGATCATGAAAATGGAAGGGAAAGGATGGCTTCTATGTTGAAAAAAAAATTATGTCAGACATGGCAGCTCATGCCTGTAATCTCAGCACTTGGAAGCTGAGGCTTTTAATTTTATACCAGTCTGGTTTAGAGTTTGTCTCAAATATCAAAACAAAAAAAGCAAAAAGAAAAAAAGCAAAAAGAAAGAAAGAAAGGAAGGAAGGAAGAAGGAAATGAAAGAAAGAAAGAAAAGAAAGAAAGGAAGAAAGAAAAGAAAGGAAAGGAAGAAAGAAAGAAAAGTGACCTTTGATTGCTCTTCTAAGCATTGACATTCGGGAACCATATACAGGAACATTGACTCACCTTTAATATAGAAAGAACCATGGCTAGAGCACTGCCATTTTTTGTCAAGAAATACAGTCACAAGTGGTTAAGAGACTTGGTTCATCTTACATTTATGAGGTATTATATCTCTCATATGAGAGTGTGAGAATTGGGTTAAATTGAGTTAGAGTTCACTGAATGAAAAGCTTACAAGGAGAATGACTATTTATTCTGTCTTTCTTAGGTACACACCAAGTACTGTGTGTAACATGACATTTGGCCCATGTCATTCAGGAGTTGATTAGTATTTGGTGAGACAGATGAATCTGGGTCACAGAGCTCACAGCAGCAGAGCTGGAATGTAAATCCTATCTGGCTGAGTCTAGATCTATGTTTAAGGACCTCAGTATACAGCATATTTCTGTCATATTTTTTATGTGTGGTCAGATAGTAAATACTTAGGATTTATGGGTTTCTGGGCCACATAAAATATTGTTTCTTGCATTTTTCTTGTGTTTCCCTTTTTTCCCTGTTTTACAACTCTAAAAAAATATAAAAATCAATTTTAGTTTATAGGTTATATGAAAGTTAGCCACAGGGTGCATTTGGACCATGGTTTTCAGGCTCCTTGTACACACACACACACACACACACACACACACACACACACACACTCTTTTTAGAGTACACTGGTGGTGAAAGGGTATGTGGGGTAGAAATAGAAAAGTGGAGAAATAACTTAGCCGTAGGTTTCCAGGGGAAAGGGAAATCCAGCTGGAATGGAATACCCATGGTAAACACAGGGAAACCACAAAAGCATGAGTCACCACAAGACCATAGTCTGTGTAAGATCACTCAGCCAGCAAATGATCCTCAGATGGCTTCAAACATTGAAGTCAGGGGCAGTAGAGAGTAAAGGGTTGAAGAGGGAAACTGTTCTCTTGGCCCTTCTGGAGAAGAAAATGGAAGAGGACGCCACAAAGCATGCCTTCCCGGGTACCTACTCACAGAAGAAAGGAAAAGAGTAGAGTCAAGCCAGGGAGAGGGCACTGATCAGGCTGGGTGATCTCTGGGTAACTGAAGAATCCTCTTTTCCTGGCCACCAACCACTTACAACTTGCATGTTGGTAGCTGCTAGTCCTGGTGGCTACTAGCCTCTAGAAAGGCTCTAGAGAGTTAAAGCTTATAATAATGCAAAAGGCAAATAAAACTTGTCCCATCTACTAAGAAATATGGCTACCAAATGTCTCTAAAGACTCCATAGACTTAGCTGGGGAGAAAGCAGAGTGAAGACTCTTCTGTCCCTTAAGGCACAGTGAAAAGTGAACGCCTACTGTTGGTTCAAGATACTTCTGGGGAAGTTGTAAGATCCACCAGAAAGTCCCAACAAGTTTTGAGTAACATATCTTTGTGTTTATGCATCTTCTTACAGGCAAAGAGACTTGTACCTGAGTAAGTGTTGGGTACTATCTTTTCTCATCTCTCCTTTGCATTACCTGTTTCAAAGACAGTCAAATATTGATGTCATATGACTACTTTCTGAATTATAGTTCATGTATATTGCAGTGCGACTATTGGAAGCCCTTTTAAGGACTCATTATTAAGAAAGATGTAGACTATAATTAGTCAAGATGTACTGTGTTCAGAGAAAGGTACCTAAAGTTATTCATTCAGTGTGGTAAGGCCTAGTCCAGAGGGGCATAGTGAGCTAAGTGGTTTCTAAGGACTGTAGCCAAGTGTAGATGCAGAGGTTGGAGCTAATGCCTTAGAAACGTTCCTGGAAAGAGGTACTACACTAACTTAAACATACATTTATTTATTTATTTATTTATTTATTTATTTATTTATTTATTTATTTGTGTGTGTGTATGTATGTATGTATGTATGTGTATGGTGGATGTGAATGTGGATATGAATATGCTGTGGCACTCATGTGGACACTAAAGAACAACTTGTGTGAGTTGGCTCTCTTCTTCTGTCATCTAGGGTGTAAGAATTGAGCTCAGATCATCAGGGTTGGCAGCAAGCACCGTTATCTGCTGCTATGCATCCTGCCATTATTACTCTAACTTTTGACAAATGAACAGTTAGAAAAAAAAAAACCTCACTGAACCCCAGCCACCTAGGCATAAGAAAGATGTATTTGATTTTGTTGAATAAAGATGAACAAAGTATAGGTATCAAGCGATTGTATAGGGCATAGAAGGAATAATGACCAGGGATAAAATAAAACAGGGAGATAGGACCAGATACGGCAAGTCCCTGACATTTAAGTCATTTGATTTTTGTCTTAAACACTATTAGAAATGTTTTAAGGAAAAAAAAGTCTTAATTGTATTTTCATGAGAGAAATAGAAGCGAATGGTAAAAGACTAGAAATGTGTGAGCAAAAAAACAACCATGGAAGTATGATAATTTGAAGCAGTTGAGTGGATGACTGGGAGTGGCAATTCTAGATTTGTTTAGAGTATAGAACTTAACTCGTCTGGTGATTGGCTGTGGAACTGCAAGGGAGGAAAGAGTTTAGGACCATTCTCTTCAAGGACTTAGATAAGATACACAATAAATGTGGGCAGGCTCTCTTCACAAGAGTAGTTAAGGTGAGGCAGGTCTTTATGAAAGTAATTATTTTGATCATGCCCTAAGAGAGATTTCAGATCATTGTGGTGAATAAGGTGTAGCAGTGATAACAGCTCTGTCCCTGCTTATAGGAGCACAAGGCAGTGGCTGTTCATATGATCTAGGAAGCAGACAGAGAGCAAGGTAGAACCAAAGACTGGCATAAGCTTAAAAAGCTTTCCCTTAGTAACATACTTTTACCAGCCAGACCCATCTCCTACAGATTCCAAAGAGTTTTACAACCTGGGGGTTTAGTGCTCAACACATGAGCCCATGAAGGATATTTCAAATGTAAATACTAACGGGTCTTAGTGGTGTTGAGTGCCTCATCATGTTTATAGCAAGTAATGGCTGAGTTCTCAGGTACTTTTAAGGAGAAATTATGAATGGAAATGAGGGTATGGGGTCATTAGTTTATGAATCCCTTCTGATCTTAGCCAGTTAATCCTCCTGTATCCCCTGCAGGATACTGCCTCTAGTTTGTTCTCTTTTAATGCTGTTTTATACTTTTTTTAAAACTAATGTCTTTATGCCTCTAATTTCACTCTTCATTCACAGAAGATCCCTCACCCACTTCACGATGGGTACAGCATAAACCAGAGGCATATTTGTTCTGTAATGTCATCAGCTCTCAAAACCATCTCCGTTCTCCCTCCTCCTCTAGTGCATGGGCATGACACGTGTTCTTCTGTGTCCAACATGTGAAGCCTGAGTCAGGGCTTTGGGCTCATATGATTTACTGAAGAGTATTTTTTTTTTTCACCACATAGCAGTGAAGGGAACAGGATAAACCATGGCAGAGGGCCCAAGCAAGGATGCAATTTCACTTGGGGTCTAGCCTCGCCAATCTCAGGAAACTCAGAAGCATGGATTGCATTCTGGATTTAGCCTACATTTGGGGCAAAGACATTGGCTCTTTGTACCTTTCTGTTAGTGAGTCATTGACTACAAGCTGCTTCTGGGAGGGGGCAAAGATCTCCTGTGATCCAGTTGCTACTTGGCTCAGGGATTTTTCCAAAGAAAGTCAGCTGTTAGCAATTGGCGCTTGCTCAGAGCAGCTGGGGATAGGGGACTCTAGGTGTGTTGTGCACGGACATCTCTCATCTGGGTAAGGTAGATCTCACCTGTTGGCCTCTGTGTCACATCTTTTTAGTCATCTCTGCTCTTTTGTCATTCTTAATCCTCAGGTTCTCTGGCTTCTTTCTCTCTAAGCAATGTCGTAATGCCTAAGTCCGTGATAGTAACTTTCCATTCTCCTCTCCATCCGGGTTTATCTCTGCCTCTCCTACTCATAATCTTTCCCTTCATGATCAAAACTCTTGTCTGTGCCAGCTACTTCCTACAGCATGCCCCTCACGCCCACCTCAGCACTGCTCTCTCACCAACTGCAGTCTGGTTTTTGTCTCAACTGTTGTATGGAAATTACTTTTGTCAAAGGACCTTCTCCTTATTTCTACTCCTGATAGACATATTTCTGTTCTTCTTTTATTTCAACTGCCAGGAACATTTGGAATGATCTCTCTTTGCTGAGGAAGCCAGCACCGCTGGATGTCTTCCTGCCTCCTCTTTGCTCAGCCTCAGGCATCTCTGCCAACTCCATTTCTTCTCCTTACTTTTGAAAATTCACTGCTCTACAGCAATTACCTCGTGTCTCTACTCATTCTGTATATCTTTCTTTCAGTCAGGCTGGGAACTTTCAAGTTTTTGAAAAGATTTCTTCCTTCATATCCCATAAATTGTAAATCAAAGCTAAACATGGTCTTCTTTAAGCAAAGAAAAATTAACATTGCTTCTTTTTAGTTTCAGATTGAAGAATTCAGAGAATTTGTTTTGAAATTGATTTTTCTCACTATCACCCTATCTCCCATTTCCCTAAACATGTGCTATACTGAGTGTCTATCTACCAGGAAGGCAATCATGGCTCATTCATTTATTTCAGACCCTTCTTGTTTTTAAAGATTTATTATTTTATGAATGTGAGTACACTGACACTCTCTTCAGACACACCAGAAGACAGTGTTGAATCCCATTACACATGGTTGTGAGCTAGCACATGGTTGCTGGGAATTGAACTCAGGACCTCTAGAAAAGCAATCAGTACTCTTAACCACTGAGCTGTCTCTCCAGCCCCAGACCTTTCTTTGCAATTTAGTTTTTAATGTTCTCTAATGTCATGTATAGTTTAAACATGCAGGACCACTTATCTACTTCTCTAATACAGATGTTTAATTGGATATCACAGGGTCCATAAATTCTCACTAAATTTGGAGCTTCTGTGTGACATACTTATTCAAATATAAACTCAGAAAGCCATTTTTTAAATGTAAGCCTCACCCTGTAGTCGGGCTGGTTGTGAGCTTGGATGTTCCTGACATACCTTCCCTTAGCACAGGCATGTGGCATCACCACATCCAACTCAAGGGATCATTCTGAATCTCCCTTTCTCACCCTACCCCATCTAATTAGTCACCAGCTTCTCTTGGTTCTGTTGAGGAATACACCTGAAAGCCAACCACGCCCTTTGAGCCATCTACCTTGCTTTGTGGGTTGCATCTTTGACCTCCTTCTCCACATTTTTTCTCAAGGGTGGTCTCTCTAAAAGGCAACTTCAATACTGTTCCTTCTTCTTGTAAAAAGAAGTCAATGTCTGAACATGACGAGCAAGACTCCAGGACTTGAGTGCTGTTGACCATTCCAGCACCAGTCTTTCCAGTTTCCTACAACTCTTATCAGCAAATTCCTTTCTGTTCTCCAGGTCTTCATACAATGGCCACCTCTTCTTTCCTTGGCTCTCCCTACTCTGAGACACTCCTTTTCATTGGCTAGGTTTCCATGTAGATGCCAATTCTAGGAAGACACTGCTAACTTCCCAAGTCCTAGTTGGGTGAGCCTGTTTGTTCTTGGTCTCCTACAGCACTGGTTATTTTTCCTACCCAAGCGCCTGCTGAGCTCTGTTCCTTGGTGGCTTTGCTGTTAGGTTCAGAGTTCTATGAAGGTAGATATGATGGCTGAGCTTGTTCAGTAGTGAATTCTGCTGGTGAGCATAAAGTTTAATACTTAAGAATTGTTCTATAAATTCCTTCTGAATTAATAAGTGTGTGAACTAATTTCTAAAGTTAATGTGTAAATGACTTCTGATTATTGGTTTTCTTATGGAGCACATTTGTTTCTGCTGTTTCAGTAAACCTGGAAGCTGAAAGTTTAATTTGACACAAGTATATTGGAAAAATGACCCGGCTTTGAGGCAGCATATATGTGTCTATATGCAAGAGTGTATGTGATATATTTACAGAAGAATGCTATGTTGGAAAATGGGATTTGAAGGAACAGTTTTAAGATACTCTACATGGAAGAAAGAGCTTCATGAGGAGAAAGAACTAACACGGAGAATGATTAGATAACTAAGTAGCTGCCTGGGTTTCTATCATTAGCTGGAATGCATTGTGTCTACTCCAGTTATACACAAGGATGGTTCCTCCTGGGGAAAGCTTCCTATTTTTAAACCCAGCATAAATCTTGTGGAATTGCACTACCCAGACCCCAAAAGTTTATCAGAGTAGAATGCTTTTGCCTTTAGTCACCACACAGACAGCTGTCAAAGACAGAGATGGGAGGTGTCTTTGCATGGAGTTACTGCATATACTTATTTATTTCTTGCTGTTTACCAGAGGAATCAGGTCCTACATGATACATTGAAATCTCAAGCATTTTGAAATGTAACAGAACCCCGTAATTCTGAGGATACTTCACAGCTGGACAATATCTGTGAACTGGGGTGGGGGTAGGAATGGCACCGTCTCTGTTTTATTTTCCACTTTGAGATCATTTTTACTATTAATATTGTCAGCTAGTACTGACAAACAATTTCAACTGCCCAAACTTAAAAAATAAAATACGCAAATGTGCAAAGCATATCACTTCAAATCCAATATTTATTTCAGTTCCTTCTAGAAATCCATTATCTACATTAGAATGTATTTGTACTTCTATTTAAGTGTGATTACATTGTACAAATAATCTGCTGAAGATCACATTAGTCTGTTTGTGCTGTTATAACAAAATGCCCAGGACTGGGTAATTTATGAAAAGACTATAGAGAAAACTAATTTTTCCCAATCTGGCATCTAGAAAGTCCACTCCCAAATCATGACATCATAGTTATTGTTGAGTGAGAACTATTCTTGGCTTCTAAGACAGCAACTAGTGGTTTTGTTTTCTGGGGGAAAAAACCATCCCCTCATAGAATAATCCTAATATTTGGGACAAGCAGTTGCAAATCTATAATTATTCACATTTTCTTGCATTTTATACAGATCTCATATTTCTCAAATGCTGTCTTAGAGCTTCTATGTCTATGATAAAATATGGTAACTCAAAGCAGCTTGGGACAGAAAATATTTATTTTGCTAATACTTCAATGTCATAGTCCAGGAAGTCAGGGCAAGAGGAACCTAGGGGCAGGAACTGAAGCAGAAGCCAAGCTGGCATGCTGCTTTCTATGACTTGCTCAGCCTGATTTTTTGTAGTACCGAAGACCACCATTCCAGTGGTGGCACTGCCCACAGTGAGCTGGGCCCTCACATACTAATAATAAATTAAGAATATATAATACAGGCTTTCCTACAGGTCAATATGGCATGAGGGAGGGGTATCCTCTCAATTCAGATTCCCTCTTCTAAAGGGACTCTCATTTGTGTCAAATTAACATTAGGCAGCACAATGCCCTCTTGAAGTAAGATCTAATATCCCCTAAGGAATCTACTTTCTTGAGGGAATCTCACAAAATAATCAGAACACCGAAGAAATGAAAGAAAAATTGCAAGTTTGCTTTCCTGATATGCATAGGTATGTTGATACCAGGAATCACTTTTCTACCATGTAAAAAAACTTATATAATTAACAATATTATGAAAACATTCCTCAAAACTGACACTGTTTGTTGTAGTAATTATTTAATCTCAATCGGGGGTTACTACCTTGCCTTTTATCATTTAGTTTCCTGATAAAAAGACACAAAACCTTTATATTTATAAGACTTTAACACACCAGAGTTGAACAGATATCTACACACCAAGCTATTAGAATCTATTTCCCCATCAATAACCCCAAATTATAACTTGCCATGTTTCATCTGAGTAGCTCTTAACTCCAGTTGGCCAGCCCTCATGGCCATGTTTTCATGACTCACCTACCCTATGGTATCTTCTCTCTCCACTTTTTTCTCTGTCTTCGTGGTCCCTGCCTCAGACTCTCAGCCTGGGAACCCCAACTCTGCCTGTATCTCTTTTGCCCAGTTACAGGCTATAGGCATCTTTATTCACTAATTAAGATTAACTTGGGAGCAAGGTTGTATAGTATCACTTGGGTCTAAGTAGACTCTCCTCATCCTTAGGGGCAACCAGGGACAATATTTAGCATTACAATACATAACAACACTTTAAACCTCAACAATTTTCTTTACTGATCAGTAACATCCAAGCCTTTCCTTTTCTGGCTACTGGAAGCTATAATATTTTGCTGTCTTCTACTCTATCAGCTACAAAGGGTAGTGTTGTAGGAATTAAAGCTGGTCTTTTTGGATTTTAGGGAATATTTCTTAGTGGATCTGGAAAGTAATTCATTAAAATGTAGGCCTTGTACTATTTCTTGAACTAGCTAGAACTTCTTAGTTTCCTTTAGTCATGTGACCATGGCACCTGAATACATCTCCTCCGACTTTCCTACCTTGAGAGCAAGTTAGCTGGAAAATTGTTTCTGAGTTACTCAAGGTTACAGAGAGCAGAAACCATTGTCAGTATTTCAGCAGCAGCAGTAGCAGCAGCAACAACAACAAGAAATTAAATATATAAATTGAGTCACTTGGGGCATTACTGAAATGCATGGGGTGCTGGTCTTAAGGTTGGGCATGGGGAATATCAGTGCTTCGGGATCCCTGTGCTTTGGTCTACTATGTACAAAACTGCTGCTCATGACACAGAAAAAGAGGGAGGAAGGACACTTTGAATATTTGTTTTGGCTACTTGTTCCAGGGACACACTCTTCAGCTGCTGTCAACAACTCAGGACACTACTCATGACATCACCAAGTCATGTTATGTCTGCTAGATCCATGCAATAAAGTGTGTTTGTGTTAAAGCTTGCATCTCAGGTGACATATGTAGAAGATGCCAGAATGCTATTGTCCTGAGTATTTACAGGCAGAGAAAGTGCAAACAGGCAAGGCAAGTTCTTCTTCTTCTGCTTCCCTTCCAGCTCTAACAACAGGAAGACTGACTGATTGATAGAATCTACTCCACACTGATATCACTACAGGAAAGAAAAGGAGAAAAGCACAACAAAATGTATCATTTAGGTTCTGCATATCAGTAGGACGCACTAGGAAATTGAAGAGACAAGCACAGCTGATTCATAACACGTACCACCTCCTAATATGCCTTACAGTGTTTCACTCCTCAAGCAGTTCATCCTCTGCTCCTTCGTGAAACTGTGTGTGCATATGTAGTATGGTGCCAACTCCTGTGAATTTTAGTGATTTGTTTACACCATTGCTTCTTATCTGTAAAGCGAAATAATTATGCAAATCTCATAAGGTTATTGTGGACTTTACAAAAGAAAATATGTAGGAAGCATCTTGCATAGAGTCAAGACTGAATCAATTGTTATTATTGTTATTGATAGAAACAAACCAATAGATGCCAGATTAGTGGCTTGTTGAATGTACTTTAGTGATTATTCATGTTGGTAACAAAGCATACTTTTACGAGTTCAGGATTTTCTTTCATGTTTTTGCTTTCTCTCTCTCTCTCTCTCTCTCTCTCTCTCTCTCTATATATATATATATATATATATATATATATATATATATATATTAATATATATCATATAAATATATATTGATTAATATTTACAATTTATCACTCTACATTTCTTCATGTTTATACCAGTTACTGGCTTTAATTTTTATCTTATTTTTTATAGTTTTATGAGATATTCCTTTCCAAGGTCTACATTCATTCTTATGAAATTTAGTTCAGGAGTTTCCTTGTAACTCATGGCTTTTTTTTCTTGTGATATTTTAATCTCCTCTCTGGCTTTGGATGACCTAAGATTATGCAGATTTTTGAGATTTACCCTTCCATTTGTAAGGAGCTATTTTCTCCTGGAGAGTCCTAGGCTCTGGAATCATTTCTCCTCTTTGGAAATGTGTTGTACTGAAAATTACATCTATTGTTACAAGCCTTGGCTATTGTAATACATTCAGTGTCTTCCATTACAGTAGTATAATCATCCTACATTACTGGATAGTTCTGTTTATTTAGGGAGAAAACAGACAATTGAGTTATCATACCATTTTATTTATTAAAATTTTAATTTTTATTATTTTTTAAGAATATCATAGATGAATGAAATGTAGTTTAATCATATATTTACCTCTCATTCTTCCCTCTAGCTCCTCCTAGATCCACCCCAACCTCCTAACCTCCTAACCCTTAAATGTATGCTTTTTTTCCCCTTCGTAACATACTGAGTCCAATTCCTGCTATCTGTGAAAGGCATGGATGTAGGGGGCACTCACTTGAGCATGGAGAACTAGCAGGGAATACATTTCTAAAAAAAACCCCTGAATCTCTGTCTCTGTCTCTCCCTCTCTCCCTCCTTCTCTCTCTCCCTCTCTATCTCTCTGTTTCTGTCTGTCTCTATCTCTTTGTGTCTCTGTGTCTTTGTGTCTGTCTGTCTGTCTGTCTCTTTCTGCTTTTCTGTCTGCCTGTCTCTCTGTCTCTCTGTCTCTCTCTCTCTCTCTCTCTCTCTCTCTCTCTTTCTCTCTCCCTCTCTCCCTCTCTCTCTCCTAGCATCCATCAGCTGCCAACAAAAGGTTTCTCACTAGTGCTGTGGTCTCAGACCTCACCTTTCTTCATGCTGGACTGTTGACTGAGTTGATCTTATACAGGTTTTATACAGGCAACCACAGCTGCTGTGAGTTCATGCTTGCATTGCTCCTGTCAGAGGACACTGTCTTACCCTGGTCCTTCCTGATCTCTGACTTTTACAGTACTTTTGTCCACTCCTCTTTGATGTTCTGATGTTTTTTTTGAAGGTGGGGAGGGAGTGTGACCAAGACTATAGAGTGTGATGTCTTTACAACAGATTTTACCAGCAAGTTATTGTGGCAACAGTCATAATGACCTGTATCTCTTTGAGGGTCTCTGGGACACTCTGGCCAACAACTGGAAGGGAGGTATGCCATATTTGGTGCTGAACTTTTTATTTGGCATCTCTGGCTTCTGGGAAGAGCATATTCCTATATAGGTATGACTGGCTGGTCAGGAATCCACCCATCTCTGTCTACTGATTAAGCCCACACACGGCTATACCAACTTCATCTTACATGGGTTCCGGAAGTTAAACTTAGGTCCCAGTGATTTTGAGACAAGTCCTTTAATGATGGAGCAACCTCCTAGCCCTCAATATTGTTTTAATTTTTCTTTCCCTGCTGTGTAAATATGTTGTGTAGTTTTAGGTTTATTGACTATTTTGCTTTATACTTTGAGAGCTGTTTGTTCAGTATGCTAGTACAGACTACATCTGTGAGGTCACTAGCAAGTGTGAGAATGCAGATTGTCTATGATGTCACTTGCATGTGCACACATACAGACTGTCTCTATGAGGTCACTAGCATATGCACAGGGGCAGACTGTCCCTATGTGGTTACTGGTGTATACCTAGAGATCAGTGAGGTCACTCTTACGTGCACAGCAACAGACTCTCCCTATGATGTCACTCCAGTGTTTATAGGCATAGACTGTCTTTGTGTAGTTACTTATATGTATATAGGTACATAAGGGTCTTATTAGTATGTAGGTAAAGACTGATGCTTCTATGAAGGTCCTGTGTGTATAAGGCTGAAGACTTTGTAGTCATTCACATGTGCTTTGGCACAGACTGTCTTTATGTAATCACTCACGTATACATAAGTTCTGATTGTCTCTAATGTCATTCAAATGTGTACAGAAAAAATTAGCCTGTCTCTGTGTGGTCCTTTGCATGTTCACAAGTGCAGAATTTCTCCATGAGGTCACTCAGGTGTGCATAATGTAGCTATAGCTATGTGATTACTTGTGTAGGTATAGGGGAAATCTGTATGGCAGTCTCTCATGTGTGCACGGGATCAGAATGTCCCCATGAGGTTTCTCAGGTGTTCTAGTAGTTACTTTTCTCATCAGTGTGACCAACACTCAACAAGAAGCAATTTAAGAAAAAAATGAGCTTACTTTTATTCACAGTTTGTATTGAAAGGCATGGTAACAAGAACAGGGGGCTGCCAGTCATAATGTCTCAGTAATATGGGAGCAACAAGTGAACAGGGTGTGGGGCTGAGCTATAAAACTTGAATTCCTGTCCCCAGTGATCCAATTCTCTATTTCCTTTGCACTCTTAAAGGGATACTTTCCACATTGGTATGTTACTTCTAAGATGTCTGTGGGTAAACTAAGTTTAGGCGCCTGTGAGAGGGATACATTGTTATAGCCTTGGGGGTGGGAGTATAAGACTAGATATACAGATAATGTGAGAATTATTCAGGTACTGATGATGTTTGGGAGCTTAAGAGTAAAAAATTCCCAGAGATAATATGGAGAGTGAGTAAGGTATGAATAGAATAACTGGGAAGGGTGAGAAGCAGCAAGAGGAAGTGTAATCCACTATGGAGGTAGGAAAAGTTGGTCTCAGAAAACAGAAGACAGTATAGTTGTCCAGTAAAGGAAGTAGTGAGCTTGAAGCAAACCAAGTAGCTAATAATTACAAAATACAACACAGGGTTCCAACACCACAATGACTGGGTTTGCTTTCAGTGTTGTGGGGAGAAAAGGAAAATGTCATTGACAACATTAATAAAAGCAGTTCTGATAATGTGATATAAATGAGAGCCAGATTATAATTGGATTAGGGGTGCATGGGTAAATAAAAGATGAATACATAATTTTCTTAGGGAATTTGAATTGGATAAGAAGGAAAAAGAAAGGGTGTTAGTAAGTTAGAGTTTACTCACTCAGAAAACCTCATCCTGTGTGACCAAATGGATGGATAGAAAGAAGTGAAGAAGAAAATAAGTTTAAGTGTGTGTGTGGGTGTGTGTGGGTGTGATGGAATTCATGATGAGTGGTCTCCACTCTATTATCAAAGAAAGAGGCATGCTCAGCTACTAAGAATCCAAAGAATAAAAGATTGAGTATATTGAGACAAAGAGGAATATTGAAGATTATAAATAATCCTAGAGAGGGGACGCTTATAAACAGATGAAAGTATCAAGTGAATAATCTATATAAGAACAGCATTTAAAAAAAAAGCTAGTCCAAGAAAAGGGGGTAATGAGAATGATAGCCAAAGGAGAATGGAGTACGTGCCATGAGGCATGAGGAAGACAAGAGTTATACCTTGTTCTCAGTGGATAATGGACACAAACGCTAACATTCCTAACATGGAGAGGAGCCGAGATGAAGAGAAAGACAGATTCTGACATCCTTTGTGATTGTAGTAGCAGGAGTTGGTGTCATGAATGAAAGAGAGAATAAAGTGGTTGACAGGATGGGCATCCAAGAACAGGAGGAGCTCGACAGGAGAGAGAACCCATTGCAATTGTGGCCACTTTTTCTTTAATTAATCATGTGTGTATTCCATATATATACATATATTCCTTAATATATATAATATTCCATATATATTTCTTATATATAATATTCATAAATATAATATTCCATATACATACATATATGTATATTTATATATTATATATATATATATATATATATATATATATATATATATATATAATTTCCTCAGTCTGTATAATATCTTGTAAGTATATGATTTCAGGGATGACCATTTGGTATTGGGAACCAGTGGGAGTGGGGAGGGGCCTTCCCTGAGAAAGACTATTTCTCCTGCTTCCAGCATTCTTTAGTTGCCTATATTCCTTTGTCTAGGCTTGACGCCCCTGAGATTTCCTCCTTAGCGTGTATATTGGTGTCATGCTTGTTTGGGTTTTATTGAGGGCAGCCATATAGATGGAAGTTTATGGGTGTCGCTTCTTTTGACATTTCTAGAAGACACGATCTCATGATGCATTTCCTGATACTCTGGAACTTACAATCTTTTAGCCTCCTCTTCTGTTCTGATCCCTGAGCCTTAAGTGCAGGAGCTGTGGGCTGGGCACAACATGATCACTTTTTCTCTCCATCTTAGTTGTTTGTGGTTTTCGGTAATGGTCTCCATCTGTTGCAAAAAGAAGATTCTTTGATGAGAGGTGAGACCTATATTTATCTGTGGGTGTAAGGATAAATATTTAAAATGTAGTTAGGAATTGTGCTGGTTTAGTAAAATGCTGGGTGTGGAATTTCCTCTAAGATCCTTGCCTCCACTAGCCCCAGGGCATCATTTTCTCTTGTTGAGTGAGCCTTAAGTTCAATTGGAGAGCTGTTGGTTATCACCAAGGTTCTCATGCCACTGTTGTACCCTTAGGGATATCTTGACATGCTGGTCCTTGTTGTTTATAAGCATATGACTGCTTTTTCTTTCCTTCCTTTGAAGTTTGCCTGGCACTTTTTAGTACTGGAAAGGTAGTCCTCAAGAAGGAAGCTTTTATGGCAGATCCAGCTTGGAACTTCTGGGTCCTGTGTTTGCATACATGGTATTTTATGTTCAACCTTTGGGAGGTGACTAAAGGCAACAGCCATATGATAAAATGTTTTTGAAGTCTCCTGGACCACCTTGACCACCAACATTATTTACCTCTTAATAAATCATTTCTGTAGTCAGAAGTTCAGTACTTTGAATTTAGGAACTACATTGACTGATATAGTCTCATATCTGAGCTAAGCCCTGGGTACATTGGTTAGTCCGGAAGCTAGGACATTTATCTTTATTATCTCTGAGTAACATTTGAAATGCCGTACATGTTACAGAAGACAAGCTGGCATACATATGAAGCAGCGACTCTGACTTCTACACTTTAGCATTCTTTCTTTAGATAAAGATGTGGACAATAGTCTTTTCTAGCAAAATAAGTATTTTCTGTATCAATTCAACTAAGGGCTATTTATAACCATCTCTAAATGTTTACAATTTATTCTCCTTAAGACTTACTAACCTGTATCTATATTTCAGTGGAGCATAGAAACCTGAGCAACCACACCCAGTTTGCTACTAGCATGACACAAACATGCTCATCTGGCAGAGTAATTTATGGTTGGGGAAAGAGGTGGGCAAGGAAGAAAGGGAGATGGGTACAGCCAACCCCTGGTGCTGGTGCTGGTGCTGGTGCTGGTGCTGGTGCTGGTGCTGGT
>JANHMN010000009.1:55700462-55725040 GCA_030674055.1 Rhabdomys pumilio | reverse complement strand
CTGGTGCTGGTGCTGGTGCTGGTGCTGGTGCTGGTGCTGGTGCTGGTGCTGCTGCTGGTGCTGCTGCTGCTGGTGCTGCTGCTGCTGCTGCTGCTGCTGCTGCTGGAGAAAGAGGAGGAGGAGGAAGAGGAGGAGGAGAAGGAGGAGGAGGAGAAGGAGGAGGAGGAGGAGGAAGAGGAGGAGGAGGAAGAGGAGGAGGAGGAGGAGGAGGAGGAGGAGGAGGAGAAGGAGGAGGAAGAGGAAGAGGAGGAGGAGGAGAAGGAAGAGGAGGAGGAGGAGAAGGAAGAGGAGGAGGAGGAGGAGAAGGAAGAGGAGGAGGAGGAGGAAGAGGAGGAGGAGGAAGAGGAGATGAAGGAAGAGGAGGAGGAGGAAGAGGAGGAGGAGGAGAAGGAAGAGGAGGAGGAGGAGGAGGAAAGGTCTTTGGAGGGTGCTCAGGAGAAAAGAACAGAAATGTTGGGTTGAAAGAGGACAGATGGGTGGTGGCCAAGACTGGCAAATGGAACAGAGAAGTCAGTAACACACAGATAGCCCAAGAAAATCATGCCAGGAACAGGGGAATTTTGGCAAAGTGAGTAAGAAAAATGAGAGCAAATTGTTAAAGTACCATGTCTCAGTTTTAATTGGAAATCTGAAAGAGGGACAGAGACAGAGTTCAACCTTCATCCTGGGTGCTCTGTTCTTCTCTCAGGTTGACTTTAATCCCATCCAATCCCACTCTTTCTCTAGTTTCTTCTCTTCTCCCACACCCCTGTTTATTGAAACATTTCCACAATGAAAGATTTTCATTATGTCACCATCACCTCAAACATCAGTAAAAGCATAATGCCATTATTTCAATAAACAAGAAAAACAAAGAGAATGTGAGTAAGTGCAGGGAAACCAGGCAAGAGCCCAAAGCATTGTGTCTCCAGGAAAGGGGCTGAAGGAATATCCCTCTGATCAATCCAACAGCATCTCATGGAGCTTGGATGATTGCTTGTGGCAGAGAACTAGTTTTCCAATATATTGCAAGTAAATAAAACTACCAATTAAAAACTCCTTTCCCCAAAGCATCTTAAGATTTACAGTGTGACCTTTTTTATTTCTTTCCTTTCCTTTCTCATTTTAGTTCTGTTCCAAGAAACACAAAAATTATCCCTTCTGGGATTTCCATTTCCTGGGTTCAGAATGCCAGCACTTTCTATGCATGGGTTAAATAAATGACACAAACAGCGTGGTTGGAAAGCAGTGCAAGCAGTTGAGGAGTCATGCTGTCCTAATGAAAGTTGGGAGTGTCCAGTGCCTATGGCTCGTATGATAGAATAGCAGCCATGAAACATAATTCTAAAAGAGATTTGAAACTTATGTCTGCCTCACTTTAACTGTGAAAAGCTGATTTTAGCTTTTCCTCTTTTGAGGATGGCACAACATGACCACTGTTGAAAGCATTCAGTAAGTTTACGGACTACTGAGGACTGGTTTAGTTGCTCCTTCTGAAATTACATAAATACCCACAATACACTCATTCTGTATAATGTTACTCGTATGTATGTTTTCAAATGTGAACATTTGGCATTGGATTGGTGTGTTCTTCTCTGGGAAAGATGATTTCTCCTGCTCTTGGCTTTCCTAAGTTGCTTGTGATTCTATATGTATGGTTGAGGTCTTGTGAACTTCTGCCCATCCCTATCCCTGACCCCCAGCCCCTGTCCATGTTGACATGTCTATTGGCATCATTCTTGTCAGGTCATGGTCATGTTTAGGCAGCAATATTGGCAAGACTTAATGTATGTAGCTTCTCTGACATTTCTATGAGACACAATATTATGACAAACTCCCTTTTCCTCTGATTCTTATGGTCTTTCCATCTCTCTTTTCTGCAATGTCCTCTTCTTCAATGCCATAGATGAAGGAGTTGTGGTGTAAATGCATACCTTGGAACAACCCTACTCCATTCACTGGTCTCTGCATTGTGATCAGTTATGGTTGTCTGTGATGGTCTCCATTTACTGTCGAGAGGAACTTCATTGGAAAGGGATGATAGAGTGCTTTAAGAAAGCTTGATGGTTTAAGAAAGTGATGGGAGTAGATTGTTTTCTAAGGTCTATGAATGTATTAGCCCCAGGAGGCTAACTTTCCAGTATCAGGCATGATTCTCCTCCGTAATTCCAATTACACAGCTGTTGGTTACCACTGATGTTTAAGTGCCACTTCTTGCACCTTTATGAATATGTTGATATGCTAGTAATTTTTATGGTTCATGGGTGTTGCAGCTTGGTAGGACTGCTTAACTGATTCACTCCCTTGGCAACTGGCATAGTATTTTCTGGAACCATGGAAACTAGACCACAGGAAAGAGGCTTTCAGGGCAGATCTAGATCAAATCTTCTGAGTCATGTGCCCTAAGTGTGTGGTGCAACCAGCAATAGGGGCCCACCCTTAACCCCTGATAGGCAATTAAAACTCCATCAATAATCTATAATGTTTGGGAGTCATGTATTAATAGGTCTTCAACTCTGTTAAGTTTGTATATAAAATTGTTTAGTGATTTTGAGGCAGTGTCTTAGTTAGGTTTTCTATTACTGATTTGCTGTTTTATACTGATGAAACACCATGGCCAAAAACAACTTAGGAGGAAAGGATTTACTTTACTTATTGTCCCATATCATAGTTCATCAAATGTAGTCAGGGCAGGAGCTCAAAGCAGGAATATCGAAACAGGAGCCAATACAGAGGTCATGAATGAGTGCTGCTTACTGGTTTGGCACTCAATGAATGCTCAGCCTACTTTCTTATAGAATCTAGAAGCATCAGCCTAGGGAGTGCACCACCCACAGTGGGCTGGGCCTTCTCACATCTATCAGTAACTAAGAAAATGCTCTACAGTCTTGCCTACAGCTTGATCTTATGGAAACATTTTCCCAGTTGAAGTTACATTCTCTCTGATGACTGTAGCTTTTGTCAGGTTGACATAAAAACCAGCCAGCACAGACATCAATTAGATAATACATTATTATCATAAGGAGATAAGAGTATAGAGGAATACTGTTTATAGATTAAGAGATACAAAAAGAAAATTAATACACAGTGTCAGTATCATTTGTAGGAGCGTTATGATGTTTTATACTCGCCAAACTCTTCTAAAACATTTATGTCTTATAACTTGTTTTCTAGCCACTTTTATACCCTTTTCTTTAAAAAACGATGGTTGCTATAGACATATGAGGAAACATATATATTACCAAACTTCCTGCCATTATAAGGATCAGGCATTATGAGAAACTGAGAGGCTGAAGGCTTTCTTCACCATCCAGGGGATAATTCTCAGGTTGATCTTGAATAAATAATGCCAGTGAACATGTAGAAACGAGAGTAAGAACAAAATGGCAGCTTTCTGCAGATACAGTGGTATTTCGAAGCAGAAGGATTTTACTTAATGGGATACATATCTCAAATGTATTCTGGTGCCTTTTTCTAGATGTCATGAAAGCCATGCCTCTGCCTGTCTACCCTTCCGAAAGGCTTTGGTGACTGGAAATGCCATGCTAGTAATTAGATCTGGCCCTATTGTTCTCCACCCCGTGGTGTGACATTCTGTCTTTGTGCTTGCTTCCCAGGGCATACATGAGTGTGAAGGAGCTAAAGGAGGGCTTGCAGCTCAACAGTACTCATTTCCTCAATGTCTACTTTGCCAGCTCAGTTCGGGAAGACCTTGCAGGTTCTGCCACATGGCCCTGGGACAAGGAAGCTCTCAGTCACCTGGGTAAGTCAAGTGAAGAACGGTGGTAGGTAGGTTAAAAAAAAAAAAGGAACATCTTAGAAGAGTTTGTGACAGCGAGATCGGGGAAAAGGAAAGGTGAGAAATATGAAGTATTAACAGCTTAAGGTTGAGAACAACTATTGTTAAGTCAATAAAAATGTTTCAAAGTAAAAACTAAGAGGCAGTAGATCAAACACCCAGAATGCTCTAAACTGATTCTGTATTCTAGAGATAGACCAGTTCTGGTGGTACAGGCCTTTATTCCTAGCTACAAAGGATGTTGGTGCTAAGGCTTATATTGTAAGGCTTGCGTGGGCTATGGAGTACATTCCAGGACAGCCTGGGCTACTTACTGAGTAGTGGTTTGGTGATTGTGTTATCAAATGAAAGTCAAAAAGAAAACTTACATTGCATTCATAAACTTTCAATAACTTCTGCTGAGTGCACTGGGTCTGAATATGAATGGGCTCACCAACAGCCAGACAAATGTAGGAGAAAGAGTTAGGGGACCCTATCTTTCACTATTAGGTAGACTCAGGAAAAGGAGAGTTATCGCCTTCAATTGTATACATACTTGTGACACAAACAGGCTCCAATGTGTAGTCACAACTCAATGGTCACATGGTTAACCATAGTTAAGATAAATGGATCAAAAAATAGTCATGAGTCTGAGAAAGGAACAGGTAGTTGTTTGGGCTAATAGGGATATGAGAAATTTAAGAGAGGATATGGGGGAATAGCTAGAACGTAGAATATACATGTATAAAATTGAAGAAGAGCTAGCTTTATTTAAAAACATGAGGTTTCAGTGTCATGGTGTATATAATGCTAGTCATGGATGGTTGAGACAAGAAATATCACTACTTCAAGGTCACCTTGGGCAACAGAGTGAGATCATTAATTAATTAATTAATTAATTAAAAGCCTAAACAACACCAGCTACATAACCCTGCATAAAAATAAATTGCTGGGGTTAGGTTCAATTCATTAGATCTATTTTAAGTCTTGAAGAGGTCTAAAAAGGAAAAGTATCACTAAGATGACCAAAGTGTAAACCTGGCTTAGTAGTACTATATCAGAAAGCTGGTGGGCCTTTTGCTTAACTCTGACACTCAAGGAGACCCCTAGGAAATTCAGGCAGGTTTCAGCCATGCATTTCCAGAATGACTAGGTAAACTTGAGGCACCTTGGGATCTTCATAAAGGCCATTGTGAATTATTGTAGCTTTTCTGACGACAGTGGGTGTACTAGAGAATCTTCATCAAATAATCCAATCAAGAGTGAGTTTGAGTGATTTGTATTGCTTATTTCTAATCTCCAAGGGTCACCTTTTTGGTAGATGTGTGAGGGGCTCTGACAGCAAGGTATACCCAGCAGCTGTTGGGTTTCAATTTCAAATCTTAAAAAGTGGTTTTTCTGGTCTTTCTGGAAATAAATCTGGCCATTTGACAAGAATTGTTGGGATGGAGCAGATTATTGAGTGTCTGGTAATTTTATTAGATCTGAAAGCATGATCAAGATTTATCCAATATTGCAAAAGTAGATGAATTGCTTGAACATTAGCTATGGGGTGACATCAGACATGAGGACTCAAGGTGTCTAATCCCAGAGAAAGAAAAATATGTATAGTTGAGCACTATAATATAACCCACATTTTTTCCTTTCAAGGAAATCACCAAAGTCCCAGTAAAAGGTCTAGAATCAGGGCAGAAACAGCAGCCCAGAGTTTGCTTCAGACTCAGTGGGAGCTAGAGAGTTCAGGCCCAAGATCGCAGGAAAATAGAAAGCATGGAAGAGGGCTCAATGTTCAACTCATGGCTATCCTCTCAGAATATTCACTAATTATTTAAGTATACATTCTCTGAGCCAAAGCCTATAAACCAATTCCAAAATGACTTCTAAAAGATTAAAAATTGGTGGAGTGACTTCAAAAGTCACATGACAAGAAGAAAGGAAAGAAAATGAAATTGGATTGTGTCAAGGAGAAGAAGTACCGAAGACATGCCTGATGCACAAGGGTATCTGGTTTAGAATCCAACCAGAAGCCCTCTCAGTAGATCCTTATGGAAATTGTCTTGCCTAACCAAGGGAAAACATCTTCTGGGAGAGACAATAGCATAAGGAGCACCTGATGTAATATTATATATAGTATCCAGCAGTCAATATAAAATTACTTAGTATTTTCAGTAAATACAGTCAAATGAAGGCAAACAAAACGTATTCAACAACAAAGACAAGACAACATGACCAATAGATTATTTAGATGGTACAGGTTTTAGACACTGGGCTGTTGTATAAAAATGGGTAATGTGTAAAAATACACAAGAGCTAGGGCAAGCTAAGAGAGCTGGGTTCCATAGGAAATCATCAAGTGAAATGTTAGAGATATAGCTGGATCCTCAGGTAAATACCACTCCTGGGCATATACCCAGACGATGCTCCAACATATAACAAGGACATATGCTCCAGTATAGCAGCCTTATTTATAATAGCCAGAAGCTGGAAAGAACCCAGATGTCCTTCAACAGAGGAATGGATACAAAAACTGTGGTACATTTACACAATGGAGTATTACTCAGCTATTAAAAATAATGAATTTGAGAATTTTTTAGATAAATGGATGGAACTAGAAAATATCATCCTGAGTGAGTTAACCCAATCACAAATGAATATATATGGTATTTACTCACTGATAAGTGGATATTAGCCCAAAAGCTTGGAATAGCCAAGACTCAACTCACAGACCACATGAAGCTCATGAAGAAGGAAGACCAAGTGTGGATGCCTCGGTCCTACTTAGAAGGAGTAACAAAAATACTCAAGGGAGCAAATATGGAGACAAAGTGTGGGACAGAAACGGAAGGAGGGGCCATCTGGAGACCATTCCACCTGGGTATCCATCCCATGTGCAGTCACCAAAGGTAGACACTGATGTGGATGGCAGGAAGTGCGTGCTGACAAGAGCCTCATATAGCTGTCTCCTTAGAGGTCTGCCAGAGTCTGACACATTCAGAGGCAGATGCTCACAGCTAACCACTGATATGATCAAGGGTTTTCCAATGGAGAAGTTAGATAGAAGACTGAAGGAGCTAAAAGGGTTTGTGGCCCCATAAGGAGAGCAACAATACCAACCAACCAGAGCTCCCAGGGTCTAAACCACCAACCTGGGAGCACATAGGGAGGGACGAATGCCTCCATGTGTACATGTAGGGGAGGATGGCCTTGTCAGGCATAAGTGGGAGAGGAGATCCTTGGTCCCATGAAGGTTGAACACTGAGTGGGGTGGAATTCGAGAATGGGAAGGTGGTGGTGGGGAGGTAGGTGGGGGCACATCCTCATAGAAGCATGAGGAGGGGGGATGGGATAGGTGGTTCCTGGGTGGTGGGGGGAATGTGGTAAGGGGATAAAATCTGAAATGTAAATATAATATCCAATAAAAAATTTAAAAAAAAGAAATTTTAGAGATAAAAAGTAGTGCCAGTAATTCAAATCCAAGAATTGGTCAAAAGCTTGTGATAAAGAAGGAAAGGCGTAAAAGAAATGAATTGAAGCTAAGAGAAAAAGGTGATGAAAAAAATTTAAAAAACTGCCTTTAGAAATACTCAGTTCATTAGATTAATTAATTAAAATTGCTAATGAGTTCTGGAAGACTAGAATGGAACTGGAATGGAAATAATATTCACAGAGAGAATGGCTGATCACTTTTCAAATTGACATAAGTTATCAATTCATGTATCAGAGATATTTTATAAATGCCAAAGAAAACAGGGTCAAAGAAGAGTCTGTCTGTACCATTGCAAAAAAGTGATGAAAACCAAAGAGAAAAGTCCTCAGGTTAGATAGTGGGAAAACAGATGTGCTATCTGAGAAGTCTGCTAATAAGATGGACCTGTTGTCTCACAAATGAAAACTGCATGGCGTCAAGTATTGGGCTGATAGCATTTTCATGTTAAAGAAAATAGTTGCTAACATAGAATTCTAAATTTGACAAACAAAAGTAGAAAAAATGTATAAAATAATTTCAGGTAAATAAAATCATCGATAATTTATTCAAGTGCCAAGAGACACCCTGGAAAAGGTTACAAAGCAGGAAGCAAACAATTTCGGGTAGGGACTGAGACACAGGAAAAGTAACTGCTGATGCTGGAGAGAATAAAAACATCAAAACATGCAACAATGTCTTTGCTTTATACATATCTTGAATTAAAATGTAAAGTGTTATAAAAGATGAAAAGGGGGGATCAGAAAATTAAAGCATTTTAGGATCCCCCTTTTTTGTTCAAAAAAAAGCACTGATTTCATATCATTTTAGGCATAACATTAAAATTCATATGAGAATCTTCACATTTTTTTTCTATCTAAAGATGGATTGATTAGTGAGATACTAATGAATGGAATGAGGCCCGAGTGGTGGCTCAGTGGCTAAGAGTGCATACTACTCATACAGAAGACCAGTTCCCAGCACCCACATCACGTGATCTCAATAACCTGTAACTATCTCTGAGGTCCTGATACACTCTTGGATTCTGTGGGTACCCATACTCATATGCAAATATCTACATACACCCACACACCCATACTTCAAAATTATCTAAAACACCCCAAAAACAACCAAAGACCCCATGAAACCCTAAAAAATAAAATCTAATATAAGAACACGAGTGTATAAAGTAAAAGTATAGGACATATAATAAATACAATGGAAATACTATTCCAAACCAAAGCAGTTTTCTAATATCAGATGAAGTACACTTTAAGGTAGTAATATCAGAAATAAATCAGGTTCTTTTAATACAAGAGTAAATTCAATTATAAAATATAGTTGTGATAAATTTGGATGTGACAATTAGCATGGCCTAAAAATATATATCCATCTATAGAACCACAAGCAAAACTACAGTCATAACTGGTGGTTTTAAATAGTTTTCTTAGAAAATGATAGGACAAATATTCAGTAGGTATACGAATATTTGAGAGATATTAAAAGTTTGGCTCAAGATAATCAGACTGTGTATTTATGCAGAGCAGAACACACATTCTTTTCATAAACCAAGGAAAATATAAGGAAGGAGTTCTTGACCGCAGAGTGATTTTGAGGATTGAAGTCATAAAACTCTGTTCTCTCTTCTCATTGTAAATAAGCTAGAAATGAAATGATAAGACAATAAAAATGAGGAAACCTCTGATGATTTAGAAATTAAGCAATATACTTTTTAATTAACCATAGGCCAATTTATAGTGGAAACAGGAAACTATTTTTAAATAAAATAAATAAAACATGTTATAAAATCTTTTGTGCATATGGAGACACAAGCAGTGGAAACTTATAGCTTGGCTTATTAGAAAAGGAGAAAGTCTGCATATCAATCCAGCAAAATACAGCATATTAAACTCAAAGAAAGGAGAAGAAGAAAGTAGTAAAATCAAGACAAGAAATAAATTTGTTCAAAATAAATTTTCATTAGAAAAAAATTTAACAGATTAGAAAGGTTTTGAGGAGAGAAAACAAGTCATTGGGAAGTGAATTGATTAATTACTGGGAAGACAAACTCATCAATAAAACCAATGACATAAAAGGAATCTATACTTTCATAAAAAATGAAAGAACTGGGCTGGAAATGATGGTGCATACCTTTAATCGCAGGACTCAGGAAGCAGAGCCAGGCATAGTCTGTGTGTTTGAGGCCAGCATGGCCTACACAGTGAGTTTCAGGCCAGCCAGAACTGCATATAACTTACATCTAGACTTAACAGGCAATAATTATTTTTAACTAGTGGATTTGGAGCAGTTGTATATCCACAGGCAACAGAAAGTGAGCCTGTCTGAACTTCACAACTTATAGATAAATTAAGTCAGAATAGAGCATATACTTAAGAGTAGAAAATGAAACAAACTATGGAGTGCCTAGTGGAAAATACAGGCAAAACTCTTTAGAACAGGGCTGAGCAAAAAGTTCATATACAAAATACTAAAAGTACGCTTTACAAAAATCAAAGCTCACCAGTTATGCTCCATCAGTATCAAAAACCTTTGCTGACAGAGTCTGCTCTAATGCATAAACAATAAGCTGTATAAAATAATGAAAAAAAGAACACATCTGGAAAATGATTACTATTCAGAACATGAAAGTTCTCAAATCTCAATAGTGAGAATAAAATTAGACATTTCAGTTAGATGCTAGCAAAGATAAGAACAGATGTTATATAAGGAGGATGCAGAAATAAAAAAATAATGATAAGAAATAAAGCTTGACCTCATTAACTATTAGAGAAATGCAGATTAAGACGATAATCAACTATTACCACCCACCTATCTGAAGAACTAAATTGAAAACCTACCACAGTGAAGGTCTAGAAAAGCTGGATAGGCCATACATTGCTAGTGGGAATCTGAACGTGGCATAGCCACGTGGAAATAATTTACACATTTTTATGAATATAAGGATTCCCTAGCTACATAATTCAATAATATGACTCCTGGTCACTGACACCCAAGAAATGAAAATATAGCTGTTTTTAAATATATATTTACAAATCTTTATGCATAGTAGTCTAAAGGTGGAAATGACAGAGCAATGTCCATTGGCACTGGTTACTTAAACAAACTGTAAAATATTCATGTAATGGAATACTGTCTAATATTACTTATAAAAATGCTCAAAGTATTAATACCTGCAACAACATGGACACACAGCTAGGGTATTATACAGAATAATAAAAAGCCAGGCTCAACAGTTACTTGTTCTTTCTGACTCCATAAGTAAAATCTTCCAAAATGATAAAATTACAAAAGACAAATTATTGGTTGGCAGTAGTTAGTTAGGGGATGAGACAGGACTAGGTAGGTGAAAAATACAGGTGTGTATGTGTGTGTGCGTGTGTGTGTGTGTGTGTGTGTGTGTGTGTGTGTGTGTGTGCGTGCGTGCGTGCGTGCGTGTGTGTGTGTGTGTGTGTGTGTATGTGTGTGTGCGTGCGTGTGTGTATGCACATGGGAGAAAAAGAGAGCAGAGAGAGACAGAGAGAGAGAGACAGAGAGAGAGAGAGAGAGAGAGAGAGGATAATGGGAGGAAGATTTCATTGTTTTTGTTGTGTTTTGAGACTGAGTCTCACTATGTAGTCCTCACTGACCTGAAACTCCTTATATAGACCAGAGTGTCCTTGAACTCATAGAGACCTTCCTGGCTTCAAGTGCTGGAATTAAAGACATGTGCTACCATGTCAAACAAAGAGGAAGGTTTTAATGATGAGCTGACTCTATATTTTGAGTGTGGCAATGTTTATATAATTGTGTACATGTAATAAACTTAGAGAGTAAGTATGTACACACAGGTGTAAGAACCAGTCTGTGACCACATAAGAAGATAACTGTGCATATGGTTGGTGAGTTTTGAATGCTCACTGATAGACAGACAGGGAAATAATTTTAGAGGAGGAATTACATTTCAGTGTAATGATACAAGAAATGGTTATAATTTATGTCCTGAAAATCTGACTCACAATTGCATTGCAAAAGCAGCTATGGATGTTTGTTTTTAAAACTTTGAAGAATGAGAGTGTTCTCAGGAGCTGGGCTGAGTAGCTCATTGCTCTGATTCCATGTGAAATTGCTTGTGTATCTATTTATTGTTGTCTATTCAATCATACTTGTAATTCACAAAGAGAATACCAGTGCAGACAGCTGGCATGACATGATAGAGAAAGATGTTGAGGATATTCTAAACAGCCTTCCCAAGAGGCTAGGTAGGATTGTGTTTGTATCAATGTGCAACAGCTCATCACATTTAAGGTGATCTGAGAGATTTACACATAAGCATATTGGTCCCAAAGTTTGGAAAACCAAATGCGGTTTCTGATTACCCATGGCTTCCACTCTGTAGAAATCCCGAGGTTCATTCTGCTTTGTTATCAACACCAGTTCTAGCACTAAGTATGATTTTGGCTTTCTAGTCCTACCTATGCTAATGGAGGGAAGAATTTTTTTTTTTAATAAATCACATCTGAATTAATCTTATGGCTTCAAAGACAGAATATTTGACTAAATGGTAAACCAGCACTTCTATATAAGTCACTAAATACCATTGTCACAACACCTCCTTCATTCAAGTGTGCATATATGCATTCATTCAAAGAGCAACTGTGGATCTGTCTTGTGGCATTACAGGAATAGAACAAACACTAGAACAGAACAACATAGAGTCCTAGTGGGAGATAGACATGTAACACATACTTACGCTGTGTGTCACAGAGCAACACAGAGGGCTAGACATGCCCGTGGAGACAAAGTTTCAAACTCATTGAAAGCATCATGGGAGGTATTCCCAGACAGCTGACACTTGAAGTAAGCACTGAAGGACAGAAGAGTCTAGGGTGTTCTTGGCAGAGATGGAAGGATACCTCACCATGTAAAACTAAGAAATGCTCTAACAGACATCTGGCAAAGCCTGGCCATGCTTACAAGTAGAGTAAACTCTGCATGGCTCCAGCAGTGCTCCCCAAACTTATCTTTTCCTTTTGTGTCCTCCAAAAGATTTATGAAAATCTCTGTTCTTCTTCACATGTTCTTAGAGTAACATGGAACATTTTAATCCATAAATTTAATTAGTAGCAAGCAATACAGCACTAATAACATATCTAAATTATGAAGTGCTTAATCTTTCTTTCCAGTCTGTCATATCAAAGGATTATTTTCCATAGGTAGACAGAAAATTTGCATTGCTTAATTATTAGTGAACAAAAAAATATATGGAATACATATTTCAATGAGATAAGTGTGGTTCCTTATACCAATATTTGTTCTTGTGCATGAAGATGGGTAGTAATTATTGCTATATAATTGAACATGCTAAATTGCAAGTAGGGTGGCTGGGAATGCTGAGGTTTCCTCCAGGCAGAAAGTTAGGGATGGTGGCTGTGGCTACAGCTCATTAAAGGCCTCTCCACGGTTTCTCATGGCTCGGCCCCAATGACACGAGAAAGTCCATGGGTTTTTTCAGGCTTTAATGTCATGGCAGATGGTGGTTGGATCTGCATGTGCACCCTCGTGAAACTCAGGGCAGACCTGAGTTAAATAGGGAGGGAGGGAGGGGGAGAGGTTAGGGAAGAATGCTTAATTGGCTCCACCCTCTGGCCTTCAGGCATCTCATTAGTATGTAAATCTCTCTAGAGCCTGAGGCCTCTTCCTCATGACTGATGGTCATAGACCTCTCTGTGGGAGGGGCTGTGGAGAGCTGAAGCTAAATGAAAAAAACCAGGGCCCAAGAACAGAGCCAACTCCTGCCATCCAATACTGGCGGGGTTCCAGGCTTATGATCGACCAAGTACCCATCTGCTTCTCACAGCTCACCTCCACACACTAAATTATCAATTGAATGGCTTGTTTTCTTTGTCTTGAAGTACTGAGAAGTTTCCTATAAAGTCTCATCAACATGACTGCTCAAAATTGAGCTGACCAAGGATGACACCAGTGGATATACCAAATGGATGGATGAGAGTCCATGGGACCTCAACCCTAAACAAAGAACTAGAGCATCTAAGGATAAGTAGGGGTGGAAGAGGTCATCCCAAATGGTCATCCAGAGCCAAACGGCCAGCCCTGAGAACATACATTATATAAATAGTAACATACAAAGTAAATAATTTATATTTAGGATTATGTATGTATAGGTGTTCAATAACAATTAGGGAAAAAAAAGAGGACATGAATTTGAAGGAGAGTAGGGAGTGGTATATGGGAGTTTGGAGGGGTAAAGGGAGAAGTGTTGTAATAATATTATAATCTCAATAAATTAATATATAAATTGATAATGAACTAGATGAGGAAATGGGAGTTCTGTTTGACTTAGTGCATCAGTGTGCCAAGGCAGAAACTACAGCAAAAGTTGGAACAGATAGAAAGGTAGATCATTTTAGAATGCATTGAGTTTGGGGTTTCTCCAAATCTGCTTCCACTTAGGAGAAAGGCAAACATACTTAGGCATGTGTGAGAACACAAAGGAAAGAGAGTCTCCCATGATTAGCAGATAGATACTTGCACTGCTGAGAGGCAAGGTATGAACAGCATTCTCACTGTTACGGGAGAGTCTGTTGCTGTGACATAGACTTCAGAGTGCTCTGGCCAACATCTGCTCCAGATCATCCTGAGATGATGAGCAGTGACATACTCCAGTGTGCATGAGACCCCAATACCTTGCACCCAGCTCTTGAGAGTTTAAACACTAGAGATTTTCAAATGAGCCCAGACACTGTGACCTAAATGAGCCCAGACACTGTGACCTACAGGAAAAGATGTGTTGAGTCAGGGAAGGGGCCTTGACTTCTCTGGGACATAATGAGAATAAAACATACTGGACAGATTTTCCCTCATACTTCAAACCCTGACATTCAAGGACACCTAAGAGTTTATGCACTTATATGTATGTAGACTATAGAATCAGTTCTCCACTTTTATTGAAAGTAGATTCTTTTCTCATATAATATACTCTGATTTCAGTTTCCCCTCTCTCTGCCCCTGCCAATTCCTCCCCAACTTCTCCTCTCATCAAGATTCACTTCATTTTAGTTTTTCAATAGGAAAAAATGGGCTTCTATGACATAATGATAAAACATAATAAAATAAAATATAATATGAGAAAGCAAAAACCATGCCATCGAAGTTGGACAAGATGAACCAACAGAAGGAAAAGAGCCCAAGAAAAGGCACAAGAAACAGAGACACACTCATTCGAATATTCAGAATTCCCATAAAAACACTAAACTGAAAGCCATAATATATGTACAAAGGATCTAGGGCAGACCCTGTGCATGCTGCTTCCATCTCAATAAGTTTATATGAGCTTTGCTCAGTTGGTTTAGAGGGTTATTCTCCCGGTGTCCTCCTTTCCCCATGGCTCTTACATTTTTCTGCCTTCTTGTCTATAAGGCTCACTGACCTTTGAGTGTAGGAATTTGATGAAGATATCCCATTTTGAACTCAGTATTCCAAAATTAATCTCTCTCTCTCTCTCTCTCTCTCTCTCTCTCTCTCTCTCTCTCTCTCTCCCTCTCCCTCTTCCTCTCCCCTCCCTCTCTCTCTCCCTCTCTCTCCTTTTCTCCCTCTGCCTGTCTCCCTTTCTTTCTCTTTCCCTCCCTCCTTGTTTTCTTATGTGTGTGTCCTGTCTGGAGAGATGACTCAGTTGTTAAAAAATACACTCACAACCACCCACCCCCAAAAAACCAACAACAAAAAACAACCACCACCAACAAGTAAACAAAGCAAATAAAAAAACAAAACCCAAAACATAATCATCTTAAATATAAAACTTTGAAGGTCTTCTCTTTTAAAATGCATCCTGGCAATTGTTGAATCCTTGATTCAAAATCAAAGCAAAGTAAAAAACAAAATCAAAACAATGCCTGGCTGAAAACTGACACTCATTACATGCATACATGCCTAATAACAAGTGAAGTGCAAGGTGCCAGCTGCTTGTTACCTTTCAGATCCCATTCTAATAACATCAGCAGTCTGAACTCATCAGATTACTTTTTTTACATGATGCAGAAGTACTTGAGAGCAAACCAGTGCATGACAACTAGGGTCAGGTGTCACTGAAAGGGCACGAACGGAAATAAAACTGACATCAGATTCTGTGATATCTTCATCTTGAACATATAGAGTTTGTTCAGTCTTGTCTGGAACAAAGACTTCCATCTAATAAGAATACAGGATGAAGAACCAAGAAAGTAACAGGAGTCCTAGAGATGTGTAGTCTCTTGTCTGGTTCTGGACAGGTCCACACCTCTTTGTAGATCTCATTCTGCTCTTTGTTCTTACAGGCTTCATTTCTCTCTCTCCCTTCTATCTATCCATCCACTCTTACCATTTTCTTCCTTTGCCTTCTCCAACAGCACTGTTTCCTTGGATATAAGGCACATTTTTACAAATTTCTTCCTTCATTGTGGAGAATATGTTTTGAGGGAAGTGTACGGTAGCCAGTAGCTGGAAATAATTATATAGACACTTACAGACCAGCTCTGGACTCCCTGATTTACAGGCATATAACATTCAGCCCTAAAAGTTTTACAGAACCATTTAAAAATAATGTCAACCAGTGCCCTTTACTCAAATTGCTTAAGTTTCTTTTTAAATAGAAATAGCTTTGAGAATCAATCTCTTTACCATGAGCCATTTTGGCGGTCTCATGTTGGTTCTGAGGAAAATCAGTGGGAACTTGGGGACATAGCATCACTCTGGAAGCTTGGCTTTCCACAGCTCAGAGTCATCTTTTCATCAGCAACTTCTCTCTCCTTTCTTCCTCTGCAATGTTCCCAAGACCACACAACAGCTCTGCCTTACTTTTTTAGCTTGTTCTTCATAATCAAAGCTGAAAGGCCTTCTAAGTGGGCACATCTGCATTCCTCCTGCAAGTCCATTAGGGAACAGCTGTGCTACACATGGTCACCAGTTGCTAAGTGCAGAGAGTTCCATTCACTTTGTGCCACATTTGAAAGTTGATCACAATAGCCCTGTTTTGAGTCCAGTTCCCCATGCATACATGCAAGCATGCAGCTAGTGTAAATGTACTCCATAATCGACCTTAATTTCTGTTTTGAACACCCATGTTAATGAATAGTAGAAATGTATTCAGTCGAGTCTCATTTCACTTGAGGCTTCATCTAGCTGGAATGATGGATGGTCCATACATCCTGACTACAGAGGGACCATTGTAGGGTAAGTTTTTGCAACCTACTTTTAATAAGGGTTCAACCTCTCCTCTAGCCCACCAGCCAGCAGAGGTAGTGGGAGAGAAGTTATTAGGATGTGGGGAAGTGGGAGTGTTCAGCAATAGTTCTTTGGAGGCGAACTCAGTTGTCTTTCTTAGCACTTCAGTCATAGCAAACATCAAATACGACTCAGCAACTACAGTTCAGTCCTCTTAGCAGGCAGACATCAAGCATGAACCAGCAGCTGTATTTCCATCCTGAAAACACTGCAAGCCTTGCCAACCAGCAGGAAACCCACGAGCAGTTCTTGGACACGTTTCTCTTTGGAGTCAACACTGCTGGAGCTAGACAATGCTATGTAAGGCAAACCAGTACATGCATGTCATTTGTAAAGAAGGGTAAGGCAGAGCAAACCAATGTTCAGTGCTCATTTCCCACTGTCTGTGAGGTCATATTTATACTCCTTCATTAAGCGTCCTTTTACGTGTTTGCTATATCCAAACATCCTTTCACCTGTGTCTGCTTCAGGAAAACATTCTTTCATGTGTCTGCTTTTGCAAGATATCATTTTACCTGTGTGCCTCAGCAAAACATCATTTGACATAACTAACTTTCCAAAGAAACTAGAAGTTTTTATTTCAGACTATGGTCTGTTTGGCCCTTGGTCACCAGGTGATGCTGACCACCTGAGATGATCATTGTTCTCATCACAGTGTCACACTCATGTGTCACCTTGTCTCTTTGTGTTACCCTCCTCAATTCCTCTCTATCAAGCCATTCTTCTGTAGACTGGGACACTTCCTCAGAAATCTACTTCTAGAGTGATACAAAAATCCATCTGCTATCTGATTTCATAAACCTGCCTTAAATTTTGATACTCAAAGGACAGGATGATCAACTTTATCAGATCCATCTACACCTAAACATTCACAGCACATCTTTTATCTCTTTTCTTTCAACTTAGGAGTCTTTTAAAGGCTAATGTGGTGGTGGGTATTGTTAGTACTATGAAGGTAAAGATGACAATGTTCAGTTAGCCTGTCCTGCTGGCCAATCCACAGTCCCTTCAGGACTTAGATGGCACAGCCCTTAGAAATCCACACCCAGGGCTGGGCAGTGGTGTGGCACACGCCTTTAATCCCAGCACTTGGGAGACAGAGGCAGGTGGATTTCTGAGTTCGAGGTCAGCCTGGTCTACAGAGTGAGTTCCAGAACAACCCGGAAAGGATCTTCTAGTCCATGCTTTCAAAATTCTGTTGTGTACATCCTAGTGAGCTAAGACATGCAGGAGACTCTGGCAACAGAGAAAGATAACAAAGACTTAAGCAAAAATGTCAGTATTTTAAAAACCTTCCTCATCCATTCACATTACTGTTTCAGCTTCTCCTGAGTTCTGTTATTTATTGGATCCGCTGCCATCTTCATACTCCCAATATTTATCTTTACAGACCATGGCAAAAGAGGGGCAGAACCTCTTTTCTGAGCACTGGCCATTCCCAGGAGACCATCAATATAGAAAGAATGTGGTTGTTAGGAATGAGGCAAGTCTTTACATTATACCAAGACAGGAAGCAAGGGCCAGTCTGAGACTGAAGCACAGGATAACTCTTAACCCTTGAAGGCTGGTCCTAGGTCTCTTGATATTCTCTTTGTCAGGCACTGGCAATTATTATACCTAGTCTCCTCTGACAATTTTAAGCCTAAAAAATAATGTCAAATCAAGTGGTTCAGTTATGGGGAAAGGGAGAGAGCAAGGGTGGGCTTTAGTAAGGGGGGGTAAGATTGAAGCCAGCTCACTCGTCAGCTCTAAACTCATTTGACTCGACTTCCTGTTCTCTGAACATTTGTCTTGGAGTCCTCTGGAAATGCTGAGGGTGAGTGGGAAGTTCTAGCTTCTCAGTAGTAGGAGAAGTGAACTCACTTTAGGTGAACTTGCTGAAAAAGAGGCAACATTCTTCAAAAGCATACGTTAGTAATTCTTTGAGAATCTTGTACAATGTATTTTTATCATATTTATTCCCTAACCCACTCCTTCTAATTCCTTCCAGATCCATCCCTTATTTCTCACTCCTCTTATTGTTATAGGAATACATACATATAAAAATATAAATACAACTCTGTAAGGTCGTTTAGTGTTTTTCTTATGTACATGTTATCAGGGATGAGTAGTTAGTATTGAATGGACCAATTAGAAGACTTCTCCTAGGGGAAGACGATTTCTTCCTCTCTGAGAACTCATTAATTGCCTGTACCTTTTCATTGAACGGTGACTTTACATGAATTTTCTCCCACCCAGGTTGGCATCTCAACTGGTTTTACCGATTTGCAGGTCTTGTTTAGACAGCCATAATGTTGAGATTTCATGGGTGCAGCCTCCCTAGCCTATAACAGAAGACAGGATATTGCAGGTCTGGATACTGATTGCAGGTCCAGATAACTGTTCAGGTCCGCTGGCTCTTACAGTTTTTCTACTCTCATCCAAGATGTTCCCTGAGCCTCAGGTGTTGTTATAGATGTACCACTAGATGTACCACATGGGGCTGAGCACATTACGATCGCTACATCTTTGATCAGTCGTGGACAAGTAATTCTCTTAACTCATTTACTAAACAGCCCCCATATCTTGAATACTTTTTTATTTATTATGTATGGGTCCACATTCCTATGTGGAAGCCAAAGACTGATGTCGATGTTTTCCTCAATCATGCTTTACCTAAGCTTTAATGCAGAATATCTTATCTAACCTGAAACTCACCAGTTCTGCTCGAGTGGTTGGTTAGCAACCCTCAAGGATTTCTCTTCTCTACTTCCATAATGCTGAAACTCGGATTGTGCTTCTGCCCCAGTTGAGTTTACATGGGTAATGGAGTCTGAGCACAGCCCCTAATGCTTACAAATTAAACATTTACTGACTGAGCCATAGGCATAGCTCCCAAACACTCCTAAAGTGCACTGATGTTAGCATTATCACCCCCACTTTACAGACAGTGAAGCTTCTAGGAGACCATATGGATAATGGCAATTAGTATATAGAGGAACTACATATCTCTCTGACTATCTCTCCCTGGTTCTCAACCTCATGTGCATCTGCCCGTAGTAATAGCTCTCCAGCCAAGTTTTTAAAATACTAATGCATGAACTAAATAACTCAGAAATATTTGTTGAGGTTAACATTTATAGCTTTATTTTTTACTCCCTTGAGTTATTTAATTTATATCTGGGGCTGAGAATCTTGCCCTTCTCATACAGATATGTTTGGTCACTGTAAAGACCCAATGACAGAGGGTAGAGAAATGTCTGTTGGTTAGTTCTGAAGGTGTACATAGAACATAATTAGATGCTACACATTAGTTATAAACTATTCTCATAGAGGCTGGGATGGACTGTTTGGTGTTTGTTAAAGGCATAACTAAGGGTGGCTGCTGTTCATTTATTTTTCTCAAAGATGTTTTCCAAACTTTCCATTACAGGTGGTGTTGTCCTCAACCCAACCTATTATGGCATGCTTGGTCACACCAACATCATGATTCACGAGGTGGGACATGTCCTGGGACTCTACCATGTATTCAAAGGTGTCAGTGAAAGAGAATCCTGTGATGACCCCTGTAGAGAGACAGTGCCATCCATGGAGACAGGAGACCTGTGTGCTGATACTGCTCCCACGCCCAAGAGCAAGCTGTGTCGGGACCCAGAACCAGCTAATGACACCTGTGGCTTCACCCTCTTCCCAGGAGCTCCATTTAATAACTACATGAGCTACACAGGTATCACCACAGATTATGATGTTTTTGTTTCCTGTTAAGATAATTTAGTATCTTTGAGAATTGTTAGGGTGTAGTTAAGGGAGCCAGGGAAATTCATGTCACAGAGTAGAAGTATACTTTGTGTTGAATATTTTTATAATTTCCACATGTTTGAAGTTTGACAAAATACTGAGATATTACAGGGTCTTATTTACTAGATTCTCTTCCACAAGAGCTTGAAAGTGAAATACATTTCTGTTTTGAATAAAATGGGACAAAGTCGGAAATCCTGTTAAGATCTATTCGGCTTTTACAACATGATGATTCTCACTGAAGCCTGCATCCTGAAGGCTCTCTAGTCTGATAGTGATGAATTACAGATCTCTGGGTGGAGACATCCCATCATTACTTACTTTTACAGATAGTTAACAAGCTGACTTGATTAAGTGAAGCACCAAAACCTTTTACCTTGTACTACGTGAAACGTCAGATTCCCTTCTAACACATTGACTCTTAGCTGACTTTCCATGTACTACGCCCAAAGTCATACTATTTCATTTTTAAAATGGTGCCTTGTTGGATTTGGCGAAAACTACATTGTGTGGTTTTGTTCTTCTTGGAGTCATCTTCTGGATCATCCTTCTTGCCTGTGTCCCAGACCTTCCTTATTTCTGGCAAAAAGTAGCAATAAGTACTCTTCTAATGATGAGCATAATTATAATTAAAACTGGCAACTACTTTAATTTGATCACCTACTCCAATGATGAAAGAAGGCAACTTTTTAGTTCCGTGTCTAAAAAGGGAAACTACCATGCCCTGCTCATGGCTTTGAAGGTAAGAAAGAACAATGAGCTACCTGATTCTACCTGTGGCCTCTTAAGATGTTTCTCTCTAAATTTCATTGTTGTGAACAATGAATTGAATTCATAAGCATCAACACCTCTGTCTCCCTCAGCGAGGAATAGATAGATGGTCTTGGAGATACAGTCTATGGGAAGAGATTCCTTACGTGCCTGCCACCTTTAAGCGTGAGAGAGACAATGTTGAGAGGCAGAATGGGTGGCAGGGATGGGTTACTCAAATAGAAAAGTGCTTGAAATGCAAATCAGTCTTTTTCAACTTTATGAAATGCACAATGAACACAGGGATTTTGCTGGCTCTGACAGTAAGATTGGGGCCGTCGTTCTCATCCCTAAAGCTTCCTTAACATCAACTTCCTCTCCACTGAGCATCTCCAGTGAATACTCACCCTCCTTGGGCATAGTCACAGGGCTATGTAGCAGATGTAGGTAATTCCAAACACAAGTGAGGAGACCCTCTGCTGAAACACTGCCATCTTGTGGTGTGCTCCGTAGGTAACCATCAGTTTAGGACAGTTGTGTGGATTGCAATTCCTTTGGTGTTGTACGTCAGATGTCCTGTATATCAGATGTTTACCACTCTTAACAGCAGAAAATTGCAGTTACGAAGTAGCAATGAAATAACTTTATGGTTGTGGATCACCATAACATAAGGAACTATGTTAAGGGCTTACGGCACTAGGATGGTTGAGAACCTCTGGCTTAGGACACTCCTGCGAATTCATGACAACCTAAAAGTATAGTAACGACCTTGCTTGTGAGAAAAGCAAGTCTCTGCTTTCCCTTTTCTATGTCTGGCTTTCTTTCAAGAGAAGACTGCATTTCTTTACAGAGTCTAATGTTTTCTGAGTCTAATAAATGCAAGATCTAAGGTGGTAGGGATAGCTAGAACAGAGTGAGATCTGTCTTGCGTTTGTGCACTGTTACAGGTTACAGCCTCCACATTCTTTTTTTGTCTCCACAGATGACGAGTGCACTGACAACTTCACCCCCAATCAAGTGGCCAGGATGCATTGCTACTTGGACCTCGTATACCAGCAATGGAGTGAAAACCAAAAGCCCACCCCCATACCCATACCACCCATGGTTATTGGGCAAACCCACAAGTCCCTCACTATCCATTGGCTGCCTCCTATCAGCGGTGTTTTGTATGACAGGTAAGAGAGGTGCTCCACTGTTTTTGAACTATTACAAAAGAGGGGAGAGAAATCTGACCTCCTGAGTCTGCCCTGGGCTCAGCTCTTTAACAAAATGAAGGGTCTCTCATGGGAGCCAGAGGCACATCATGTGTGCTTACTCCACACAAGAGCGGCCTGGCAGAACTGGCCAGGCATTGCCCATCTATCTTAGCTGGTGGTTCCTCTGCAGGGTTTTCTTTTTGACAGTGGTGATTGGGAAAAGGGAAGCAGATCATATTTCTTTAGTCAGTTCTAGGGGGAAAGAGAAACTGTAAGGGGTATATCAACTGAAGCCAGCATTTCTAATACTGTTGCTGTGCTCTGCCTGATGTCCACTCTCTGAAACTGTTTTCATCTGTTTCTATCTGCCCCCTCTACTGGCAGCTAGTGTTTCTGTCTTTGACTGCCATAGTAAACACTTAATTCATAGTGATAGAAAAAAAAAACCATGATACCTGAAGTCAATTATCATTATTCCTTTGCTTACTTGTAGAACCTAATCTCAGGAAATTCCTTACAAAAAATGATAGATAGATAGGTAGATAGATAGATAGATAGATAGATAGATAGATAGGCAGATAGACAGATCTGGTATGTCTGATATGGCAATAGGGAATGTGGTTTAAATGAAAAGGCATATTTGACCCATGTAGAATTTGCTTTTGGAAGCCTACACCCAGAAGCTGAATAACAGGGAAGCTGCTTTCCCATCAGTCCCATGGTGTGGGAGACGTCATGATATCTGGCTTTACTTGTTTAATGTATTCCTTACAGTGAGCACCATTCTGGCCTGTGAGTGAGAAACACATGGGGCTGGTTCAAGACCCCACAACAGGTGATGGGGTGGGGGAAGGGAATCCAGAAGTGAGGAGCACAGACTAGATAAATACTTTGAATTTTCAGTTTTCCCATTTAGCAGGTAGACATTTACTCTATCATTTTTCTTAATATAATCTTTTATTTGAGAGTTTCATATAATGAAATTTAACCCTAGTCACCCGCACTTGACCTCTGACTCCTTCTGGATCGACCCTCACCTTTTACACGCCCCCAAATTTTTGGCCTTTACAATTTTAAAAATAACCCCTTAGGTCCACTTTGTTCTGTTCACCTATTTATGGGTGTGGGACCACTGGACGGTTACTCTTCTTTGGACAGCACTTTACTGTGGGTATCTAGGTCCAGCTACCCTTAGCAGATGGCCATGAGTATGTCCTCATGCTCTCTGGACTTAGCCTGAAGTTTAGGACAGATAAGGAGAGATGAGGATATTCTAAAGCCAGTGGATTCTTTTTCAAAGTGATGTTCACAGTTTCTTGAAATCCTCATCCCCTGACTCATGCTTAGTCATGACATCATTTAGCACTCACGGTGCTACAAAATAGTCTGCCTTGTCATCAGCGCCCAGATTTTCATGGGTTTCTTTGGTGATTCAGCATACATCTATGCAATGTGTATAAGACTCATCCTCCTGCAAGTGTGACCTTGTGTAGCTCTGGCAGGACCAGCTGAACAGTAAGTCCTCTGTGGGTACATGCAAACCCCAGTTTTACATCAGTTTACGTAACATGTGTAAACAATTTAATCTTTCAATTCTCTCTCTGGTACAAACGTTACGATAAAGCAGACATCAGAACTGGCTGGCTGAGAGTCTCTTGGCGGAAAAGACGGCAATTTGCTTCCTTTTCTCAGCTAGGTGGGCAGCAGTTTTGAGGCTTCCTAGCACGTGTGTCGGAGAGATTCACGTCACATGCCCAGCAATTTGTGTCACGCCTGGAGTAATGTTTACTCCACCCTTGTAGGTATTTGGAATCCTTGTGTCACAGAGGAGCCCCAGCTACGTACTCTGAAGCTGCTCCAGAAGGGCAAATGCATCAGGGAAATGTGGCTTGGAATTGTGTCCACGTTAGAATGAATACTGAGGGAATGAGAGGGTGGGTCTTAACTGCACCTTTCAGTTGCCAAAATACAACACTAGATAGTGTTTGGGAGCTTGCTCAAATGAATTAAGGAATTTGTGACATTGGGCAACTGACCTAAGGCTTTCTGAGTTCCAGCTTTACTCATTTGTAAGCTTGGCATCATCACAGGGATTAGAAAGAAGTTATGAAAACTACGAGACCAGGTATGTAAGGTGCTTAATAGATGGGGACTCCTGTCATAATTATGGCCTTTGTTTAATAATATGGTTTCATTAGTGTATTATAAGATACTAATCTGCTAGCCATGTTTTTTTGGTATACTACCTTAATTTGAAGCTAGCATTTCAGGTATGTTGTTCACAACTGGGCTTCTAAGGAGATTCCAAGAATGAGAGAGAGAGAGAGAGAGAGAGAGAGAGAGAGAGAGAGAGAGAGAG
>JANHMN010000009.1:55619012-55700452 GCA_030674055.1 Rhabdomys pumilio | reverse complement strand
GAGAGAGAGAGAGAGAGAGAGAGAGAGAGAGAGAGAGAGAGAGAGAGACAGAGAACCGAGAGACAGAGAGACACAGAGAGACAGAGACAGAGAGACAGAGAGATATCAGAAAGCAATTGGTCCTTGTTACCTAGTCTATTTATTTCTATGTGCTCTGGTTACTTCAAATGTGATGCTTGTAAAACCTTGTAGACTAAATTATCTCATAGATATCCTTACAAAGGATTGGCTGAATGCAATCATGTGCTGATTCTTAGGGACATGAGAACTGAACACACTGAGATATACTCACAGGCCCAGGAGTCAAAAGAGAATAGATAAAAATTTGTAACACCACACAGCAGTGTCCTGAGAAAGGGGTCAACCATAGGGGTGTGTACACAGAAGCGTATACCAGACTCTGGAGGAGGAAGGTTACGCACCACTGTGAAGGCCAGGACTGGGTAAGTGCAGTAAAAGCAAGGGCGTTTGAAAAGTCCGTTTGACAGTTGTAAGAACATGTATTTCGTGGAACAGCAGGATGGGAACGGAGCACTTGGAACATGGTGTGGTGGGATGTGTGCTAGAAATATAATGTTTATGAAGAAACTGAAGGACCTAAGGCTGGAGTTGGCTTGTCATACCATCTGGGGTTGATAAGGAATTGTGATGTGATTCATTGCTACAGGCAATGGAGAATCAAAGGTTGCTACACTTTACACTTGTGCATGTATCTAAAAGTACGTGATCACAAGTTATAGCAATATAGCTTGTGACTTCACTTGGAACAACTTTGTTTTAGAGGACAAGTATGGGTTTTTTTTTTATGCCTTCCTGACACTTACTTACTGAATACAAAAGGGGTTTTAGGTTGGTTCAGAAATGATTCTAGGACCAAAGATCCCTTACATCTCCATGGGCTCCTTTATGACTCTGTTAAACTTTTCTTTTTCCTGATTTTGAGGTTTCTTGTGTCTTACCATTTTTGCATAGATGAGGTTCACAGAAGAAAACTCTGGATTGCAATCATAAATATACCCACTTGTCGCCCTGGGCATCCTTCCCCAAAGTCTTCATGATTTCATTTTTCTAATTCAACATAATAACACCCCTTCTTCACACTTCCTCTTCCCAGAGCCCCTGACAGTATGTGTGGTGCCTGTACTGAAGATGGCACATTCCGTCAGTATGTATACAAGGCATCCTCTGGGCGGGTGTGTGACTCTTCAGGTTACTGGACTCCAGAAGAAGCTGTGGGTAAAGTACCATGGACCTTTGACTAATATTTTAGTGGCCACTGAGCATGGGCAACAGTGGATAAAGCACTGATACATGTTTGTGTGGTTTTGCATGTGAGTAAGGGAGGGTTTGCTGAATATTCCCAGGATCTTGAAAACATGGCCAGTGCTTCTGCATGCTGAGTGTCCTGCCTCAGTATAATGTGCCAAGGCTGTGAGAATGCAGAGATTTAATACAGGGAGACTGAGAACTCAGCCCATCTCAAGGGTAACCTCAGGGTGAATTGGGGTCAGAAATGCTGCATATGTCTACTGGTCCCTGAGCAACTTTGGTGCATGATGGTGTAAGCTAACTGCTTACTCCTCTATATCAGGAGAGTAATAGAGAACACATTGCTAAGAACACTCATGCACTGGCTGAGCAAGTCTGGGTGGGGGCAGGGTGGACTAGGTGTTCCACACGGATTGTTCTCATCTACACTATTTTATGAGTCCATTAATCACTGGTACTGGTTGTGCCTTGAATGTGATCTAAGCTAGGCTCTAGAAGGGAGAAGATGTTTTTCGTTATTTCATTTCCTGTTCCTCCCCCAAGTTATCTAACAACCACACGCTCACTCACATATGTACATCAGGATCTGGAAGACAAATTTCAACATGAGTCTTTTCATTGTCCATGCAGAAAAGGCTGTTGACATAGCTTTCAGTCCTTTAAGATAAAGGGCCTGACTTCTATCTTTACCAACTTTTGCTTGGTTGTTTGGCTGTGAAATTTTTCTTATTGTTGTTGTTGCTGTTATTTTTTCAAGACAGGGTTTCTCAGTGTACTCCTAGATGTCCTGGAACTCACTCTATAGACCAGGCTGGCCTCCAAATCAGAGCTCCATTTGCCTCTGCCTCTGAGTGCTGGGATTAAAGGAGAGTGCCATTTATGCCTAGCTCTTCACCACTATTTTTGATCCCCACCTAATTATTATCTTCTAGACATCCCTGCCCATTGGTGGGGGTGCATTTCAGATCCACAAAACTACAGAGAAAGGCGTGTTGGAAGCCGTATATTTGAATTAATTTTTGTTCTACAAGAAAAGTAGAACAAAAATGACCCATGGTTCTGCAATGACAACCTATTGTCACCTTGGGCTCATAGTTATTCAAGTCATAGGGCCTCAAGGGCAAAGCTGGATGGAGGCAATTGACACGACTGATCATAGAGGAATCTTTTCAAAACAGAGATTTGGGAGAAGGATAGAAAGTGAATGGGAAACTCACAGGGATAGACTGTTTTGGAGATTGATGATCCATGCAAAGTCCTTTCTATGGAAAACTCTTCAGTGCTGGGACTTTAGTGTTGGTCTGACTCTCTGACCCACAACTGTTTTCCTTTTAATTTGGGGGAAAGTTCAAAGCCATCTGACAAAGGGAAAGGGAATTTGAAGTTATGGTTACGAATTCTTGTATTTTGAAACAAGCTAAGTCAACCTCCAGACTTCTATTCCATATTTCACATGAGATCATAATAAACTTTTGACAGGAAGTGCTTCTGCTGACTGGACTATTGGGACCTTGGATTTGCTAGTATTTAGAGGTAACCACTGGAAAATTCTGCTAAGAAAAACTGGCTTACTCTTGCCTTAGAAGGGCAAGTGACCAGGTCATATTTTTTTTTTTTAGAAGTTATTGGATTTTTTTTTTTGTTTTTTATGTATATGAGTGCACTGTAGTTGTCTTCAGATATGCCAGAAGAGGGCATCAGATCCTATTACAGATGGTTATGAGCCATGATATGGTTGCTGAAAATTGAACTCAGGACCTCTGGAAGAGCAGTCAGTGCTCTTAACTGCTAAGCCATTTATAAATCTTATTTATAAATAAGAAAAATCAAGACTCTAGCTTCTGGGGCAGTGTCTAGTAAAGCCTCATTATGGCTATTTTTTGTTCAATACTCTTAGTTCAATTTCCCTCATGTGATGTAAAAGAAAATGATATATGGCTTATCACCCCTGAGCTGACTACATTTGGGATATTCGATAATTTTTTTCTTCCTTATATTTTTGCTTGGTTGATGAGTTCTAGATTTTTCTGCTCTATCACGTGTGTTTATATTTTCTGGTTTCCTACAAGTGGTCACCTGCCTACATAGAAGTACTTGAACTGAAATAGAAACCACAATGCATGACTTTCAAGTTTGGCTAACAGACATAGTGCCAAGGTGGGAACTCAGGAAATAAAAATTTAGTGATGAAAACCAGAAAGAGCATAATGATAACTTGAAATTAGCATCGGGCTTTAGAAATGTTAACACAGCATAGTTATTAATAAACTAAGTGTAGATAATTCTCTGCTCAATTTTTTTTTCATAAAGACAGAGCTTAATTTCTCTGCATTAGCCTTATGGTTCCATCTAGGACTGCGTTATTCCGTTCTGTTTCCATTCCCCGTGGACTTTCTTGTTTAAAAGTCACCATGTGTAAGTGACAGAATAGAGGGAACAGACACTTTACTTCTACACTTTTGTCCTGAGGAGCACTTAAGAAACAACCCACAGTATGATGAGCTTCCTATAGGAATTCCGAAGTCTCCTTCAACCGTCTGTCTGCTGATATGGACTGCCCCTTCACATGATTTTAATGGTGGCTCCTCACGCATCATTTCTCTCATCTCCCCAGGGCCTCCGGATGTCGATCAACCCTGTGAGCCTAGCTTGCAGGCCTGGAGTCCTGAGCTCCACCTGAACCACATGAATATGACCGTGCCCTGCCCAGCAGAAGGCTGCAGCTTGGAGCTGCATTTCCAATACCCGGTCCAAGCGGAAACCCTCACCCTCTGGGTCACTTACCTCTCCGTGAACTCTTCCAAGGCATTCTTTGACATAGAGATCTTGCTAGAACACAAAGAATCTATGCACCTTGGGCCCTTACACACTTTTTGTGACATACCGCTCACCATCAAACTCCACGTGGATGAGAAGGTCGTGGGAGCGAAAGTCTATACCTTTGATGAACGAATGGAAATTGATGCTGCTCTCTTGACTTCTCGACCCAATAGCTCCTTGTGTTCTGGATGCAGGCCTGTGAGTTACCAGGTTCTCCGAGATCCTCCTTTTTCCAGTGGCTTGCCTATGGTGGTGACACATCCACATAGAAAGTTCACAGATACGTAAGTTGGGCAGCAGAATCTTCCAAATTATGAGACTCCTGGGGACTTTGTTTCTTTTGGTTATTTCTGTTTCCACTTTTTAATAATTAGTGCTTTTAGTTGGAGGAGAGTTCAGAAGTCCAGGGGAGAGTTTATCCTAAGTGACATATATGAAATGAAGAAGAATTATTTCACAAAAAAAGGAAAAGCAAGTGCCTTGACTGCCAATGCCATCATTATGGTAATAAGAAAATTAGTGTATGAGCTATTTCAGTTGAGTAAGTGAAATTAGTACTAAAGTTGACCAGAATCAGATTTTCTCTGTCTTGTGGCAATTTTATTTTTGGATTCCTTCTTGTAGCTTCCCAGTAATCAGCATGGTTTCCACAATTTTCAAGTTGTGATGAATTCTTCCATGAGTACACTAAAAGGTCACAGGTCTTTCATATGTTAAACACAGCTTCATGATTCATCCATGATTTAAATTTTATTTTTTCCTTTCCTTTTGAATTTCATTCTCTCCCTTTCTTCTCTTTTGTTCCTAGTTTGCAATTATTTTATTTAATATCTTGTCTTCTACACTTAGTGAGTTCTACTGTGCTCCTGGCACAGTATGCTCAGTGTTGGAGATGCAGACTGGGTTAAGAATTTCACATCTGCCTTAGATGCTGGTATAGTGCAAGGCAAATCCTCCCACTTGAGAATCTCCTCAGCGATTGCATGGAGGGCAAAACAGGGTACAGGGGCCATGCTAGTTAATTTTTGCCACATTAGAAATAATCAGATTACAATAGCAAACATTTTTCATTATTCTATGCATGGACTAGGTTATATGCTCTGGATTGCCTGCTTGATACTAGGATAACATCATATATACATGCCCTCAGCTGAGGACAGTGGACCCTATTCCTCATGACCACTTAAGCCGTATCTTGGGCTGCTTCTCATGGGTGAATAGCTGTTTCCAGGGAAATTCCTAGAAACAAGGAGAGCAAGTCCCCATTACTTGTAATTTTCAAGTCTCTGATACAAATTCCTCTTGATAATATTACATGTAAAATTCCAGATTCAAATGATAAACCACCTTTTCTTAAAAAGAGAGACTGGGGTCACACACACTGTATAAATGTGCGTCTCACTGGGGTAGACCTTTGGCAATCCACCACAGCTATAAAACCTAGAAGAAAATGTTCAGTTTGAGCTCTAGTATATTCTTCTTTCCATGGTTGTTCTCTTCTTTAGCATCAAAAGGTTGAAAAAATGGCCAAAAAATAAAAACAAATGAAATTCAGATCATGAGGTGCATTTAGAAAGAAAGCTTAGCATGATTTAGATTTTGCAGTCAGGCAGTTGATATGTTTATTTTATAATGATATCCACACATAAATATTTAAAGCCAATAATATTCTGTTTTATAGAAAACTAAGTCTTGGCTTACACTTGGCCTCAGAGCTAATAGATGGATAGCCTAGAATTCAAACTTCATTTCCAGCTGATTTCATCCTCTTTCCTTAGTAGACACTGCCCTTCACAGACTCAGCTTATGGGAGGCCCAAGTTACCTGCTGCTGTGTTTTTCCCATGATAAGAGTAAACACACAAAAACATTTTCATCCATTCCTGTTCCCAGCCACAGAGCAGTATAAGACTTTTAAACATGGTTGGGCAAGAAAAAACCACCCAATAAAGGAAACCAACCACCAACATTGATTTGAATAAAATTGGGTTTGCTTTAAAAACAACATCTGACACTCTCAGGAGAGGATTTCTTTCTCAAAAGGGAAAACTAATTTGAAAATTTAAGAGTCTTTAATATTTAGTTGTCTTTCCTATTAAAATACCTAAAAGCCAGTATAGAAGATTTTAAAGGTATTTTGGAAACCCCAAGACATTTCCTGTTTGCTGGTTGCTACATCAGATTGTGGGGTGGTGACTCTGTGGTTGCATTAAAGTGTCTGTTAAGGAAAACGAGAATCTTGGCAGGAAATCCTCACTGCCCACTTGTGGCAGTCCTAATAATTCATCGTGATCATGTCCTCCTAAATACTTGCATTCTATCTTGAGTTGGGTGGTACTTTTTTACAATCAGGACAATCACTGGATAAAATTAAGATGAGGCACAATTCATCTTTGGAACCTGCAGCCTCATTCATGAGCTCTTTCTCTACTAAATCAATGTCTTGTGTTACACACTTACCATTTAATCAAGTCACCAGGGACCAGAGAGTCTGATACATTCCTTCAATCTCTCAGGTCAACTGTACCAACTCCATTCTTGGCATTTGGAGGTAGAGACCAATTTAGTGTGTTTTGAACTGGAAATTTCTACCTCTTCCAAGTGGTATTGAGTTGTGTGCTTACTTCTACGAAATACTTGTTCCAGTCTTTCCAAGGCAAGAATCCTCTTTTAAGAAAACTGTGGCCCACAAATCCAAGAAAGGACATGACTGAGCCCACACACGGAAATTCTAATCTTCACTTAATTTGATTACTTTAAAAATAAAGCTTACCGGTTTTCAATAGTTGTTCTATGTTTCTTTGATTCAAAACATGGCATCCTTCTACTTTCTAAGGGCCTATTATATTAAGTGTTAACTCACCAGGCTACATTTACTAGTGGAGAACATATGGGGCCAATAGAAATAACTATGTAGTCAAACTCATAAGATTGGGCATTTATTTTTGTCTTAGACAATTGGCACATTTCACATTTTGTTTCACCCAATAGTTTCCTTAAACTCATATGAGCCACCAACAAAGGATATGCCACTTTGCAGATGTTAAGGTCGTAATCTCATTGGTTTTCACAGGGAGGTCATCCCTGGGCAGATGTATCAGTACCAAGTTCAAGCTGAAGCTGGAGGGGACCTTGGAGAAGCTTCACCTCCTCTGAACCATATTCATGGAGGTCCTTACTGTGGAGATGGGAAGGTGGAAAGGTGAGTCACATGTGTGAGAGACAGTGTGAGCTAGGTCAAGCTCCCCTGCTCAGAGAGGCTCAATCTCAGTGTGAGCTTGACTCAACCTAAACATGCATAGGAATGAGGGAATGTGCGATTCTCCTGTAGAAATTCTGGGGTCTTAAGAGGTCACTGGCATCTCTTCATAGTGCTCAAGTGGTTTTTTTTGTTTGTTTTGTTTTGTTTTGTTTTGTTTTGTTTTGTTTTGTTTTGTTTTGTTTTTGACACTGGTCCCCAGAGTGTTGAGATACTGGGATGTTTCTCTGGGGCCCCCTTAAGGCCTCAGTGAAGAACTGCAGGGCAGTAGGGTAGGGGAGGAATTTCTATAGATGATGGTTAAAGAATACTAAAGAAGGACAGAATTTGGACCAGTGATCTGCTTGTTTAGTTTTATTAGCTGGCTGTGATTTGAGGAAAAGGAGTTACTCATTTGCCCACACACAGCTCTTCTGTAAACATAACCAAGGGAAAGATAGGATTATTCCTTTGGTTCCTTTACATCCTATGATCATTTTTCTAATGGCCTGTGTTATCAGTCTAAGGAATGAACTCATCTGGTTTGCCTGGAATGTGTCCAAGTTTAGTATGGACATATATCTAGTCCTGGATACCTAGAGCAGTTGGTCAATCCTCATCTAACATATCCTTCATACTCATCAAACCTATACTTACATAAAGCTGCTGGGAGTAGAAACCTGGGAGGCAAAGTATGATGCATTATATTTTATATATAATGTCTGCATATTATTAAGATGGCCCATTTTTCAGTTTCTCAGATGAGGAAAATATATATCCAATCCTCTAGACTTTTGTGGGATTCTATCCAACTACTGATCACTGAATATTGTTTATCGTCTTGGTCTTTTAAGACTCTCAAGCTATGGTATAATCCTATTCCATCCTAAAACATAAATACTAAATGTTCTTTCTCATCTGAATACAATAGAAATCATTAAATATAAAAATCTCTACTTGTTTGTCCTTGCTTGTCCCTAGCTCCTCCTCAGTGTGCTAGGTTGCTTCAGGTGCCATTCTTCAACTGTGGCCACCACAAATTCTTTGTATATCACTTGTCTGCATGTATTTAGCAGAAAGTGGTGACGAGCCATCTTCCTAACTTGGTTTCCTCCCAGCCCTTGAAGCAGCTTAACCAGAGGCAGTGATTCTCTGCTAGTGGGTCTCACAAGGTTCCATGCCAAAATGTACTTCCTTAGCTTCTGTTTGCATTCCATGGCTGGAAAATCTGTACTATTGTCCAAGGGAGTCATTTCTGAATCCCAGCCGTGTTCCACCTGGGGGCAACCTAATACACAAGGCAGAGAGGAGCCAAGTAAATTGTTTAACCCACTTGGTTCCAAATAGAAAACTATCAAGCTGAGCACTAAGGAGGGCCCTGAGAGTTTGAGCAGCACTCATTCGGAAGCTCATTTTCTCAGTACATCTTGTCCACCTGTCAACTGACACTTGTGGCACTTAAGACTTCAAAATATGTTAGAGTTAGATGCAACTAAGATGTGCAATATTTATCCTGATGTAATTAAGGTAATTTTGTTTTCAAACTGAAACTCAATTCAGTTTTTAGGAAAAAAACGTTTAAAGTATTACTTGAAAGTTTGGAACAGTTTCTATAGATGAGTATGAGGTTGAAGTAAAAGGCAAGTATTACAGTGAGATTTAAGGGAAAATGCATCAATTAAATGCTTAAGTGTTTGGGATACAAAAAATGCTAACGTTTCATCAATCATTTTATACTGATTAAAAATTTAAATGGTAAAATTTTAAATATCACCATCAGATGAAATACAGTACTACAGTTAATTCTACCTCTTTCTTTTACTTTTTAAGTGACTACTAAAAATTTCAAAATTATGTATGGCTCTCATTAGATTTCTGTTGGGCAGCACTGTACAAAATGAATTTTCTTTCAAATATAAATTGTAAAGTTGCCTCTTTTCAAGATTCCATCCTAGACCCCAGGCAGTGTAGAGTCTATTGTCCAATCCTCTCTTCATACACAAGTAAACAAGAAATAGAGTTGTGGGATGCTTCCTGAACATCACATGGTAGACCAGGTACCTGCGGCAATCTCTTTCTAGTGATCCATATTGCCTTTGTCTGAAAAAAATGTGAAGGGACTAGAGAGATGGCTCAGCAGTTAAGAGGACTGGATGCTCTTCCAAATGATCCATGGTTCCAGAACCCACAAACTGGCTCACAGTGGTCTGTACCTCCAGGTCCAGGGGATCTGACACTCTTTTCTAGCCTCTATTGGTACCAAGTGCACAGACATACACACTGGCAAAACATTCATAAATGTTAGAAATAAATAAATCTTAAGATTGTTATTCAAAAATGAATGACATAAGATGTATGCACAAGGTAGTTTTAGAGGGTGTGACTTTTTAACTTTTTTTCTTTTTTTTTTCAGTTCTGGTGATTAAACTAAGACTTTCTACAAACTGGGCTAATGTTCTACTACTCAGACACACACAATTCCTTCAACTATGTTTTTCCTATGTTTTTATTCCTGTCTTCTGTTTCATCCTGCAACTTAAGATATGATTACTATGTTCTTTATCTAAATCAGAGTTTTAGTATTATAAATATTCTCATGTCTAATTCATCATGAATCCATATCCTTAGAATACTGTGAATAATGACTGGAGTCATTTGTGATATTTTGGTTCTGGGAACCTTTTAGAACTTCAGATTTCTTTATATATGGAGCTAAAGTATATATCAGTTTGGACATGTTGAAATGTAAAGAAGAAAATTGTAAGTCATAACCATTTTGTAATTACCTAATTTTACTTTTTCATGCAAGTTTCAACTTAGTTTTTTTCTATTTTGTTTGCATAACATGCTTTATAAAAGAAATCTCGATGTGGAATAAGTTACCTACCTCAACCTATGTTTAGATATCAACTAAAGTTCAAAGATGATGTTTTCTTTTTTCCTGTCATATATGACGTTTGCCACTAGGAAGCAGGAAGAGTGACTTGAACCCTAGCTATGTCATTGACTAAGACACCTGCAATTGGTGCTACTTGAATCTTTTATTTATATATAAACAGGAGAGTCAATTCTGAAATATTCTAAATTTTATGACTTTACCTTTGCAGAGAAAAATGATTAAATAAAAAAGTGATTTAAAAATTAGGTAAAATGAATAGAAAGTAAGATGACACAAATGAGCTATAAGATGACAAAAGCTAACTATTTCTGTTTTGTTGGCTTTGCTGTTTTGTTAGAGAGGGTCTATCTGTGTGTCCAAAGCTGACATGGAATATTCTATGTCTCTAGAGTAATGTGTAACTCAATGCCCAAGAAAATCAACTAGTTTTTAAAATGACCAATATCTTTTAATTAAACATATTAATTAATTTTATATAAAAACATTAAATGCACAAATCCCATGTGATGTTTTTGATACATTGTGTAATGTAATATTTAAATAGGTTAAACATGCCCATTTCTTCATATATCACTCCCTTTGAGTATAAGCAATTCAAATTCTCGCTAGCATTTTGAATATACTACATATATTTGTTTTAGTCATTACCCTGAGCAAAAGTACACAATGACTTTCTCCCATGTCATTGTAACTCAGAACATACCAATAATTCTTTCCCCATCACTCTCTTGTCTCTGCTTACCTCAGTCTCTGTTAACCAACATTCTACTTTAATGTGTGTGAAATCAAATTCTTCTTTCCCAAAATCACAGGATACTTCTCTTTCTGTGACTGCTTTACTCAGCATGATATCCATCTCTATCTATACTGCCTTAAAAGACTGGATTTCATTTTCCTTTGAGGCTGGATAGTATTCTATTGGATGTGTGGCAGTTTCTTTTTCTATGCATCAGCTAACTGACACTTAGGTGGTTTCCATCTCTTAGCTTTTTTGAATAATGTTTCAATAAACATGGAAGTACAGGCAACTGTTTGACATACTAATTCTGTTTCCTTTGGAATACCCAGGAGTGGAATTTCCAGATTACATCTTAATCCTGTGTATGTGTGTGTCTGTGTGTGTGTGTGTGTGTGTGTGTGTGTGTGTGTGCACATGTGCGTGTTGTTCTACTCAGCTTCTTTCATCCAGATTATGTAATTTGTATCCAAATGGAATTGCTTTCTTGAATTCTATGTCCTATAATTGGTTATTAGTATACAGCAATGCAACTGTTCTTGTAAATCACTACATCTAATAAATAAATACAGCAAATTTGAAGGACACAAATCAGCTAGTTCCAAGACTCCATTTGTCACAGGACTGGTGGTGAATCTTGCCAGGCACACTTCTGAGGTTCTCCCAGATGTTCTTGAGCCATAATTCACTTGATTTCTAAAAATTCCTACAACCTCCGATGATACTAATCTACCATCTACTAACCTCTCATCTACTTTAAATATTGCTTATTTAGTATTTTCTGTAGATTATTAAATAGAATTATATTAGTATAATTCTATTAATATATCTACTTTTACACAGCTTTTAATTTTTAAAGCATAACGAGAACTTTAAATGAATTGATTGATGGTAGCTGAATGAGTAAAGTATCTACGTGTGTCTAAATGTATATTTCTAGGAGACTGGGAGAAATGTGTGATGATGGAGACCTGTTGAACGGAGATGGGTGCTCAGGAGTATGTGAACTGGAGGAAGGCTTCAATTGTGTAGGTGAGTCTAGGAGACTGGGATTGTATCTTCCTTTTAGAGCTATGTCAGTGTATTATTTTGTGAATTTTTAGTGTCCTGTATCTTAATGATGATTAAAGCAATAACATCAAATACTTCACATATAGTCACTAATATAATTCTCATTTTAACCATGAAGAAACTAAACGGAGGCACAAAAGGCTTAAATGATTTATTTCTGCTTATTTATCTGGAAGTACTAGTTAGGATTTAAGCCAAGGGAGATCAGATCTAGAATTTCATCCTAAACAGATTGTACTGGTCCATAGCTTGACCTTACCAAGAGCTTTCTTGGGTCCTCACACATATACCAAAATGACAAATATGCAGATGAATTATCTAGTTTCTATATACATATTAAGGTCAGGAAATATTCTAAGGCACAGGAGAAACAGATATCTCTTGATATCTGTGTTTGGTAGATGAGATTGTAAAGACTAGCAGAGGGCCCTGGTGTTTTCTGTCCTGGGGAATGAGTGGTAATAAGTTAGAGCTAGATGACTCCATATCTAAACTCTTGGCATTGAGAGGTAGAACACAACGCTCCCCCTAGTTACAATGAACTATCCATGGAAAAATTCCTCAGATGCAGACTATTTCCTATTCCATACATTGTAATGATTGTCTGGAGTAGAACCCCTACATCAAACTTGTCTTAAATATCAGTGCATTTGAAACCACTTCAGCGTCCTTAACTCTTAAGACAATGTAGCATATTACAATATGTAGAACCTATTACAAAAGTGTCAACTACTACATTAAACATGGCAAATCCCCTGGTCTCTAGCACCAAGTCTCTGAGTCATAGAATCTTAGCATCACCTTCAAGTCTGCCTAGCCTTTCACCCATCCAAGATCCACTGAGTACAATGTGTTAAGTGGCATCACATGCACCTCAATGCCTATAATGCAATAACATCTGAAAAAAAGACTGCTCCCTTCCAGATAGATGGACCAGGAGTAGGTCAGAGTCCAGCTTTTCATTTAGAGAAGTTGATTCTATCTAATCCTGCGATATGGGCACATGGTTTTTGCTTAGATAATTCTGGTAATGGTTAATGTACTTGAATCAGATGATTCTCCTTAACAATGGCCTTATCTGTTATAATATTTTTGTCTCCCGGTTTTCGTTTTGTATACGAGGCTCAGACCATAGTGACTCATCAAAGGGTATACAAGGGCTCTGCCAAGCTGGCCCTAGAACATAACTTCACTTATATTGAATCAAGTGAGAGTTTTGTGTGATGAAGCTTCAGAGGATACATTTTTTCCTGTTTTATTTGACTACCATTCAGATATTTGAAATGCCTCTTCACTATTCTCTTTTCCAATCCAAACATCCCCCTCATGTGATTAGGTTTCCAGACCCTTTCCTATTTACCCCATGCTGGCACGCTTTGTATGGTCAATGCCCAGAAAGGAATTTAATATCCCAGATGTGGTCTGGCTGTGCAGAGTATACTGAACAAATTACCCCCCTCTTTTGTGCACAAGTATTTGTTAATGCTACCTCTGTTTGTATCATTTCTTCTCGGTAGCCACATAGTGGTCACATACCGAAAATAAGCACACATTCTCAACACACTGCACCATCTCCAGTGGGGCTCAAGTCTCATTTAACTCAAGAACAGCATTCATGTTGTTTCTATCTCATTTGATCCTTCGACTCATATTTTCACAGCCTCTCAACTTCAGTAAGACTATATCACAATTACTATAACTATACTTAAATACCATATTTAAGCTTATATTTAAGTAATTGACTGAGCTAAATTGACGCCGTATATCCTACTATTAGACATCTTTTTTGATGAATACATTTATTGTATGTTAAGCATATGATTTTACTCTTTTTTTTAAAAAAATAGATTGGAAGAAACATCTTAAATGTGATTTTAAAGCATATTTTCTTATAGAATTGCAAAAAATCAAAACCAAAAATGTTTTCCCCCCTGTGGTTAAAAGAAAAAGCAAGAAATGAATAGGAGAAGTCCCTGAGTTATGGATAGAATATATAATATAAATTATATATGTGTATAATTGTCATAAATAATAACAAAGGCAGAGAGAGAGAGAAGGGCAGCTTGCTCTGTTGGGAATGTGGTTTCAAATGTACATATGCTGGATGAGACACTGAGGACGCCTTAAATCTGATCGATTGCAGATGAAGGCTTCAAATGGGCTGAGAACCATGTCCTATAAAGGGTGGATTACACTGGCATGCAGAAGTAGATTTACCACGAAAGGGTAAATCTCAGGCAATTATTAAGGAAAATAATAACTTTATGTTGGTGAGCAGCTGACAAATGACCAGACTCTATATCTGTGGAATTTCTATGAAGAAGAAAAAAATGAAATGAAAAACAGGCCACAGTAATAATAAATCTTAGCAATAACTTCGCTGAATAGTATGGATTTGTATTGAATCTTAATTCTATCTCAGTATCCTATTGCTTTATTAAGTAGATATGGGAAGCTGAATTGTGGTATCAATATTAATTGTCCTACATTTTTGTGGGTAGCTTCCCACACTGAAAGAAGCCAGTCTACAAAGGGACAATACTATACACCACATAGGGACAGTATCCCTCCACAATGTCCTGTGTGGAGGGATAGAACTTGCCTAGTGCATTCAGGGTCATATAGTTTCCCCCAAATATTCCTGTCTTGTTTGTGTGATATGCTTCAGTATGAGGTAGTACAGGCCGAGGGAGGAATTAGACCTATATTATGTAAGCCTCTCTCAAATCAAGCCCCATAAGATCATCAGGGTCACTTTTCAAGTCAGACAAACTCATTTAGATGTGTATTTCTCATTTATAAAACAAACAATAAGAATAAGAAAGAAACCGTCTCACCTTATGGTTGTCCTAAGTTGAGAGACCTGCAGCCGCTATGACCCAGAATCTATGCAGCACACTTTCACACAATTCCTGAGAAGTTATGTGCTCAGAGAAAAACATCTCAGTGGCAAGAGTAATTTAAAATAAATCTTAATTTGGTGAAGAGCTCCTTAAATAATTGAATGTTTAAAAACCAGTAAAGGAGGCTTAAATACGTCTACATTGTACTAGTTATTTAAATTCTATTTCTGCTTTTTTCCTATGTTCCATGTATGTCTAACATACTCTAAATCTCATTCAACTTTTCCTAAAATACCTTGGCTGGACACGATAGCACATACCTGTAATTGTAACACTCAAGAGGCAAGAAGATCAGGAGTTCAAAGCCAGTACAATCAACTTTTCCCCTACATCCAGTTAATAGTGCTTTTCCTTCTTTACTTTTCTCTCCCAAGTCCAATCTTTCCTATAACTTCAGTAGATTCCACTTCTTCCCTCATAAAAATGACCCTTCTTCTTCAAGAGGGTTGGGGTTAGTGATTTGGCGGGTACTGCGCTCTCCAATTATCACAAGATTGTCTTTAGAGGGTTGGAAAAGAATTGTTGGAATACTATCATTTTAAATTTCCCCTAAAGATATGGGGAAAAAAATCTAAATGTTATCCATGTTACTTTGCAGGGGAGCCAAGCCTTTGCTACAGGTATGAGGGAGATGGGATTTGTGAAGCTTTTGAAAAGGAAACAATCATCATAGACTGTGGCCTCCATACTCCTGAAGGATATTTGGACCAGTGGGCTAGCCAGGCATATTCCTACCATGAAGACAAGAAGAAGTGTCCTGTTTCTCTGGTAACAGGAGAGCCTCATTCAATGGTAAGTTAAGCCAGAAGAATGGAGTCATGGCTATCTGGATGTTTGGGAGCTTGAACTTTATCCAAGATGTTATCATGCTGGTTTGTCCCCATCAAATTCAGAACACGATAATGCTAGCAGAGAGCCTCCTAGAGCAATCATAACATCTAGTATACTACTCGACCTCAACAACGTCAGTCATCTAACTCACAGCAGATGCAAGAACCTTGAAGTCTAACAAAGACATGTAGCTATTATAAATTATGTTTGGTCTCTATGTGTGGTGGAGTTTAGTGTAAATGGATAAAAGGCAGCAATATAAGAGATCAGAATGTCTGGATTACACAGCTGGACCCACTACAATTACTGTTACTATGTGAGTATGGACAAATCACTTAACTTCTCTGGGTCCACATTTGTTGATATCGTTTGCATATAATAGGCCAGTATTTAAAGTGAATTCTTTGAATTATTTCCCCTATCTACCTAGCAGGAGATCTTGGGAAGACTCTGAGACTACACTAATGGGATTGATGAACAGAGATTGTATACTAAAGACAAAACAAAGGACAGTTGACTCTTGGGTACCATTCCTGATGGTTTCATCACCAAATAGACTTTCCAATCAATGGTCAAGATAGTCTTCAGAAATAACTACCAGGCTTCTTAGTATTGTAGGCTAGGATGAAAGAACTGTATTGCAAACTCCTGCATTGAGGAGGCATTTCTGAATAGGTATAAGGAGCTACTCAAGGTGCCTGTCTTGCTGTCTCATCAAGGATGCCAGTGTGTAGATTCCAGCGCTTCCATTCTTAGTCTGTAGTTTCCTTTTTCTTGCTACTAACATCACACATGTGCATGTGTATTGTCTGGGGTTTGAACTCAGGTCCTAGCATAGTTACCAAATTCTTTCTCACTGAATCGTGCTCCAAAAACCTTGCATTGAGCTTTACGTGGGGGAAGGGGAAGAAGGCAGCAGGTCAAAGGGATGTTTATGCATGACAGTTGAGTGTTTGTCCATGTTTATTAGAAAAATGGCAAATTTTCTGGAAGCTCAACGCTAGAATTTTCAGCCCCATCTTACTGGTCTATTTAGTCACCATTATTTGTAGAAAACCTTGAGGAAATGAGCATTTACCTAAGTGTATAACTTTGAACAAAGCTGATGTTCTTTAATGAAAAGATGATGGGCAAGAAAACACAATAATGTGACTAGCCTTTTCTGCCACCTTCTCTTTGCCAAGTCATGACATTTGTCTCCTTGGCGTTCTGGTGCTCAATAACAAAGAGCCAGAAGAACTGATGATTCTGAGTTCATGAAAGCTCTCTGAAGTGGCTTTTAGTCTAGCCTGAATGTCTTCTTTAATTGTAGTAGGAAATATTTCCTGGAGTTTTGATTCTTGGGTTCTCTACCCAGCCAAACACTCCCTGTCTGCCTGGTTCAGTATCCTCCCTACAGGGACAGTTGATGCTGATTGGTAAGGACCTAACCATCACGATGGAAAGAGTTGCAAAGTAAACCCTTGGATCAGTCATCTAAAGAGTGCCAGAATGGTTCTTTGGGCACCTTCCCATACTGATGATGGACAGAAAGTTGTCCTGTGTGTTTTTCTACCCTGGAAAGATACATCTTGAGGATAACAGGGTTGAGAAATTATTTTATATGAATTGTGGATTTTCTGGACTCTGATTTTCTGTATTCCTGCATCTACTAGTGTGGTCATTAGGCATTTAGAAGAGGGAAAAGTGGGCTTCATGCTAGAGAGCTTTCTTGACTTTATTTACCTCCTGCACACCACACTTAATTTGGGATTGATACTGCATTTCAGCTTTGTACTTCACACCACCCGGATTCATCCCCCTATCATCTCTTTCCTGGCTGGTTTCCCTGTGTCTTCAGTCTGAAAAAAGACCAGGATGCAAGCAGTGAGCAGTCTAAAGATAGCCTGCAGAAGGACAATGAAATTTGGCTTGAAGTAAGTGACCCCAATATGTATCTGTAAAGACTGTAAATAGAGACATTCATGTGTGCAAGTATATGGGTAAAATTCGGCATTTGATTGATTCATCAGAAATGTTCCTTTTGTTATCTCAAAGAATTTACATCTTAAATTTATTTTCATCTTTCTCTGAAGTTTCGACTTCCATAAGGGAAAATAATAAGTACCACGAACATATAAAATTAGAAATGGATCACTCAAATACCCTAATTAACCATAGAAATAGAGCCACAGGGTGTTAGATATCACTATGGCAAAGATTCTGATATGCCCCTTGTCTGTTGCACTGCAAATGTATCTAGTAGATTTCTTTCTTTTGCACATTTTTTTCCCTGTTTTTATTACTTGAAATAGGGTTTTGGGCAGCCCAGGCTGTTCTCAAACTCTATGCTGCTGAGATTGACCTTGAGGTCCCGATCCTCTTACTCCAACTGCTGAGTGCTGGCATGACAGGTATATACCACCACAGCACAGCTGTGCAGTGCCGCTAAGGGAAGCCAAGGTTTCACACATAATAAGCATGCAGTGTGTTGACTGAAGCACATCTTCAACCCCAGTTTTAGGTTTATTTGAAAAACATGACGTTGTGTTCTTACTGGGTATTGTGGTACATGCCTTTAATCCCAGCACTCGGAGGCAGGGGCAAGGCCCAGGCTGGGGCGGGGGCGGGGGCGGGGGCGGGGGCGGGGGCGGGGGGCCGGGGGCCGGGGGCCGGGGGCCGGGGGCAGGGGCAGGGGCAGGGGCAGGGGCAGGGGCAGGGGCAGGGGCAGGTATCTCTTTGTGAATTTGAGGCTAGCCTAGTCTATACAGAGAGTTCAGGGACAGCCAGGCCTATGTAAAGAAACCTTGTCTTAAAAAAAAAAAATTATACGTGTTCTTCTTGTGTCTAACTTTTTCTTATCCATAATTAGAGTCACAAGATTCATTCCTATTGTTATCTTTAGTTGAAATGTTCATCTTCATTCCAATATAAAAAAATGTGCTAATATTGACAGCTCAACTACTTATGTTGAAAAATTTCGTATTTGCATTATCTACAAATTTTCTATATTTCCATTAAAATTGTTCTACTATAAGTATTTCTGTCCATTTCATTTAGTGAACAAGTATAAACTGATGAGTATCTTTAGAAATGGTAAGTTATTGGTTGGATAGCTCTGATAAGAAAATACAAATAATTTTCCAAGTGGTCACACTAATTTATATCCCACAAGAGAGCTGCTAATTTTTTACTTGCCTTACATTTTCAGCAATACTTGATATTTTAGGTTTTAATTTTTACCTCTCCTTTTGAGTGGGTGATAGTATTCTTCTGTGCCTTCAAGGTACACAACAGAATCAACAAGATAGGGAATCTTTTCTATGGCTAGTGCCCATTTGTGCATCCTTGTCATTTCCTTGTCTTTTATGCACAGTCAAGACTTTATTTAGTTTTTCATTGGGTTACATAGCATACTCTTGATTCATATGACACAATTATAATTTTCTAAGTACAATTTCGTTTTCATTTGTAAGTTCTTCAGTGCGTTACAAAACTTGGTGACTGTTCCTTGCTCCTAAGGGAACTAAGTTCCAAATCTTAGTGGTGTCTAACAGATTCGGTTCCTTTGTCTCTGGTACATATTGTGCGATGTAATAAATCCACACCTTCTACAAAGATTTGCTTTCCTGTGTCAGATTCTAGAATCAATTCTGCACTTTGCTCCATTAGTTCATATATTGTTTGGGATATTAGTACACTTCTCAGTGCTAAACATTTTAATCAATCTTAAATCACATGGCATAAGTCTTAAATATCCTCCATTTTCCTTCAGAATGCATTAGCTATCTCAATTATTATCCTTTATATTTTATATGAATTTTATCATTTGCTTTTATTCAGTCTTGATAGGGTTTATCATTTTTACTAAGTTTTCATATAACCAACCAAAGAAATATACACTTTCATTTTTAATTATTTTCTTCAGTTTTTGTTTGTTTTCAGGACTGTGAATATTCTAGAAAAGTTTTCAATTATTGAGCTACAATTGTGCTTTAAACTTGTGTTTCTTTTTCTGATAACTTAAAAGAATACTTTGATAATGGTCTTTTAGTTGCCCCATATATATGTTCTTACACATATACATGCGTGCACACATGCATGCACATGCACATGGAGGGGGACAACCCTTGCTTCACACAGTATTGTGAAATAAAAAATGAATATAAAAGCATAAAGGAAAAGGGGTATGGGATGGGGGTTCTAGGGAGGGGAAATGGGGAAAGGGGTTGACATCTGTATTGTAAATAAATAAAATATCCAGTAAAATTTTTTTAAATGACTATAACTAACAACAATAAATACAAATATTATAATGGCTTCATGGCCCCTAAGACATTTGTCACTTCCAATACTCTTGTATTAAGCATATGTGGGAAAGTAAATATAACAGAGCTACTTTTGACTCCTTAGTTCATTCTGACTTAAAACAATGGCAAAACAGAGAATCAATGTGTTATATTTCTTTGCCAAGTCCCAAAGATACCAAAGTAATTTTACCTTTGCTTGTATTTTTCTTATGAGACCCCTTTGTCTTATGTGACTCATGTGACAAATTTTCTCATGATGGTGAATTTTCCATGTCTTGCTTATACTGGTTACCACAGACCAGCTTCTGATATTGATTCTTCACTCTTTACATGTTATTTAACACCCCAAGAGTTCCTTTAGCATGAACTTTGTTTCTTTATATTGGATCCTCTAGGACAGCACTTCTCAAGGTTCTCAACCTGTGGGTTGTGACCACTTTTGCAAACTTCTCTCTCTAAAAGTATTTACATTACGATTCATGACAGTAGCAAAATTACAGTTATGAAGTGGGAATTAAAATAATGTCATAGTTTGGGGATCACCACCACATGAGCAATTGTATTAAATGGTCACAGCATTTGGGATGGTTGAGAACCACTGCTCTAGGAAGTCTTGTTCTTTCTGTCAGAACAACATTCCTTATTTCTGGTGAGGACTGCAATTTCTCTGACTTCCTCTACCTGCATGCCTCATCTCCTGAGTCACCATTCTTTCTGCTGCCTCCTTCCACAACCCCACCGTCCATTGGTCAGATTGTACTTCCAGCATTGCCATTTTTCTTTGCTGCATTTTTATTCTCCTCTTTTGATTATCCCTTTTGGCAGAGTCTCACATGTATTACTTATCACTGGGGAGCAAGTTGAATGTGCAACAACGTGTGTATTATTGTCTCTCTAAGCCAAATCAAAGCTTCATTCTGTATGATGGAAGAGAGAAGGCAGAGAGGGAAAAGAGAGGAAAAAAGAAGACCATGGAAGTGAAACAGCTTCAGTCACTAAGAGTTTGCTGTAATCAAGTTCCCATTTAAATCATTTTGACATTAGTAAGGATGGGATTAGTTTACTGGTCAGAATTCACACCCATTATTTGCAAGGAGATTTTTTTGTTGTTATTGTCGCAAGATTGGCAGTGAACTGTTTATTCAGTTGCTATTAGTGTATTGTATCACTTCGATTTGAGTCATGTGGGTGAGTCACTGACCTTAGTTAAGCTAATTTTATGGCACTATTTGTAGATATGTGAACTATGCACACTGGAAGTTGCCAGGGTGTATCTTCAAATTTCTACATCTTTCTTATAAATTATCTTTCTTAACAAAAAAGTATGTCTTTTCTTAATCTCTAGGAATACCTATTTAAGCCCTGTATATTCCCATTTTTGAAGTACTTCTTTTTACAGTGTACTTTAAAATACACTAATTAGACCCACCTCAGTGTGCACTTGATAACATCAATCCCTTAGTGACCTGAGCTGCTGTATGTTGATGATCTTTTGTTTTCACTCACTGTCCTCTCTCTTCTATCGTAATGAATGAAACCTTTACCAAACATCAAATACTGAGCACCTTGTAGACATATTGGCTGACATTGCCTTCTTTTCAAGATAAATCTATAGGGAGATGCATTAATACTTGGGAAATATTGCCCCAATTAAATACGCTTCTGTTCTTATTTCTATGAGTCCTAATCCATTTTCAGTTTTTTTCTTTGTTCTAAGAATCTCCCCATGCAAAGCTTGAACTGGGTCCTCTACTTTGAAAGTCTCCAGCTTCCATGTCCTCATTAACAGGTGCCTGCCAAAGACCCCTCTAGGGCTTGAACCTGTCTCTGGCCAGTCTTTTCTTCACTTTTGCTCTGCACTGCTTTGGATATTAAGAATATTTGATTAAAAACATTCTGAGACAGAATGTCAGGTTCTTTTTAATGTGATATTTTTCCTTTTGAGATATTGAGCTCTTTGGTCCTGATGGATTTGCTTGTTCTCAAACATCATCCTTGTCGTCATTGTCATTGTCATCATCATCTTACTTAATTTGTATTATTGAAAATTTCTGCTAGAATGAACTTGTTTGACTGTAAGTTACTCAGTTATATCCAGAAGCAGAAATCTCAACCTGAACCTCTGTTAATGCCCATTAGCTAACACTTGTATTTTAGTTGGATATCCTATTCCTACTCCACAAATAATTCAGGAGAATAATTTCTGTGTATCATGTAATTTTCAAAATCCATGCTAGCTCCGGCTAGGCTCTGAAGTCAGTAGCCACCTGTTCCTCCTTGCCCGATGTTGAAAATGGCCTACACGCAACATTTCTGTATTAGAGCAAAATCAGCAATCATATCAAAAATTACATTAGCATATAAAATATTTAGTAAGATATTGATTTCATGAATCTGTATGGTACCAAATAAATCAGGAAGTGACTTTTGAAAACAAGCTCTGTTAAACAAAATATTTCCAAGCAGTGCAGAATTTCTGGCCCTTTACTCTACGTTTTAGTATAATTTAATCTTGATTTGATACACAGATATGATTTGTATGCAGTGAATCAGAGACAAATTTATTACACAAGTGAAAAACAACAGTACTGGAAAACATTAGTTTTAAAAACATATTTCCAAATTCTTTCATTCACTCACATGCTATTTGCCAAAATAAAAGTTCTATCATTTTAGCCAATTTTACTGAGGTAACATTCTCCTGCTGGCTTTTTTTTTTTTTTATCTTCAACCAATAGAACAAGAATGGAAGAATTTTTTACAGGGTATACAGTATAAGTGTTTTATCATTTATAATAAAAAAGTCATATTTAAAGTCATCTATAGTCTACAGAATGCATATTCATATGCATGTCACTGGCATCCTTACAAATTCACTGTCTGTGACAGGAGAGGTGTTTTCTATTTTACAGATGGAGAAAGCATCCAAGACTTGAAGTGCTTTTTCTACATCACCTAAGAACAAAGTGGTTACTGGGAAGCTCAGATTCCCGTATCCTAACAATAATCACATGAGATTTTTTTCCTCTCTAAACTCCATTGATCATTGTATCAGCATTTGTTATGCACCTACAGTACACCAAACCCAGAACTTACCACTGGGAATACTCAGGGTGGAGCAACCAAAGAAGGTAAAAGCACACATGCATATGAAAGGGAAAGTGCTCTCCCTTGTTTCTTCTAAATCTCTGAAAGATTCCATATCAATGAATCTGGGTGAGAGGACCAATTCAATTTTTTGTCAAACTGTCCATGCATTAGCAGGAGGGGTCACAGAAGACATGGATTCCTTAAGTTAGTGCTTTGAATATAAGTTATATAGGAAACAAATGAAACCATCTGAGATAAAGACACTAAATATCCATTTGTTTAGTTCCCAAGGAGTCAGTCACCATATGGAAGATCAGATATTCGTGTTCCTTTTTATGGCTTTAAACTGTCTCTAGTTTGAAATGATCTCACTTGAGCTGGACTGGTTAGCAATCCAAGCAGAAACCACAACATGTTCACAGTATTTTAAATACCAGGGACCTCCACATCAGTTATGAATTATGGACCGCTTGCCTGGAAATCCTTTCTGCACAAGCCTAAAGCCTGTTAACCATAATTTCTTTCTTTGCTTTGTTTGCTGTCAACTAGCTAAACATTGAACATGGATCTCTAACGAGACATGCAATGTATATTTAATTGGTGAGATCTCAGATAAGTATCCCTAACACCATGTGAACAGAAAAAAAAAAAAACAATTGTTGAAATAAATTCTGTTCCTGATAATATTTATTTTACACACTTCAAAACTGATTATTTTAAGATTCAGAGATGCTAAGCATTTATATAAGTAGTAAAAGTATATGTAGTATTAAGATTCAAATCCAGTTTATCCCATATCCTTCCTTTCCTTAATAGGAGCTAAGAGACATTTTCTATGAAGAACTACTTATAAGATATTTTAACTTTATAGGACACACAACCCATATCATAAATGGTTAGCATAGCTTTTATCATGAAGTTAGAAACTATGTAAACCTATGTATATAAATTATACATTTGAAAACGGAACTTGAAATTTTATACACTTTTCATATTATGTTTGGTTTTATGTTCAACTATTTGAAAAGTATTTATCTTAGATCAGAGCTTTATGGAAATAGACATTGGGTGAGAATTGGCCTGTGGGCTGCACTCTGTTAACCCGTGGTCTACATCATGTTCTCAGTCGCTACTAAAGATAACTGTGACTATTTATCTTATTTCAGCACTATGTTATTCAGGCTTTGTTACTTTGACAAAATGTCGGATACAAACAGTGGAAGAAGGAGCTAATTTTGGTTCTAGATTAAGAGGGTTTAGTTCCTCATGGAGCCAAGGGATGGTCTGGTAGAGCAGGGCATGGATGGGAAGCAGAGAAAGAATATCTGCGATAGCAGCTTCTTCCTGGTTTGTTCTTTATACCTTCACTATCCCAGCACATGGGATGATGTCATTCAACTCCAAGGCAAGTGCTTTCTCCTCAGTCAGTCCTTGGTGGAAAGCATCTCATAGCTATGTGCAATAGTCTGCTTTAATCTAAGTGTTTCTTAATCAAAGCAGGTTGAGAATCAAGGTTAAAAGTCTTATGTACCATGACAAAATGCAGGTTTTTGTTTGTGTGTATACATGCCCATGTATATGCTCATATATGTAAGTGTGCATGTGTGCTTATGTGTGGAGACTATATGTCCTCCTTGATCACTCTTCGCCCTCTCCCTTTTTTTTTTGATGTAACATCACTAACTAAATCTGAGCTCACCAGTTAACCAGGCTGCTGGCTGGCCAATGAGCTCCTGTCTCTGTCTCTTCAGTGCTTGAATTACAGATGTGTACCGCTACACCGGTCTCTTCCCATGGGTGCTGGGATCCAATCTCAAGTCCTCATGTTTGTGCAGCAAATACTTTAATGACTGAGTCGTATCTCCCACCCCAACATCCACTTATTAAGTCTACATAATAAACACTACTCTGTGTGACCAGTGTATCGCATTTTGGAAGAACTCAAACATGAATGAATTTCCATTTTCAGCTTGACGTTATGGACTTGAAATGTCCTGACTGATCATAGGACAATAAACATGAGCTTTATCTTAAGATGAATTTTTCTATTTATCTCATCTTCCATATTTCTTTATGTGTGTCTGCATGCACTCAGGCACATGCACACACACACACACACACACACACACACACACACACACGCACATGCACATGCACACACACAAACACACAAAACTCTATTTAGTTGTAACAGAATGCTTTCAGTGTAAAAATGTGCCAACATTTTTATTATTTATAACTTGCAGGTAGAAGGTTTATAGTTTTTCTTCTCTGGTAATGCCCCCTCCATGTTGTCTCCCGATAAATACATAATTCTCCATGAAGACAGATCAAATCATTTTCTTTACAAATCTGAATATTCTATGGACTTTGCTCCGAAGCCTTAGCTATGAGTCACATTTCTTCCTCTGTGCTCCCTTCCACCACAGTGTCTGCAAACATCATTGTTTTATTTCTTTCTGTCTGTTTGTCTAAGAACTATATAGAGCTTATGGACAGACGTCATGTTTACTTGTGGACATATGTCCCAGACAAAGCCTTCTTGCTCTTTTAAAAGTGTTTGACGATTGCACAAGTAAATGACAGGTGTTAAAACTTAGTATTTGGGAACACTGGGTATGCTCAGGACAAGAGACAAAAATGAATATAGAAGATTGTCGATAGAATGACAAAGAAAAGGTGGCAGAGGCCAAAACTGACGGCAGGCACTTCATCTTGCAAGGACTTTGAAAAGATGGACTGGTTAGAGTCTGAGTGAAAAATCACATCAATGATTTCCAACTGTGGACAAAATCCTTCGCTATTCTTTGATAGGCAGATGGATTTTCTAGAAAGCAAGTTCCAAGATGGAGGTCAGTACTCAGGAGACTGATTAAGGAGTGTCTGAGTAATCAGCTTCTGTTGCACAGCAGGGAAGGAAGACTGAGTGGGTAAAAGAGAAGCTGGGTAACATGAGTAATGGGTTCATAGCATTCCACCTGTCACAAAGGACAAAGCAAAGGTGAATGGAAAATGCAGCTGAAGATCCTTGCGTTACCTCTGAGATAGGGAAGTTCATTGAATGATGATGGGGACAGGTGGAGATTCACATTGTAGTCTTCACAGCAATCACAAACATGCCCATATACACAAGTAACTGTAGGTTAAGTGTCAACATAGAAGAGTAAATGAAATAAAAGTGACTTGATTCTCCAACAAGAATGCCGAGAAAGAGAAACCAAGAACAGACGAGATTTATCCAAGAGAAAACAAAACCCAAAATGATGAATTTAAGTTCAACTAAATTATTTTTATTAAGTAGAAATTGTTTTAGAGAGCCACAAAAATGCAGATTGTAATTTTAAAATTATATACTCTTTACGAGCAATATCCTATAAATGTAAAGTCATGGATATTGAAAATAAAAGGGTGGAAAATATGTACTGTGGAAAACACAGGTGCAAAATAATTATGTATTGTGATAGTATCTGATAGAATAGATTTCAAGATACAGTAGTCAGGAAAAAAAGACATTTAAAAATGGTAAATGATTAATTTATGAAAAATACTGACAATCTTGTTAGAAAATTAAGTACCTAAATTATATCCTAAACATCAATAAATTGAGATATTGATAGGACTACTGGAGAAACTTTCAAAATTATGATTGGTAACCATAGCTGATATTTTCGCCATCTGTCTTTTAATAATTTATAGAATAAGTAAGTAAAAACAAATCAGGACAAATATATAAGACTTCAAAATGATTATCAAATATCTTAATCTAATTGATATTTATAGATACATTATACTAAATTACTGAAAACTGGACACAGTATATTCACCAAACTAGAATACCATAAAACAAGTCTCATTGCATTTGTAATTAAAATAATAGAAAGTAGATTTTTTTTAACTTAACAATACTAAACCAAAAGGGAATAACAAGATACCTTTAAAATCTCTGGGGATTTTTGGGCAATTAACAGTGTTACTAAATAATATGTAAGTCAGGAGACAGAAACAGGAGGATTGTCATATTTCTGATCAGTCTGGGGAAATTAAGTTTCATGCTGACTTAAGTTAAGAGAGACTCTATCTCAATAAACCAAACCAAAAGAACAAAATAATTTTAAAAAGACTAAAACTCAAAAAAAATAATCTAGAGGTCAGAGAAGTATATATTTTGAGCAGAATGGTGCCGACAACTGTGTGAATGCTGTACGTAAGCTAAAGCAGACCTACAGGAGAATTTACATCTTTAAAAACCTATACAATATTCAAAAGAGGTATAAAAATAATCAATGTTCCTCCCTTATATCATTAGGGAAATGACAAACTAAACCAAAATAAAAATAAAAAAGAATAGCAACAATAAGTAGAATAGAAAAATGATTGGTATTTTCTATTAGATTGTTTTGGCTTTTCTTCTCTGGACTTGAATTCAGTGGTGGATTCAGTGGCTAGAATTTTCCTTTACACTTTGTGAGATAGAAAAGAAGCTAGAGGTAAGGCATGGAAGGAGTAAAATTTCATTTTCTCACAAGTTGAATCAACACCCGAAATCAGGAGAGACCACCGAAAAATCATGTCAGCTTCCAACAAGTTTAAGAAGCAATGAGTGTGCTCTTGAGCTTAAGTAGTTACGGAGAAAGGTGTGACTGAAGGAAAGAATCTATTTTTCTTCGTGAAGTGGGAGTGACGAAATAATTAATAGCAAATATGAAGCGAATTCAGAAGAGCTGTGTGAAGAAGCGCTGCCAAACAACTCAACAAGAGCTTGACTGAATGAGTGGGCATTCATCCCACAGGGACAGACAGTCTTGTGTGAATTACACTCTGAGTCTCTAAAGTTGATGTGATCCCTATCAAAACCCAACAGGATGCTCAGCAAAGAACTACCATGGCGAATTCCGTGGTTTCATCAAATAGCAATACATAGCACTTAATGATAGTGATTTAAAAGTGAAGAGTACCGTTGGGTAAATGTACAGGGAGGTTCAGGAGTATGCGGAAGGATGTAAGCCAATATACAAACACATGCTTTAGTCTCTGCAAGCAATTACCAGACAGTGTGGGTGGGTCTTGTTTCTACACAGCCTGGCTGGGCCTAGACTGATCAGTCACTCAAATTAAGTCAACCAATGAGAGTAAAGTGATTTCTTATCTTGCCATGCTTTTCATTTTTGTCTTACTACGGTGAGGTGTAACATCCCTTTATCCAATAACTGCTGATCATTTAGTATTCTTTTCCTCCTTAATTCACAATATAGATGAGTTCACTCATTGTCCCCCTGTGATTGAAATAATATTTTTCATTTTCTTATGTTAGGGTTTTAGTTCTGGCTTTTAGACTTTTGTCTTTCACAGACTTGGATTTTTCACATATAGATTTATAGTACTTTTAAAGAAATACAGAAAGCCAGTTTCTCTAATAGCAGCCATTGAAGTGTTCATTCTTGCTTTGTTTCATAGTGTGACACTGATTATGTACCAACTCCTAAGGAATGCATGAGTCTGTTTCGAACTCTCTATTGCAGACCTGTCTTCCTGCTCATTACAATTCACTGTATTGCTATGAATTTTACTGTGTAAACAAATTTAGCTGTACATGTTCTCCTCCATTTTTTTTTTTTTTGCACACTGGCTTTAAAAATTGAAGTTTATTATTCATGAACATTTTGTTTCCATTGTAATTTTAGAATCGTAACCTTGTGATTCTGTCCCATTGAGTCATCCTTTTGAATCAAGTAGACAGTGTTTGAGACACCAAACCAACCGCTTTTTCCTTGTGGAGTGATCTTAGATATGAGTTATCTATGAAATTTTGAGTGTACTCTTGGAGTTGATTGACATATTTCATATATTTCCTTTTGAACATTCAATTTAATAACTTCTCATAAAAGTGGTAGTATGATTTTTCCCTTTTTTTTCTTTTTATGAAACCTCTTGTGTAAACTAGGATTATCTCTTCCTTCAAAATTCAACTAAATATGCCTTTTTAAAAACCTACTCAGTTCTGGGTTTATTTGAGGAAGCATTTTTAATTGTCGTTTGAATTTCTTACAGTTCAAAAAATATACCCTGTGTTCCAATTTCGTTTCCAGCTTTGGATTACTTGGTGTTTCTGAAAAATTACATTTTTGTTCTACATGGTTAGACAGAGTGATGATCTCTGTTCAGAATATTCATCCATTGCTCTCACAGTCCTGGCCATACTTACCACACCTTTAGTGATACGTGTTTCCAACATTTCCTTTTACATGTGAGACTTATCTATCCTGTTGGTGTCGTCAGGAGCGGTAGTCAGTCTCGTTCACTTTATTTTTATGATTTTTTTCTCTACTTTATTAATTTCTTCCTTTATTGTTATTATGTTCTTTTGTCTTGGTTCTCTGGATTTGCACTGATATTCTTCCTTTTCTTTTCTTTTCTTTCTTTTTTCCCAATACATTCTGATCACAGTTTCCTCTCCCTCGACTCTTCCCAGTCTCTCCCTCCCTGATCCCCAAGATCCACTGGTTTCTTCATTTCCCTTCAGAAAAGATCAAGCCTCCTAGGGATATCAACCAAACAGTATAACAACCTGCAATGAGACTGGGCACAAAACCTAAGGCTGGTTGGATGAAGCAACCCAGTAGGAGGAAGAGGGTTCCAAGAGCAGGCAAAAGAGTCAGAGACACCCCCATTACCATTATTAGAGTAACAAAAACATGGCGGGGACCTAGCACAGACCCATGCAGGCTCAGTCTCTGTGAGCCCGTGATCCCTCCTTAGTTGATTCTGTGGGCTCTGGGGCTATGATCTCATACATGATAGTTTTTTGTGGTTTCTTTTTTTGTTTTTGGTTTTGTTTTGTTTTTTTTTGTTGTTGTTGTTTTGGTTTTGTTTGTTTTTGGTTTTTGTTTGGGTTTGGTTTAGTTTGGTTTTTTAGCATTCTGGCTCTTATAATTCTTCCTTCCATTCCTCCATGGCGTTCTCAGCACTCCAAGGAGAGGAACCCAATGGAGACTTCCAGTTTGGGTTCTCTCTGCCTAATGCTTAACTGTGAGTATCTGATTCTGCTTCCATTAGCTGGCAGCTGAGTCCTTTCTGAAGATGATGGGCTAGGCACTGATCTATGAGTATTGCAGAATCTGATGGTCTTTCTTGAGCTTCCCAATTCCTAGCCAAATGCTTGGAGAGCTTATTTTTGGTGGTGAATAATTTTTCTATTATAACTGCTACTTTAAATTTGTCCCATAAATCTTGATGTATAGACCTCTAGTTATCATTTGATTCCACAAATTTTGTAATACTTCATTATTTGTTTTTGAAACCTTAGGTTTTTTTTTTACATAATTGTATTTGTTTATACCATTTATTTTTTAGAACATAACAACTTTTTATTGTGCCAGCTGGGATATTAATAGAGGGTGTCTTTTTTTCTCCTCCCTTTGGCCCTATATTTTATTAGTAAGCCTTTAAAAGGCAAGTTTTTATTTATTTAGGAATTAGTGCCAGGCCATAATAAGAATTTGCACTCTGCATTAGTTTGTCAAAAGTTATCAATTATTCTTGTTTTCTCTTGCCACAGACAAGCTTTGTCAAGGATGTCTATGTTTCCAACACTGGGATGCAGAAAAAAAAAAGAACTCTGCTGTTGAATTTAGGTTTTTGATAAATAACAACTGATATTGTAACATCAATATTTTCTTGTATTATTTGGGCATACTAAAAATATTATGTATCAGATATTCAATTTAAGCAGACATCTTGTATATTGGTTGGTTTTGCTACATCTTGTAACTCTCCAGTTATTATTTTAATTAGATACTAATCACTTATTTGGAAATTATTTCAGCCATCCTGGAAGCTGTCCATGTTCCATAATTTGAGTGAACAAAAAAGTACACATGGAAGGTACTGAGTCTTGATCACAACTTGAATATTTGGTTAGAGTAAAGTTCATGGGATCGTATGTGTGACTATTTACTAGTGATGTGAGTTTTTAGTCTACCCTAGAAATAGAGCAATTAGTCAATAGATCCTTTAGAAATTGGAAGAAAACACACACTCCAAAGAACAATATTGTTACTTCTGTTATTACTATTAGCCCATCGAGTAACTTCATGTGAACATGTCATCTTGCTGGGCATCAGGTTTCTTTTGAATTTATTTTAAACAACATGTTTACATGATTCCTTCCAACTTTGCAAGTGCATGTGAACTTTTCCACGGAGTTGAACAAATAGAATGCATGATTTACCATCCTGAACTACTCTTTAAGGGTAAGGATAGAGCCATCAATAAGTATCTTCAAAGTCTTATCCCATGAAGTATGCTTAGTATACCAATAAATCTTATGAAAAATGTAGAATCTCAGTTCTGCTAACAGAGGAGCTGCACTTTAGTGAGGTCCTTCGCTTTGCATGCATGTAGCAGTTTAAAAATCAATGCTGCAGAGGATTGTTATCTCAGCACCGAGTGAAATAGTTGATGGTCAAGATGATTCAAATCTCCTTCCAATCCATCAAGTAGAAACAAGTGGAAACTCGCTAACAGGATTTTCTGCTTAATAGGAGAGACAATTTTCTGAAGAACATTGGGCTTACTTCTCTATGCATAATGGAAATTTATAAAAAGTAATTGTCTTCACAAGAAAAACTTTCAGTTGCTAGGAACATTAACATGTGTGGATTCCGGCATTCCTTAGGAGTCATGCGAGAACAGAGATGACTAAGATTTTCATTTCCTTAAAAAGCTAACCTAGTACACTGAGAGGGAAATTCTACCTTCCAGTTTATCCCCAGAGGGCAAAACTTTATCTCCCCTTTCTATTTGATTGTTACTAATCTAGAATCTGATTGCTTTTATATGGGAATATTTGCTTATACCAAGCAGGGCAACTTAACAGAAAAGCTCCATAAACTCTGAGCCATCTGTTGTTTCTAAGGCAGATTGGACACTTGTTCAGCTGGGCAATCCTCTCTCACTTTCCCTTGCCTTTGCATATGGTTTCCAAGAGGACTATCTCTAGCAGTTTTCCATCAGAGCAGTTTTTATCTGCATTCCATAACACTTTTCCTCATTTTCAGGCATTGTCTTTGGTGGAATGTTCCCTGGGGTTCATACTCTGAGATAAAAATTTACATGTGTAAAGTTTACTGAGAACTATTGTTGATGTCAGGGTGTAGGGGAGTAAAAGAACTAGGGTTAGTCTGTAGGTGTGGTGCTGAAATAGTGCCATGAGTCTCTGAAAGCTGGGATGGGATGGGATACCCTCAATCTACTGTTCAGTCTTATGAAAATGTTATTTGACATGGGCTTCCTGCCTCCTCCCTAACACACACCAGGAAAGTGGCATGGCCCTATATAAGGAGGTCACCAAAAGGGCAATTTCCAGAGAGACTTCACTTTGTTCTGAGTGCCACAGTCAGGAAAGAGGTGATGTGGGAGACACACCACAGCTGCACTTACTACAGATGTGGTTCTGGCCCTTTCTGCTCCTCCTTTGAAGTCTCAGGAACTCTTTTAACAGACTCTTCGTAGACCTTGCCTTGCCTATAATGAACTTGAGGAAATAGTCTAGAAGGAAGTGAGTGGACCATCTTGATTAGATCCTAGCCTTTTCCACTGACTAGCCAAAGCTTACATTTTTTTTTTTTTTAAAAAAGTCTAACCATGAATTGTGGAAGCCCTAAAAGAAATCATACATAATGGTAAGTTGGTCTGACTCTTACAGAAAAGGCAGCGTATAAATTCATAGTGGCTGTGGTCTTTATTGTGCAGTAGATGACTAAGGCAGGACATGGTCTTAATTCTCATCAATACCAAGATAAACAGGAGTTGAGACATGAGAAGAAAGCCTAACAAGGCTTCATTTAGAGTCACATTCTAAATTTGGAGACAATCTGGAAAACTCAATGGGTAGAGTTTAGTCATCAAATAAGCTCCCTCGCTCTATTATATATATTTATCTCAGGAAAAGACTCTTTGCAATTTGGAGTTAATGTCTTCCTTGTCAAAACTTTTGATGACAAGATTATTAGATTGGCTCACCCAAAGTCATGAACATTTGGTAATATTTTTTACCTACAAAAGCACATGGGGTTTAGTCAATATTAAAAGTAATTTTATTCTGAGTTTTGGTGGTCCTTGTTATAGTAGCTTTTACCTGAGGTAAAACCTTGTTTCCAATATATCAATCAAACCTTTTTGTACTAAGGGTATAGTCTTTAAAATCTCCTGTAGGTATAAAAGCCTGTTGAGTTTGGTGAGGACTCCAGCAAAGCATGTCCTCATGCTGTATTGATAGCATGTTTTCCCTGACCTGTGATAGCTATTTTCCCCTTTGAAAATGCGCCATAGAGGGAGAAAGAGGAAACAGGGGAAGGAGATAGGCCAGGGATTAACCAAAAGTATTTTAAATATGATTATTTTTAAGTTTGTGGCATAGTTTCAAGGTCTACGATCCAGTGAATACCACAAAGGCTGACTTAAATGTTGAATCACTCGGCTTGAGTACATAGTGCATCCGTGCCCAGCAGGCAATCTGGAGATGGATTCTGCAACTCAAAGAGCTCAGCATTAGAGACATTTTATCCCCATCTTACTCTTCAGCAGCCAGAAATTGAGGTTAAACTTGGGAGTACATATACAGTCACTGAATAAAAAACATCTATATTTTCTCTCTGTCTCCCTCTGTGTCTGTCTGTCTGTCTTTCCCTCTCATCAACATTTGCCTACATCTATCTGTCATAAACCTGTGTCAGTCTTCTGTCATACTCTTCCCACTCATCTCTTCTCTCTTTCCTTTCGCTACCATCCATCTGCTTACCTATGTATCCTCTGTCTACTTACCTATCTATTATTATCATATCTGTCTGTATATCCGCTGTATGGTCTAGTTGCTCTGTCTTCTCTTTGTTCCAATATTCTTTATAACAAATTCTTTTGATACCCCACTATTGTTAAAGTGTCTTCAGATTTCAAAATTGTTTTTACACTTCTGAAAGATCTTGGCTTCTTTCTCGAATTTAGTTGTAGCTTTTCATCTTTATAAGAACCAAGTTCAGTTAGATTTGTGGAGCTTATGGATGATACTCAACCTATGCATAGTCTACCAAGAACTTAAACTTAAATATTGGCAACTTCTATGGACCCCAAACATGCAGAACCAATGCACATTGCCCAAGCCAGTTTATAAAATCTCATAGAATGTTTTGGCCTATAAATTTTAGAAGAGTCTAATTCTCTGTGTATTAAAGTATGATACACACACACACGCATAAATATATGTATGTATATAAAATGTTAAAATTGTGTTTTCTCTGATTTTGTTCCTATTGAACAAACTAGACAAGGTATCTCTCTTTGGGGAAATAAGAATGGTTGAACATGGAGTCCTTAATATTCATAGGTATTATCTTGTCTTAATATTCATAGGTATTACGTTTTATTTGATTTCATTCAATCTACCTAGTATCTATGAGATATAAGCAATGCCTCTATTACTCAGCTATGGAAAGAGGAACCCTTCCTTCATGCAGAAGTAGATCATTTGCTTACACAGTTAGAAAAGACATGTCTAAGAAGAAAAGCCAGGATTTCTATCAGGCTCTAACTCTCTGTTTCTGTCTTTGTCTTTCTCTCTCTCCCTGTCTCCATCTCTGTCTCTGTCTCTCTGCATCTTTGCCTGTGTCTCTCAATATCCTTTTGTTTCTATGTCTTTGTCTCTCTGCTTCTCTCTCCTTCCCTCCTTCCCTCCTTCCCTCTTCCCTCCTTCCCTCCTCCTCTTCTCCCTCCCCCTTTCCCTATGTTCAAACAGTGAATCTTGGCTTCTCTTTACGTGAACCCAGGTTGGTAATTAATATACGTGGAGATTCAGACTGGTCTCTGCTATTGAGGTGCAAATAGTTACAAGATAAAATGTTTGCTCTTTGTGCTTCTAGTTGCTGCTGGGGATTATACTTGGGCTTCATTTGAGAATTAAACTCGCCTATCTTTCCTGTGAGAAGAAATGCCCAAGATCCAGCAACCATACCTGGTCAAATCTTGTCTCTCTGTTTTGTGTAACTAAACAGTGTACTCCTTATAAGTTTCACCTGTGGTTTTCCTTCTTCATCTGTGGCCTGGAAGTCCTGCTCTAACCTCTCCCTACAAAGCATGACACAGAGGCTAGAAGTTTCAGAGTGATTTGGTATTCAAACTACCACAGAACAGAAGTCTATGTTGTCAAAAGACACAAAGTACATTGGAAGGTTTGAGTATGGACCCTCAGGATAGAAAAGCCCACACCTACCATAAATCTTACCTCTGCTACCTACTTTGGCAAGTGTGGAAGACTGAGCTGCCCTGTGTTTTGCTGCAGCCAGCTCGATCTTCAGTTCTGAGGCCTTCTTTTTGGACTCTTATTTCTGGCTCAGGAAAAGAGCTGTCTTCCAGGCTCAGGTCTCTGCTGTGGTACATGAAAAGGAAGGGGCTATGGGGAGTTCCCAGGAGGCTTTGATGTCATTTGCTGCTGGGGTCAAGAGCTTTGAGCTAGACTCTAGATGTGTTTTATGTCTAGCCCTTGGCCATCCAGGGATAGAGGACTTCGTTTTAGAAGCTGTAACCTATGGGCCTGGGTGTTTTTGAAGTTATGAAGGAATGTTTATTACTTCAAAGAAGGGAAATGAAAAGAGAGTGGGGGAGACACTGTGTAAAGAGAGTGTGGCTGGACCTTCCCGCAAAGGTGGAAAGGACGGAGGGAGAGAGCTATATTGCTTTGACTACTGAAAAATTGTAAAATAGCCCTAATTAAGCCAGTAGTTCAAATGAATCCTAGAAGCATGCTGCCAGGACTCAGGAAATCCCAGTCTGTGGACAAGAAAGAATTCTTGTTAAAATGAAAAACATGTTTTACACTTTTAGCCACTTCAGAGGAGGTCCCTACCAATTAGGTGAGCAATGCTCTATACCGGAACTATATCATGCTTAGAAGCCAAGAAAAAGCCACAATGGCCATCCCTGAAGACATTTATACAAGTAACATTATACATACTAAGTATGTTACACACGTACACACACACACACACACACACACACACACACACACGTATAAATATAAAATAGTACTACTACAAAATCTGAATATATATTATTATATATATTATATATAATATACATTATATATAATTATAATATATAATATATAAATATAATATATAATATAATGTATATTATATAATTATATATTATATATAGATTAATATATATATTCATTAATCTATATTCAATTGTTTATATATGCAATTAATGAAAATAGATCTTGAATTTAAAAAATAGCCAGGAGGGGTATATGAGAGTGTTTGGAGGGACAAAAGAAAAGGAGGAATTGAAACTCATGTAATTATAGTATGGTCTCAAAAATTAAAAGATATTCTTTTTTTTAAATGCGCACCAAACTTTGTAAGTTCCGTATAAAAAGTATGGAATGCCTACATAGCAGAGGGAAAGTTTATGCATCATTCTTAGTAGAAATTAGAAGTGAAAGGCTATTATTGTACAGTCTTGAAGTCTGTCACCTCAGAATACACACACACACACACACACACACACATTTTTCTTGCTTCAGTTTTGTCTTGTTTTTAGGCAAGAGACAGGACTCTAACCTTGAGACACAAAAGAAGCTGCACAAGAAATTTGTCAAGTTTTAAACCTCAGAGGCAACAGATTCTACAATAGCATATTTCTTAGTCACTGCTTTATTCCTGTAAGAGAATGCCATGACCAAGGCAACTGTTCTAAAAGAAAGCATTTAACTGGGGGCTTACTCACAGTTTTAGAAGCTTAGTCCACTATCCTCATGGTACAGGTCATGGTGGCAATCAGGCAAGGTGCTGGAGAATAAACTGATAGCTATGTCCTGATCTCTAGGCAGAGAGAGGGCAGGTTGGCAGGCCAGAGAGAAGAAGAGATGGGAAAGGAGGAAGGGAGAGAGAGTTAGAGAGGGGATGCAGAGATTGGGGCTGGCACTCTGGTAACTAAGCATTCAAAAGTATGAGCTCCTGAGGCCATTCTTATTCAAACCACCAAGCTTCTCTCGAACATCATAGTTTCCTGGTAAAGGAGAACTTCTGAAAAAGGGTACAGGAGGCAGGGAGATGGGAGGATAACTATGATACCTGGTCTCATCTTCAGACAGATCAGAAGAAAGTAGCTTGTTTACCTCGATGGTGGCTCATTGATCATCTTATCTACTCCTTTCCTTGAATGTAGAAGGGGATTGATTAATATAGAGAGAACTATGGTCTCTGCCAAAGCTCTCTGGAGAAATTTAAAAAGATAGCTCCAAGCCAGGCATGATATTTCCTTCCTGTACTTCTAGTACTTAAAGGATAGAGGCAGGACAATCAGGAGTTCAAGATCATCCTTGGGTAAATAGTGAATTTGAGCCCTGCCTGGTCTATATGAGAAGTTTTCTCAAAAAAAAAAAAACAAAACAAACAAACAAACAAACAAAAAAACCAACAAACACATAAGCAAACAAACAAAACTGAGTTGTAGTGAATAAAGAGCAGCCTTAAGCAGTTTTGGAAAAGGGAGCTTCACAGCTGCTGATGAACTTCTTTCATCTCATCGAGCTCATCTTGATGCTTGCTGTCACTTTGGATCCCATTGTGTTCACTCTATGGTGTTTTCCGTTGCAAAGAACAAAGTTCTTACTTGCAAAGAACTATTCTAGAATTATAGAGATAAGATAGTACACGCCTTGCTTGTCTATAGAAACGGTGGCTCATACTGTGTGCGCTTGCTTGCTCCTAGGTGTGTTTCGAAAGGCCAGGAGTTGCAGTAGCAATTTTCATTTTCTTGGCATCTGATGGCCTGACTCTTGGGGAACATCAGCAGGCAACAGTGACCCTTTATCTGATTGATGTCAGTGGAAGCAACCACTCTCTTGGTGAGTTGAGAATTATTTCTTTAACACCACTAGTGGCTATTCCAATAGGCTCAGGAGTCAGTTTGATATTGACGTCTGAAAATGTTTGTGGTCTTGCATATGTCACATAGCTATAGGAAGATAAACAGATGCTACAAGGTTCTAAGCAAATGTCTCAGAATAGCATTCTTTACCTTATTTCTTCTCAGGAACCTATGGACTGTCATGTCAACATAATCCACTGGTTATCAACGTGAGCCATCATGCGAATGTCTACCCCCAATATACCTCCGCCATGCTGCTGAATTTTTCATCCCCACTGGTGGGTGTCTCAGCAGTGGCTCTAAGGACATCCTCTCAGACCAGTTCATCATTTCCCAGTAACTGCATCGCAGAGCAAAATCATCAGGGGAAGAGGTACAGAGCTAGCTTTCCCCCTTTTCTCCCAGTGCCCTTGTGATTATAAAGTATTGTTATTACGCAAGCTCATAGTGATATACAGTGGTTGCTTAATCATTAACTGGAAGAATGGATTTAAAAACTATCGAAAAGCTCTGAGAATCATTCAAAATATAACTTATAGAAGTCAAACTTGAGCTCTTCAGATATTTTCTTCTTTCCTTAATTGAGTATAATATTTTTGTGAGTATTTAACATCTTTACAAGGTCTTAATATCTTTTTTTGCATATTTATATAAAGTCACTGACTTTAAACCAACATTTTTATTTAAACTCCCAAAAGTTTTGTGCCAAAAGCTCATTGTTCTCTAAGCAATTTATATTTATTTACTTGTTCTCACCTGGACAGTGTTTACAACAAATTTAAGAATCACTTGCTAAGGCATATCACATGATCAGAAGGCCACATATGGACATTGGGAATGTATCAGCCACATGTGCCTTTCTGAGGGCATTCATGATTGTTATCATCTAGACAGATGAGGATGCCTGGATTCTTGGCAGCAGCTAGAAGAGCGGTTATACTTTAAAGTATTTCTGTACCTACTTTTGGAGGCAGGGAGGTTGGATAGAGTGATTCTTTCAGTGGTCCAATAGATCAGTGGAACCAAAGGGTGACAGATACATTTCCTCAGAAAGTGAGGTGAGACCACCAACTAGGTGGCCCAGGACTTAATTACAAAAACTAGTGTTGTAAGCATTGTTCCATCATATACCACAATACCACCACATTCATCCCAGGTATATAAGAAACCTTCTCTGGGAGTGATGCAGAGTAGATAATGCTAGTAGAATATATTGGTTTTCTACTGATCTATAGCAAACCATACCAAAATGTGGTGATTCAACACCTGGATATGACATGGTTTCTGAGGGTGATAGATTTAGATGCAGCTCAGAGATCTGTCATAGGCTTAGGCTCGCTTATAAGGGTGTGATTGAGCTGTTGACCAAGGTGACTCAAAGGATGTTGGGGAATTCACTTCGAAGTCTGTCACTGTAACAACTGAAAGCCTCAGAAAAGCTATACCCAATAGATATGAGCAGTGGTCAATCACATACGTGACTCAGTTTGATCCATATAAGACTCTCCATAAACTGTTTCAGTGTATTAGATATGGTAGCTAATGATCCAAGAGAAAAAGAGGCCCAGGAATGATGGATTTGAGAGACATTTCCCAAGAGGGAAGCCACAGCCATTTTTATAACCTGACGGTAAGAATGGCAGCTCACTACTTCTGAAATGTTTGATTCACTAGACATGAATCAGAGTCTACCTATGATCTTGTATAAAACCACAAATCCCTGGGGAGATCTGAGAAGCCAACTACTCCATATGGTGATTGTTGCTTGTGTTACTGAGCAGTAACTAGATGCTAGATGTTATGTTGAGTCAGAAAGCAGAACAGAATAAGAGACAGTGTGGATATAGGGAATTTTATCATTAACTAGTTTATCCATGATTTTTATACATTCTTAGAAGGTATCTTCAAACCTTCACACAAAATATATACTATTAAAATGTCATAGACTTTCATACTTATCACCTTCTCCTCAAGTATTTTCAAGTTATTTTCCATATTGGCTCTATGTCTGGCCTTAAGCCACACAGCATTCCTTTCAGGTCCTTGAATCATGTGTTCTCAATGAATCTGTGCACATAATGTTCCTACTCTTTTGAATATCATCCAGTCCTTGTCATTTCAAACAGTGACTCCCATCCTGTGACGCTCTGTCAAGTTTCTTCATTGTTTTCTTAGGTCAATTGTACCAAGGTGGCCACCACATTGCGTAGTAATAATTTCTTTACTACGTGTTTATTCACATCGAATTCTGGGCTCCCTGTAGTGGAACTCCTGCTCAGTATTTGTTAGTGCCTAGCAGAGAACCTGACACACAGTACGTATGAGAAATTTATGTTGCATGGCAGTTGTTTTTAATTCTCTATGGAACAGAACTGAACAAGAAAAGCAACAAAAAAAGCAGAAGTCCCAGCCTTTCTAAACACAAAGGATCAGAATTGCCCTTTGCATCATAGCTGCTAAAGTTCAAGAAGGAAGCTAATTAATTTTGATCTCTGCTGCTGGTTCTTCATGTATTTTCATGTGGCACTGTGAGAAAAACAAGTTTTATATGCGTGCATGCAAGCCAGTGGAAATAGGATATGATTCTCCAGTTTACACTGAGTACATCTGGAATGCATAAACATTTCCAAACCACATGTGACTGACAGGAGCCATGAAAATTGGCTTTTTCCTTCGCAGCCAGAAGATCAGTACAATATAGTACATTTTTGTACACAGGACACATAAGGAGTCTCCTGTATTTTTCTCATGAATATATTTCAAATGAGAATTCTTATGCACTTACAAAATAGAAGTCTTTGGTGGCAGTAGTACATCAATCATTGTATGTATAGATGCCTTATAAAATGAAACCTCAAATTCCATGTATTGTTAAAAAAAAAGTGGGGGAAATTTCTGGCTACTTCCTTATGACTTATAACCCAAATTCATTAATACTTAAGTGGATAAAGGGAGAATTGGCATATGCCTGGTAATATATGTTATTCATTTTGTATTTAACTATTAATGAGCCATAACCAATCTCTTCTAGAATAGTATAACTTTCTTTCAACTTGATTGATGCATAGAATCTCAGTTGAAAGCCAAAAGTCCTAAGTCTGGCTCAATGGTGACATCTAGTATTTTTTCTTTGTCCAAAGTAATTTTTCCATGCATCCCACTGAAATCCTAGCAATACAATTAAAAAAAAATACATGAAACGCTGATAAAAGAAAACCTAAATTTTGCCCCAAGAGTCTGGTTGTAAGAAGTGTAGTGGGGTTAAATTAAGAAACATCATTTGAAGGCAAGTCATATGCTTGTTATAGTCTTAAAGAATCAACAAGAGAGTGGGTGTGGAAGGAGGTTACCTGGTATAGTGCTAGTCTATCATCAATGAGACCAAGTTTTATTTCTAGCATTGTATATAAAGGGCATTGTAACATAAGCCTGTAAGCCCAGCTATAGGAAGGTAGAAGCAGAAAGGTCATCAATATCATTGCCAGCTACACAGTAAGTTCAAGGCCACTGTGGGCTACATTTGCAAATCTCTCTCTCTCTCTCTCTCTCTCTCTCTCTCTCTCTCAATTAAGGAGTATGGATCATGTTGGACATTTTTCTAGGTGAGCAGTATTGTTTATTTAGAGAAGAGGTCAAGGTCATAGACAAAGCTGGGAGAAGAGATTTTAGGGTTAAAATATAGCATACATACACCGAAGGATTAAAGCATTGGGAATGGTTTAGACAACACAAAGTTTTAGGATAAAAAGAAAGAGGAAAGACAGAAGAAAGGAAGATGCAAGGGAGTGGAGAGGGAGCACCTGCTGGCTTTGATGTCGCTTAATCTCCTTCACCTTATGATGGATGCCCAGTTTCTGACTCTTCCAGCTTACTCTACTGATCAGAAACCCATAGCCTTTGAAGATCATGGGCTTCTTTGTTTGGACCATGAACAGTCAATAAGTACAAACACCATTCTTGTCCTCACACTCTTTCTGTCTTTATTACTTTATAGAAAAGTCCCAAAAATTCTCATACATCATTACATGTATGAGAATCAGTTGACCCCCCCCCCAAAGTCGTAGGACTATGCCAATGATTTTGGTAAATCATCTTTTTGTTATGCAAGGAGGATTTGGAACTGATATGCTGTCTGTGCAAATGGATTACAATGTTAAAGATCAGGACTTCGGACATTCACAAGGTGAAAATTAGGAGAATTTACCGATAGACAGGAATTGCTGTTGAACATGATACTTCTCCTACAACAGGGCATTTGTTCTTCCAGAAACATGAATACAGTAGAAAAATTGACTACAACCCTTTTGACCATGATTGATGACATACCCACAGGTTCCCCAATGTTGAATATCTAGAGATAAAACAGACCATCTCGTTTCCCAGGACATGGGTTGATATTGATGACAGCATTTAAAGTCCCTTCAACTTGCCTAAGTTTCTCAATCTGCTTGTCCTACATTGGGTGAGAAGTTAGTACAAGACTTCCAGACAACATTCCTTCTTTCTGTTTATCCTTAACTTTCCAGCAGGGTTAGCACTTTCTAATTTGATGTTTCATAATTAGGTGTGTGGCTTATTCTGAGCGTTTGGTCTTTGTTAAGCTCCTGCCTCCTGCCAATCCTTTTGCTTCTTCTGTGTTTGGCTTTGAAGTCTACTTTGTCTGGAATTAAAATTTCCATTCCTGTTTTCCTTTTGTTTGCATATGTTTGATAAATATTTGTCTCTCTTTCATTTTCAACCTTTCTTTATCTCCACTGCCAATAAGCCCAGGGCCCATTGCTTCATTGCATTGTTTACAAAGACAGTAGTAGTACCATGTCAAAGCATGCCAAGTTCTATTCTGAAAAATCTTCTAAACTTTAAGTCTTTAGTGGCCTTTAGGGTGCTATAGAATTTTTCCTTTAGACCATTCACCCCCAACATGCAAAGACTTCAAGCCAATGGCTCAGTTCATCCACTTAGTCTGATTCTTTTGCCTACCTGATGGTTTGAGCTGAGTTGAGGACAGTGTTGATGGGGATGATGGGTAGAGAACAGCTCTCTGATCAATAGAAAGCAGTGATCATGTATCTGGTCTTTAAAGCAGGGCTGGTAAGACAGAAAGGGTGATTTGTTTAACTATTTTAACCTTTTCTGGTTTCTTTTATATGGTTTTGGTTTTGGTTTTTTTTTTTTTTTTTTTTTTTTTTAGTACTTGGAATTGAACCAGTGCTTAGATCATGCTAAGCAAGTGTCTGCCACTCAGCTGTATCCTTAGCTCTCTTCACCTCTTTCAGTAAGGAGAAAAACACAACAGTCATTGCTCTGGCTGGCAATGATGTTCCAAATTTAATTCTACTTCATTCTTTAACCAAGAGGAAGGCTCTGATGATTCTAGTTTTGGTTTGTGATATGAATCAGATGTTCACATTTCCCTGTACTGTTGATATTTTAGTAGGAATCTGAGACAATGCTTAATAGAATCTTGTCATGTAACTGAAAGCAATAGAGAGTTTGTAGGAGGACATGATGACACCAGGTTAGATAGTCTTCTGGATATATCTACTTTCATTGCTTGAATTGTAAAGCCACATCTGGATTCTGTTAATAGTTATTCTTTGCCAGTTAGAACCATGTTTTCTGAGCACACAAGGAAGGGGCTTCTTCTGTGTCTAGTGTGCCCTCTTTTCTTTGGTTGTTGTGACATACCTAGTCACAGGTGCCTAGGATTACTACATACAGCATCCCCTTAGGTTCCCAAAACACTTGTTTGGGTTGGCATTTTATCACAGTGAAGGCTTGGTTTACTATGATGCCATCTACTGCCACGGAGCATACATTAGTTCCTTGTGGGTTACTGTGATAAAATACCATGGACAAGACAAGTTAAGAAAGGAGTGGTTTATTTTTGGCTTATGGTTCCAGAGGTATAAAGGTCTATAATTGTATTTTGGAAGCATGGCAGTTAGGACCACTCACATCAACAAGAATAGGGTCCTGGGAGCTCACATCTTGATCCATAAGCATAAAATAAGAAAATAAGCTACAGTGGTATGAATCTTTAAACCCTTAAAGCCAACCTCCAGTGGCATATGCCCTCCAACAAGGCCACACCTGCTTAATCTCCACAAGCACTGTCCCCAACAGTTGACCAAGTGTTGAAAGTAAAAAACTATGTGGGATGTTGTCATTCAGACCACCACACTGTATTCCCATTAACAAGGTACTCATCACGGCATCGGAGCCTAGGAGAACAACTGAACCAATCACTAAACTGAATCTTTGTCAATCTGTCTTCTAGTGTCATTACTGGTACCATTCTGTGTAAGTTAGGCTCCAGTCAGGATGTAGTAATTAAAACAAGGAGTTTAACATACTTACTAACTCCTGGGGAATAAAGAAAACTCTGGGTAAATGGAACAATCATTGTCTTATGACTGGAGACAGAATAGCCAAGGAAGGAACAAGCATAGAAAATGTCCTCATTCAAATGGAATTTGGATTTCATGGCAGAGGATAGTACCCACATTGGATTTAAAGAAGCTGTCGAAAATTCTACAGGATGAGTCTGACCATCGGAACTCCCCTACATAGAATATAAGTGTTGGAGAGGGTAGCTTGTTACCAAACTGCAAGCTGAGGACTTACTAAGACTTGTTGGAAAGATACCATCTTTTGAAGTTCTGAAAGGTCAGACAATGACAAGTCTTGAAGGGGTGCACACACTGGGGTCTGTAGAATGTTCTAGGGTATCTAGCTGAGGTGTACAGAGTGTAAGGTCCTGTGAGGTGAGCACTCTGCACTGTCCCACACATTGCTCCCTGGTGAGTACACTGGCATTAGAGAGAGGATCTTAAGTAGTAGGGAAGAGGTAAGTCCATTCATCCTGAACTATATTTTTGTGCTCTCTATTGAAGAAAACACCATAGTATGCTTGCTAGCAAAAGAGAATATTCATAGGTCTGCTATTACAAAAGCAATGACAAGAAGCCTGGAATAGCAAATGAGCAGTGACACGGTACTAGTTGGCAAAGCACCACAAATAACATCTCTCTACCTTTCATATTACATAAAATTTCTTTTAGCTTCCTGACTTTAATGTGATGATCATTTTCAATGCAACTTCCAAATAGCTTGAGCTGTGTAGGGATGTTTCAGTCTTTTGATAGCTTCAATGCAAGTTTAAGGCAAATATAAAGGGACTAAAACTTTATTAACTTGTTTGGTATTTAAAGTACACATCCTGAGTGAGATGAAAAACAAATAATACAGTCTGACAAAAATAATAGTGGGCAGTGAGATGTCCCTCATCCTATCATTTATCACGATTAAGTATTTTCATGTAAAATTGAATCGGGTGTTTATTTTTTCAAACAGATATGTATGTGCAGTCTGAGTTATTCTATTTCTTAGCTTCCCAGCATATAAATGATAGACAGGTAAGTGAAGGATAGACATATATTTATGTTTTGATCCTTATTATTATTTCATAAAATGGAATATTGTTTTGTGTGATAGTTTAGAACTCACACGATGATTGCTTCTCTGTGTGTATGTCTATTGCCATACTCAGAATAAAAGCATAACTGTGGTTTCATTTCAAGGAACTTTCTAAAAAACATAATGTGGATCAATCTGTAAGTTGAATTCCTTTTTGTAGTAGACTTGCATGTATGTGTGAGCATTCTGGTAGATATGGTTATGTATGTAGTGGGTTGGCCTGATGCTGCTTGTATTCCAGTGCTAATACTGGTTACTCAAGAGGTGGTTGTGCCTGGTGAGCAGACCGTCACATACACAAGTGATGCTATCTGAAACTTCTTCCCATTTTAACTGGTTAATAAAAGGCTAGAGCCTGTGATTGGGCAGTGGAGGGAAAAGGTGGAACTAGAGGCTTGAGAGAAGATGGCAGGTAGAGAAAGGGGATAAGGAAAGAGGAAGAAGACAGATTAGAAGGAAGTCACCATGGACCAGAACCATCAGGAGAAACAGCAAGTGATAAAGGGGCTTATAGCAGCAGAATAAGTTAGTGTAGTCCTAGATCTGCCCAATCTAGGCATATGGCTTATAATTAAAATATCTAGATTATGTGTCATTTATATGGGTTTATTATGACTGAAAAATCCAACAACATTTGTATATATGTGTGTGTTTATAAAGAGATAGAATATTCATCTTCAAAAATATTTTAGATGTCACCAGGTACCAGAAATCATAGAAAAACTAAAGTATATGTTATACAAAGACCCTTTATTTCAAATAAGCAAAGCTGAGACTAGGATCCAAGTAATTCATTTCTAGTAAAAAAGGATTTACTGAAAAGAATGACCAATTCCTTCAAGTAATTCTCAAGAAAACTGGCCCCCCTCCTTCAAAGTGTGTTGGAATTAGCATAAGGGAAATTCCATGGGCCCCACAGTGATCAAAGAGGACCTACACTTTAGATGCATTAACGTAACTGGTCATGTTATTCTGAGGAAATGGTGTAATGTCAATGACAGTTCAATGCAATGAAGGTAGATGGAAATGTTTGATGGATTAGGCTACAAAAGAGGATGGTATAAAGATACTTTGGGCTTTGGGGGAAATTTAGTAAATATAGATTCCAGACCAGGGAAATTTTATAGGCAAATCTAGGGAATTAGAGATTACTGAGAATTGAAAGGGTTTTTGTTGTTATTGTTTTTTTTTAAGATTTATTTATTATTATGTGCATGGTTCTCTGCATGTGTAAGGGGCCAGATCCTCTGGAACGGGAGTTACAGACAACTCTGAGCTGCCATGTGGGTGCTTTTTCTGGAAGAGCAGCCAGTGCTCTTAACTGCTGAGCCATCTCTCCAACCCCTAGAAATGAGAAGTTTTGACCCAGGCACTATAGTAAAAAAAAAAAAAGAGAGAGAGAGAGAGAGAGAGAGAGAGAAAGAAAGGAGAGAAAGGAGAGAGAGAGAGAGGGAGAGAGAGAGAGAGAGAGAGAGAGAGAGAAAATCAGAAAATCTGAGAAAAAATTCTCTGCTATAAAACATACTGGAAGTCCAGGAAAAGATGTAACGTCAAAAGCCTTGTTTACATACGTGTCTAATTTCCCTTTGCTGTCTAACAGTAGTGCTACAAACAGGGCAGTTAATACTAGTGCATTTTAAACCTCACAGTTTCTTTTAGTTAAATGTCTAGACCATGTCTAGTTAGTTCTTCTTTGAAGCTATAATGAGCTATCAGCCAAAAGTACATTCTTATCAGAAGACTTAACAGGAGAAAGTGATATTTCACATAGTTGGTAGTTGATTGTAGAACACACTCTGATGAGGGCCTCTCTGTGCTTCTGGCTGTTGCATGGAAGCTCCTTCTACTTCTTTGTCATGAAGTCATCATGTGTGGCACCACAAGGGGAAGCTCATACTAGGCATCTGTTTCCTTAAATGCAGTGAAACAGTGTGTCAATAAGAAGACCTGAAAGAGTGTGCGGGATGGTTCAGTGTGTAAGAGAGTTTATTCTGTGATTGTGAGAGCATGCTTTTGAATCCCCAGCACCCATGTAAAAAGTCAGGTGTGGATCCATGTGCCTGCAAACCTCAACGTTGCGGGTAGAAACATTGAAGGCAGATTTTGAGAGCTTCCTGGACAGTCAACATAGACAAAATGACAAGCTTTTGGTTCTGTGTAAACATCTGTCTTAAATCAATGGGCCAAGAGTGATAGAGGATAGCAATGGAAGTTATCCCTCACCTACCCATGCATACAGCCAGGAGTGCACATATTAACATTCATGTTCATGCAATACACACACACACACACACACACACACACACACACACACACAAAATGAGAGAGAGTGGGAGGGAGAGAGAGAGAGAGAGAGAGAGAGAAGGAGAGGGAGGAAAGACATAAGAACTATACTGTCATAATAACAGAAGTGGCATTTTGTTAGACCAGTGGTTCTCAATCTTCCTAATGCTGTGACCCTTTAATACATTTCCTCATCTTGTGATGACCCCAACTATAAAATCATTTAATTGGTACTTCATAACTGTAACTGTGCTACTGTTATGAATCATAATGTAAATATCTGATATGCGGGATATCTGATATGTGACCACTGTGAAAGAGTCATTCAAATTCCAAAGGGGTCATGAACCACAGGTTGGAAACCACTGTGTTAGGTGGTTAGAAGAAAATCACTGGTTCCACCAATACTCATGGTGAGAGGTCTACACACGAGCATAGATCCAGAAAGCAGAGGCACCGCCTACTATGGTGTTAACCTGGGCTAAGAAGATGTGCTATAGATGCTAGAATTATAAGTATTTAGGTGTGGAACATCCTGACAGTCACATGTGACAGCCATGCAGTTTCAGCTTGTTGGACTGTCTAGGCTAAAGGACTGTATGAGGAGTTAGCACGCTGGAAGAAAAACAAACAAACAAACAAAACAAAAAACAAAAAACAAGCATTTTTGGAAGAGGAGTGGCTTGAAAAGGAAGTCCTTGCCTCACAAATTTCCTAGTTGTTGGTAGGTAGGTGGACTGTCTAAGCATCCCACTCATTGGCGTGTTCTTTCCACTGTCTGACAATAGCTGGTCTAGTTTATAAATGGCCCCTGTCCAGAATGTAGTTACAAGCTCATTTCTCTGTATCTCTACCTGCTCCAGAGCCACCTTCTACATGGCTTGAATGGGAGTGTTGATGTATTCATCAAAATGAAATTGAATCAATGATATCTTGCATTTGTTTTGTTTTTTGTTTTTCCCCAAACTAATGAAGGTGTATAAAAATCCAAACATTAAAAATAGTTTTGGTTATTGTTTAAATGATATATCTGTTTTGATGCTTCCCATAGTGATGGATGAGAGTGTTCCACATTTATGCAAAGCAATTCTTCAGAAAAGGTTAATGTAATGTGCATTAAACTAATTTTTAAAATGACTTAACTGTTTAAATAATTATGCCTTCCAGAAAAGCATTGTTAATATGAAAGGACATTATTTTGCATTAGTTGTTGGTTCATAACTAAGTTGAAGGACATGTACAAAGATTTCGAGTATGCCTTTAGCTCCACCCCAGGCATAATGTTCCCCATCTCCACAGCTATCATCAGAATAGTCCGTTTGTTACAACTGATGACCCTACATGGCCACAGATCGTCCTCCAGATGCTGCAATTTACACTATGGTTTATTCTTTTTAAAATTTCAATTAATTGATTATGTGCCCTTGTATATATTTGGGGGGGAGGAGTCTATGTGTGTGAGTATGGTGTCTGTATGTGTAGTATATGTGACTGTATGTGGGCAGTTACAAATGCCTGTGGGTGTGCCTGGAAGCCAGAGAAAGGCATTGGATGTCCTCTACACTTTAATCCAGGATCTCTCATTAAATCTGGAGCCAGCCCAGTGGTCAGCAAACCCCTGTTATCCTCAGGTCTCTGCCCTGCTCAACTCTGGGGTTACCAATACCTGGGTGTAAGATCTGAGCTCAAGTCTTTCTATTTGCTCAGCAAGTGTCCCTACGCACCCAGCCATCTCCCCAGCTCATCTCCCAGGTTTCATTCTTCCATGGGTCTAAACAAAGTTGTCATGACACAAATTCATGGCCACAGTGTCACAGAGAACGTTTTTATTTTCCAAATGTTCTGTCTTTTTAGCACCCTGCCTGCTACCATCTCTCTCACACACTGATAACGGTTCTTTTTATTTCCAACATTAATTTGCCTTTCTTTTCTGGATTGTTGTTTGTGGTCTCTTTTGGTTGGCTTCATTTGTTTACACATTTAAGCCTCCTCCATGTCTTTCCGTATCTCAGCAGCTCATTTTGTTTTCCTGCTGGGTAATAATAGCCTGTTTTTAGGTACATATTCATCATAAGTTTGTTTCTCCATTCACCTCTTGGAGGACATCTTATTCGCTTCCAGCTTTTGGCAGTTATGAAGGAAGCTGTTATAAATGTCCATTACGTGCTTTTGTGTGGCCTTTTTGGTAAAAGTCTTTAACTTTTTTGTGTAGTTACAGAGGTGAGAAATTTCTGGATCATATAGCCAAGCATATAAACATATGTATTAGCTTTTAATCAGCAGTAAACATTGCTGGAAAGACTAATACCTCTTTATTTTGTTTCTCTCATTTTTTTTACTATAAATCAGTATTTTTTTTAATTAAAGCAAATTGGGCTTAAACATAGACCATTTAAGTCAAAGAAATAATATACTTGTGTGATTCTGTCTCAAGGTCACAATTTTTATACTGTGAATTTATCTTCTACATTAAAACTATTATTGTGTTTGTGTTGTATATATCAATTAATGTCAAATACCCAAATACTGTATATTTATCATGAAAATGCTCATAAACATGTACATAATTCATAACTCTGCCATGTTTTCCTAAGCATGCTAATGGAACAAAGAGAATCCGAGTTTTCAAAAGATATTTTATTGTTTTTGGGGGAGGAAATTTCATATGTATTTTGATTCTATTCACTCCCACCTTCAACCCTTTCCAGATCCACTGCCCCTGCCCCAGCTTTGTGTCCTTTTGTTTTAAACCCCACCAAGACCAATTTATGCTGCCTACACATTTTTGGATGTGTAGAGCATGTTCTTCTTACTGGAGTGTGGACAGCTTGCTGGAGATTCTACTCTTAGAGAAACCTATCTTTCCCCCCTCCCAGCAGCTAACAATTGACAATAGTTCCTTGATGAGAGGTGGGAATTGTGATCAGCTCCCCTCTCCGTGCTAAGATTTGGTCTGTGTTAGGCTTGCATATATATTCCTTGTGTGTGCTATCACAATGGCTATGAGTCCGTGTGTGTAGCGGCCCTGCTATATCCAGAAGACACTGTTTGCTTACCTACCACATTTGGTAGATCTATCAATCTGTTAATCCTTCCCATACCCTCTTCTGCAATGATCTCTGAGCTTTGGGAGGAGGGGGTAGGATATCCAAAAGCCATTTTGGAACAAGCATTATACAGTCTCTTGAGAATCAGATAATTTTAAAGAAAAGACGAATGAGGGAATAATATGTATTTGATTTGCCTTTTTTGCCTTGGGAACCAACTTGAAGCCTAATAGTTTATGCACATGTATACTACATGAAGCCCCATTTATTACCTTTATATAGTCCTGTACCTTTGGGTTGTTATTCTTTGAGACAGGGTCTGTAAAATAAATAATCAAGGAGAAAAAGTAACAGCCACCTACCATCAAGTAATGTAGAGTTCTATTTTATGAACTCTGGGAAAGCACGGTTACTACTGCCCAGCCTCCTCAGAGCCTTTTCTTTTCAGTGGCATCTCTGTGATAGGACACACAAGGTAGACCCACTGATCACAGTAATGTAAGTCACATTATCCATGTGTTCTTGTCCCCTTTTCATGGAGAATTCACCACAGACATGGGATTTGGGGTAGGAAATAAAAAGCCATAAAAGAAAGGAAAGAAGTTTTTCCAAAGATCTTTTTCTAGCAATGATCTACAGAGAATTTTTAGAGGGAGTGTCTGTGTTTTCTACTTAGGTGATGTAGGGACTTGGGTGTAGAAATAGTTCTTCTTGGCTATGTAGTAGGCTACTGGTAGAACAAGGACTGAGTCATAGGGCATCAGAGTCCTAATTCAGCTGGGCAGCCAAAACTGAGATTGGTACCTTCACATTTTGTTCCTGCTCTAATCAGCTTTCGGTATTACCAGGATCATTCTATCCCTTTCATTTGTTGTTCTGCTTCATGTTTCCTTGCTCCTCAGAACACTTGACGCTGTTCTCTCTAAGTTAATTGACGAGTCTTTGAATTATCTGAAGCTGAGATTGGAAATGCCAGCCTTTGCTTTGTTCTTCTCAGCCTAGCTCAGATCTCAATGCTTCACATCTCATCACTTCTCTGCTCATCTGTGCAGAAATTGTAGATTCTCTCCCTGTTGATAGCTGCATGGCATAAAGGGCTCCCTTTTTTTGCCCTTTGCTTGGAGGATGAAGCTAAATTGTTTGCTTATTCCTTGACTCCTCATCTTTTTGTTTCAGCAGAGGCTTTCCTTTTTGTGCTCCAGGGTGATGGGCAATGATCTCCTTTACTGCTGGGAACTGCACTATAGAAATGAAATATGTATTACATTTCTGCTCATTTGATTATCTTCTTCCCCAAAGCAGTTTAGCAAATTAACATTGAATTTGTTTTTGTTTCTGCCCAGTTTCTTTTGAGCAAGGAAAGAATTATATCCGCTCAATTGTTCCCGAGATTTCTTGCCCAACTCTCTTTTCCCAGAATGATCTGCCCATAAAATGAGAGAGAAGGATGAGAACCCACTAGAGAAGATTCTGAGTCCCCTGGACAATGAGAGATGGCTGCGTGGACAACAGTCTGCACTGGGAGCCACAGCGAACTATTTCTAATGAGTCTTTTCTAATGGAACTGTAGAAAAAAAGTAAAAGATCATGTTCATGGTTCTCATTTGGGAGCTTGTTTAGCATGTAGATAAGGCTACTTTTGAATAGCTTTTATTGAAATTAAAGTTAAAACTATATAGGAAATTATTCTTAGTGGGGCCTGTTATAAGGATAATTTAGTTGACAACTTTCAATGAAAAGCTAGGATCTAATTAACACCATTAATAGCCTGATTTCAAAGCATTGCCTCTGAACCACTGTCTGAAGAGGGTTATCATCCTGTCTGAGAGTTAAAAATTGTTTTCATGACGTCTTGAAAATCCACAAAGTTCTCTTTAAAATCGAAAATGGCTCTCTATCAGAAATAAGCATGTCTTATACAATGTACATTTTCCTATGTACCTTTGCAATGGAAAATCAGAACTCTGCTGAAACATCATTTAGTGTAGGCACTTGTACATTATGTTGAAAGATCAAAGACAATGAACTGAAAATGTCACCAGTGCCACAGCACTTGACTCAGCACTAGTGTTGTTAGTATGGTCTATTTTCATGGCAGCGGTGGAGACAGTGCAGAGAATAAACACAAGGCTGTATTTCCAGAGCTCTGTAGACTTTCCAGCCTGACAACTAGACAGACAATGTTGACACATTTGTGCATAATCTCTGGTTGGAATGACCCTCTGACCCTATGTGGATTTTGCTAAGCGTAGTCATAGAAGTATAGGAAGTCTGAATGTTGAAATGGCAGCAAGTCCATTGTGTAGACTTTCATGGCATCTTCTAGCTTCACTACATGATTTCAGGACACCCCATTCTGTCTTTTCTCTACAAGCAAGTGAGTTGTTACTATTGCTGAGTTGATAGCTCTAAAGAGAAAAAATATCCACAGAAGTTAATAGGACAAACATGATGTCAATAAAGGAGTAGCAAGTTCTGGGATTACATAGAAAGCTTCTGTTATAGAATCTATAGAAAGTGTGGAGGTGAGCAAACAAGAGTCCTGAAGGGCTCACCGTGTGTTTTGTGTCCTACTTCTTGTGAATTGATGAGCCATTCAAGACAGTAGGCGTCCATTTGTCATAGCTTATACAAGGGCTGCACCCAAGCTAAGCCGCTTGTGTCTTCTTGCCTTGTAGCTTCCTGTCTAGTAGTGACATGTTCAGTAACTGTCCTTCACTTAGCTTCACATGTGTCACAAGTCCCAAGGCTCATCCTGTGCATAATGACTGTCACTCTTGGGTTAATAGTTTAATTGCTATCCAAGGGCAAATTGTGGGCAGAGAAGGCATCAACAAAGCAATCACTTGCAGAACCCCAGGAAATCATTCCTCATTAGGAAATGCCCCATGTAGAGAGAGTTGCAGCCTTTGGAAATTGTTAGGGGACTTAGTTTGAAATCCTGTGGTTATTTTAGATGGGTGATTCTACTTCTGTGGGTAGGTGCTGGGAATCACTCTCTGCATGTTAGTCAGCAATTAGATTATTTTGATTCTTTCTTTGGTATTCTACATATTTTATAATCTATATAGAAATCATAGCATTTGGAACTTGGTAAGACAGGGCTTTTGAAAGGGAGCACTTTTGGCTGTTTGATGCAAATCTGTTTCTTTTTAGAAGGACAGGGGCATTTGGATAGGACTTCTGGTGTTACGGCCAGCCATGGTAAAATCTGTGCCCAGAATTAGAAGTGAATAAAATGAATTACCAAGTGTTGAGGCCACCAGAGTCTATTTCTAATCTTACAAATAGGTCACATTCTAGGAAGCAATGACTCGGTCTGGCGGGACTAGTGGACTAAGATGGAGAGCCGAAGTGAATGTAGAGACTTTAACACAGGACCACAGACAAACTTCACTTTCTCAGAATTCAGGAATTGGAGACGTCTACTGGGCTCAGGAATTCGTCATTTTTTTCTGTCATATGAGGGAATAATTAAAACTACTACCAAGATTTCTGTCAAATGAGACTCTTCAGGGGCCAAGAATTTGAATCAGTTTCCCCTTTCCAGATCCTGTCATAAAACACTTCAAAGCAGCAGTAGCTTGCTGTTAGTCGTTTGTCATTGAAAATGTATTCTGTCTTTAATCTGATTCCTATCCTTGAAAACAAATAAAGCCAGAGGTGAGTAGGACACAGGCTGGGAACCCATGTACTATCTGTTTGGTTTTGCAGGTGGTAGCGGGAAGATTAATGAAGACTCTACCAATTCTTTCCGTGTACCCTACTCCTATTTGCTGTCAAATCCCAGGCATACATTCCTTCTTAGCCCACACCCTCTTGTTTCAATAAGAATCAATAAAGCAGAGTAGGAGACATCTGATCATCTTTTACAGTTTAACTTTAAATGAGCCCCTCTAGGGAGCACACTGGGATTGCCATTTAGTCCATAGCAACACTTCTTGGATAAAGCCATTGCAATCGCTTATTTAACAAAAGAACTTGAAGAGTAGGGCTGAAGCACAAGATTTCTTCTGGGCAGGAAAGATTATGACAAACTCTTTCTTACATTCCCTACCACATCCTGTCTGTTACAGAGTTTTCTGCCCTCCCACCCCAATACCACCATCACCTCATCTGTGAAATTAAATACCATGCTAAAGCTGGCAGGGCCTTTGATAGAACCTATTTCAACCCTGTTATTTTACAAATTTGCAGACAGAAAGCCAGAATGGTTAGGAGACTTATCCAAGGTCACAGATGTCAGCAGGGCAAACCAAGCACGGAGCCCGATCACAAGGTCTACTGCTTTCTCTACCATTCGAGGCTTATTCTTCAAGAGTGTGATACAGATGCCAGACAGTTTCTCCCAATATTGATTCTAAGAAATGAGAAGCATTGTGGTCTCATCCCTCTGGATGCTCCAGTGAGGGTAGGATATTGACTTTAGGAAAATTCATGAGCTAAGTTGTCCTGATTTTGAATTTGGACAAATATTATTTAAATGACTCTTTGCTCTATTATGATACTAGGTCTCAAGAAAGTTGTGGAATATCACCTTATTTCTTTTGAGTTTGGTTTCTCTGTCTCTACAGTGAGAACTTTGGGTAGATCTTTCAAATCTATTTATTTCAGTTTTAGCAAAACCTAGTTCTTCTACAGTAGTTGGTATATGTCTTCCCACAGTTAGCACACAAACTTTCCTTAACCCAATAAGAGGGAACCAGAATTTCTGAACTGATTCTCACCAACTCTTCCAAGATGAGCCAGAACTTTCATAGGACATCAGGCCAATATTCTTTGTAACTGTAGGTAGAAAAGTGACAAGGATCCCATTTATCAGGAACTACCTGGCTTTCAGAATGTGGACCCAGCCTGGAAACTAACACATCCCTGCAATGTCCTTAAGAATGGAAATATTACCAAGAGGTATCTGCTTTGGTATCTTTTGGGGGAAAGCTCATGGCAAGCTTGTCAGTGGTCTGGCTACTCTACCTGCAGAGAATGCGGTCTGTCCTCTGGTCTCAACCTCAACCTGTGTGTCACTCACCCCTGGAAGAGCTTCCTTCTAAAGCTTTCTCACAGAGGTTGATTCCTTTCAGCACAGATTTCTCTAAATCTGCTGGTCAGAATGGAAGCAATCCAGGCATACCAAGTGTTATTCACAGTTCACGGTGCAGAAGAAATCGTGACCTCCCCTTTACCCCTGCTGCCCCAGGCATTCACACTGCTCCAATTCCTTGTGTTCTGGCTATAAAGCCTTAGGAATAACTTTCCAGGACGTTTATTTAGCCCTTGCACATCTTACTCATTCCTGAAGGTCAAATCAGTGTAATGATAAAATGGTCTCTGAAGGAGCCATGAATTCATGAGTAACACATGATTTATTTTCCCTCTTCAAATGTATTTAAATTTTTGTCAGAGCTGGAGAATACTTTATGCTTTTGGCCTGCCCTCTGGCTTCTCTGTAATAATTTGGGTTTAGTACAGTAAAACAGAGTGATTCAGCAGTGGAATCGATTTCTCTTTTGGAGGTCAGTTTTGTTTCTATATAGTCTCAGACTCTAGAGTGTATTGATATTTCTGCCAGGCTATACATATTCAGACGTTTAGTGGGACAGGATTCACTCCTGGTGAGTAGTAAAAATCTTTGAAACCAGCTGCCCCTGGTGGCACATGCTTGTAATCCCAGCATGGAGATAAAGGGGCAGGAGGATCATAAGGACTTTAAGCCAAGTCCAGTGTGGGTGACCAAGTGAGACCCAGGCTCAGAAATCAAAACAATAACTGTTTGAAACTTAAAAGTATCACAAATTCTTGCATCATGCCACTAGTAGAATAAAAATCCCTTCAGTGATAATGGCTAAAATTATACATGTTTTAAAAGCTATTTAAATGAGTCCATGATACAGCTATAACTGAGAGTCTACCTCAGAGTGGAGGACCAATATTTAATAGATTCGTGGTAGCAGGGGTTTCTCATCTCTGGACATCATTTGTGCATATCCAGTCACCTGAGGAGAAAGCATAAAGTAGGAGGTTGTTAGGAATGAGTGTGGAGGGCTTTGGAGTTAATTCCATAAAGGAATAAGATAGCCTGGAGTTGAACTGGTTTGTTAACAGGAATTCCTGACTTCAGTGCTTCAATTTAAGTCCCTTTGACATAATGAGTTTTGGAATGAGAAGCAAAAGAGAAAGGATAGAGGCGTCTCATGAAATGGAGAGACAAAATAATAAAGCCAGAATGATGGGTAGGTGGCAGTGTTCCTGCTGTGATTCCTAAGGACCCAGTGACTTGAAATTGAGTCATGAAAAATGTAATCCTTTTGACTTAAAACTCTGTAAGTCTCTTTTTACTGATCTCATCAGATCCCCACCTAAGAAGACACTGTGATGAGGTAGAGACAAAGGGGATGGGAGAGAAAGACATTGCCAAAGGGAGCACACTTAGGATGTTTCACAGACAGCTCCTAGACAAATACTGCCTCCTCAATTTGCCACCATTTGAAAGAATACTGTTCAATCCTTGAGTGAACTTAATAAACATTCTATGTATCCCTCTCTGGTAAGAAACTCTTTGGTTCATGAAGCCAATGCTGCTCTTTCCTGACTTGGGCAGAAAACAGCAGGAAATCAGCCTCATCCCTAGGCCTAGTGGGAGATGAGGATTTTCCTCTGACTCCAAGTGTGGCCTCTAGCCAGTCTCCAAACAGCTTTAATTTCCTTGTATGCCAAACCAAGATAAATAGCTTCTCTTCCCCTCCCACTCACTACATTGCGAAGCATCCTTTTTGCCATCTTCATCAGCCTTCTCCAGAGATCAACAGAAGAGAGCTTTGGAGAATGTCGAAGAGGAACTATTTTGGTTATTTGTGTTGTCTTCCTGCCGCAGGGACTGGGTCGCACTGGGAGAGGGTAACAAGGTGGGATAATATCAAACACAACAAACTTGCTCAGGAGGCACTGTTTGTAGTGGAAGAGAAACATCAAAGAGGGTTTGGGATCGGGGTACAAGAAGAGAAGTCCACAATTGGTACCAGATGCCATCAGAAGCTAATGACCTGACAAACACCGTCCTCATAAAACAAATTCCTTTAAAAGGAAGTAAATGGAAATATAAGCTAGTGAAAGAATTTGCAGCAGCTGCCACAAAAACCATTTCTCACTTCATAAACAGGTTTGGGTTTTTGTTCTCTCTGTCTGTGTCTCTGTCTGTCTCTGTCTCTGTCTGTCTGTCAGTCTGTCAGTCTGTCACTGGTCATGGTCTTTCATCATAAAAATTTTTTTCTTGTCTTGAGTTCTTCACTGCTGCTATTGCTGGATACACTCCTGATATTAGATAGATGCTCATAACACGAGCAACCAATGTGGTCCTAGCCATACTGATGGAAGTAGGCTCCTGTGCATTGCTCACTTTCCATCCTGTCTCAGCATGTGCTTGTTCTTCATCATGATGTGGATTCATCAGATAAAACCACCATAAATAGCATGTGTTCTTTCATACATGGTCCTTGGCAATCACTTGACATGAACCAGAGAGTTAATGACCCCTTTTTATCCCTTCCTGCTCAATACGATAAAGGAGATACAGTGGTTTGATGATAAATAACATATAGAACTTATGGATTTAGAGTTCTTTGGCTTTGTGAAGAAAGTATTCTGATCTCATCCCAAAGACAGTCATGTTTTGACTTTCTTATCCAGATGTTGAGTATCACTCAGAGAGAGCCTCCTTCCTTATATTGCACACCTTCTGGTCAGCATTAAAATTTGGGCATCCACAGTTAGTCATTAACAATTCTCCTTTCCTCAACTTATATTTCTCCCCTTTTTCATTGAGTTGCATGGGTATGATATCATCATAGGGAATAGTTATGCTATAAGACAGCAAAAAGATCCCTTTGCATCACACATCTTTACTTCTTCCACCCTCTACCTCTCAGGCATGCACAGAAGAAATGAGAAAGTCAAGAGAATAGTGTTTAAACTCATGCATCAGGGATAGCTATTTATCACAGTCAGATCAAATCTATCTCTTAAGGGGCTACTGCTTTTAAAACCATCTCTCAATTATGGTAGGACCTAGGTACATATTTGATGACATTTTATTTTCTACTTTCTTATACTGTTGTCCAATTGTCTGATAAAGCCATTGACAACTAGTACAAACCAAGGGCAAGTTTAGTACATCATTGATGATGACTGATAGCTATGTTCTCTAGTGATTATCATCACTGGCAAGGATAGCAAGGGTAAGAAAATATGTTATTAGTCTCTCTCACTAGAGTGAGTTCCTGTAGGGCACAGTCTTTGTTATACCACCAGTGCTAGTCCAATGTCTTGCAAAGAATATGTCCTTTTGTTGTGAGATAATTCCACTGCAGAACACAAATGGATACTTCTAAAACCAAATAGAAAGCCTGTATCACTGCATGAAGAGTTTTCCCAAATCCTGCAATGCTGAGCCTTACCACTGTCTCACTTTTATGCACAAAACCATACCCTGGTTGACACTCTTTGTTAGCAAGAACACTTAGTGAGAAGCAAAACTACAGAAGCCAAAATGTAATGTTAGTATATCTAGGGACTTTCCTGGATCCTGGTATTATAAATTAGGTCTTCGATGAAATAAGTCTTTGTTCATCTTTTAGAAGACATTGTAGTCTATATGCTGGTCAGGTGGTTCCTCTAACATGGTATCAGTTATGGTAAGATCTCTGGGTCTGTAACACTTTGTGTTTAGTAGTGAATTAATGATTGGGGTGAAGTAGTTGAATTATTGTTGCACAATTATCTTTCATGTGATTTTACACATTTTTCATTTTAGTAATGTGTACTAGCTTTGCTATCTAAAATAGGAATAAATTTAATTAAGCAAGCTTTTATTGTATCTAGTACAGCCAAGTATATGGTGATTTAAAATTGGACAAGGAGAAATATTTCTCTTCGAGAAGTTTATACTCCTGCTGTGAGATTAAGGACACAGTCAGATGATAATTGCCTTGTGGGTAAATGGACGAGTAAACTAATTAAGTGATTTAAGAACAAGAAAATGCATATATAATAAGATAAAGTAAAATGATTATTAGAAGGAAGTTATTTTTTATATTTCTACTAAGAGATTTGAAGGAAGAAAGTAAGTGTGGAAAGGTTACTTCTTGAAGAAGAAAGGCCTTTTAGAAATCTTGCAAAGTATGGAAGTGAGAGAAATAAAAAGAAAAGGAGCCTAATAGGAAAAAGATACTGAGATTGGGGTTGGACTTTTGTCAGCAAGACCAAAGGGGCTAACCTGAGAACTGTCTCAGTCTTGAAAGATGTGTCCCCTATAAATCTTCTCCCCCAGGAAAGTGTTTGAAACAGTGTGTGAATAACTTCACTCTATGTGGTGCAAGTATTAAATGGTGGAGTCTGGACTGAAGTCTGGTGCTAATGCTTTAGTTGAACTCTGTGTTTCCACTGCAATGGAGCTACACTCTTCTTGCCTTCTTCTCTGTAGCCTTGCTCCTGCTGTTATAGTCCAGGATGAATCTCCTTGAACCCTGGAGAGTCTGTGTATCTTTCAGGCTACTTATGACTGACCCTACTGCTCTAAGAAGTAATTCTCTACTAAGGAGATATCTCTGGAAATCCCTGGCACAATGTCAAGCATGTGATGGGGATTCAATTCATAATGTCAGATTTCCTTAGCTTGTGTTACTCTTCAGTGATATGTACCAGTAATTGGAAAGTTTTCATATCAACAAGACTGTGATCTCTGATACTCAACCTCTTCATACAGGGACCTAGGATTTCCTTGCGATCAGTTATCTAAAAGACCAGTACCTGATGAAATCAGGGATCTCCGGGTTCTATTAGTCCTGGGTCTATTCCAATTGCTCAGGACCTAGAAATTGTTTAATTTAATGTTTCAAGCATCATTCCTTAGTCTATTTATTTTAAAGACTATCTAGAATACCAAAACTCATTTTTTTAACCTCATCTCATCATCATTGACTTTCCTGGAAGTCCACAAAAAGTTAGCTGTCATAGTTTGATATTATCATGCTTCAGTGAGATAGAACTAAGTGATGAATTCCATTTAGGCTGTGAAGAAAATCTTTCTGCAAATCATTGTTCAAAGATACATATTTCTGCCGTTTCACCTTGTCCTAAGATGCTTCTGTTTCTGCCATCTTCAGCTGTGCTCAGCAACCTTGTGGAGAACAGGGAAGATGTGTGCCCTTGCTACTTGATCATACAGACGTGGTGAATTGTACCTCCAGTCACCCAGGTTATATGGAGTGTGCTATCACTTGCCAAAGGGGGTATGTCCTTCAGACCAGCCATGGGAAGTACCTCAGGAACATGCAGGTAAGTTGGAAGCAGATGACCAGAAGGAAGGATTTCCTGAGGCAGAAATCTATCTATCCTCTTCTCTCTGGCTAGACTGGGAAGGACAAGGTGTTCTTAAACCTTTGAAAATGAAAACCCGTGATCTCTATGAAAGTAATAGGAGGGAAGTACAGAAATCCAAGGTGTCCAAACATGCAAAACTCAGACTCTCTTAGGTGTTAGTTTACTCACTGTATGGGCAGTAGATATGAGTTCTTATTCAATGGTCCCTCAACTTGCCTTTTCTTCACTGATATTAATGTCTCAAAGTAGACATGCTCTTTTCTCACAGCAAAATAGATTACTGTCACCTCATCTGAGGTTCACTGTAAGCCTTGTGCTCTCTGGATCCCCTTTTAAGATTGTTGGAGAAATATGACCAAATCGTACCCCAAAACATTAACTTCATAACCGAGGTAGGGGTTGTATCATGGTAATAAGTTTTCTCCATTTTTACATATCCCATCCCGAATTTCAACTGCACCATTTTCAGGATTTAGGGTTGGTCCAGGGTGGTAAAATATACTAGTAAAGAACAAGGTTCAAGAGGCAGAGCTAGGAAAAGTGTTTGTCTCCATTATTTTTGAGGTATATAATAGTAAGAACAAACAAACTAAAGTTATTCCTTTAAATTGTTTTTACATTTGTACATATTCCAAAGAGAAATATTGAACTTGAGTTATGACAATGGTTGACAAACATTATTTAAAAGCTTCTAGTACAATGATTGGCATTGGTGCCCTTTTTAGTAAGATTCTTATATTAAGAACAAGATATGTATCCTTAAATAAAGGCTTGGTTCCTCAACTCCCGTTGAGAAAGCTTAAACATTAAATGGGGGAGTTTTGAGCACGAACAAACCATTGGGAAGCAGGCTCACATTATGAGACAGTGGAAGTATATACTAGGTAAACTGCAATTGTGCTTGAGGAAAGAGCCAAAAATATTCGTGATCATGGAAGGAGAACAGGCATACCGTTGATAGACAGACATTAATGGCCTGAGACATGGAAATGTTTCAGTTTTGTGTCAATTGATTTCTTAGCAGTTTGTGAACCCAGTGGAAGAATTTCATTTGCCCAGATATCATCAGAATTTAAAAATACGGTTGTGTTTTTATGAAATCACCTAGTCAAAAACAGTTTTAACGAAGCTTGGGGCAGCAAGTTCTTGATCTAGAAAGATTTTCTATCACCTGGTTTTAACTCAGGCAAAGGTACTTCATGCTGAAAGCAAAGTAGAAATAATTCAACAAGTTAGGAACTAAATACATGTGTATGGTAGGTGAAGAAGATTAGAGGAGAAAGGCTATATTTGTCATGCTTTAAAGTTGGACTATAAAGAAAAAATAAAAACAAAGACAAAACAAAAAAACAAAACAAACAACCCCCGCCAAAAAAAAAAAAAAAAAAAAAAAGAAAACATGGGCAATACCCCAAAACCTCAAGAGAAAAGGCATGAAATTTAGAGACAGTCTTTAAATGATTAGTGGTTTGCTGCAGTTTGAACCAGGCCTCCCAACTGTGCTAAGTATAACAGGAACCTGATTGGAGGAAAGATCAAGGCTCACATTTGCCAAACTCATAGTGGAGGAAGCAATGGCGCCCTCCAGCTGACCAGTCATTGTCACCCGACGCTGGCCCCATGCAGGAAATTGTACAATCCTGCCTCATGATCACAAGACAGTAGGGATATTTGCTTTCTGTTGACATGAGAACTGAAGCTAAATAGAAAAATATGTGTGGCTTTGACTTGAATCCCTCTGGCTGGCAACAGGGACACACTGGGAAGCAGAGGGAAGCACTGAGCCAGCATGTAGCGTCAGAGGTGAAAGGTGCTTCAGCAGTCATTGAACCCTTGGCTGGGTACCAGTGTGATCTCCTGATGGGATGCCTGTAGTTTTAGCACAGAAACTCTTCTGCCCATCTTTGATCTTTAGTCCCATTGTCAGATACTTTTTTTAACACATAAGCCATAACTTTCCCAGTCACTAAGTGCCTGTTCATTTCATACCTGACCAGACGTCTTCTTCTCCCATCTCCCCTGAGCTGCTCAAAAGTCATCTTTCAAGATCAGTGCCTGTGTCGAGTTCCTTTTGCCCGAGGGTAGCAGGTCCTTTTGCAGCATCCTTGAGTGCTGCCCTTCATTCTCACATAATACCATACCATAGGCTTTGTCTTTTCCAGGCTCATTGCTTTCTTCCAGAATGTTTTTGACTTCTCTTATTTCTAGTTTGTATTCTTTATGTTGAAGTCTCTCTAATCTTTAATCATTATAGAAGGCTGTAAGGATTATTTTAGATTAGACTAAAACATGTTGTTAGTACTGCCAACTCCCTATTTCCTTTCTTGCCTTTTCCTTTTGTTTTTTGTTGTTTATTTGTTTGTTTTAATCCATTGTTTCACTGATCTTCTCTCACAGATATTTAGTTCCTGGAAGGCATCATGTTTAGTGCAGGACCAGGTCCTTCTGGGCACTCCATGCATGTCTTCTTGTTTACATAATGGCAATGGGCTGTAGGTCTATCAATTGAAATGATGAGTTTGGGAACATGGCCAGATTCTCTTTCATATCCCATGGATAGTGGCATCTTGTGTGAATTAACTCTCTTAGATAGCATTCACCATTCTTGACATAAGTCATTATTTTTAGTAGCGTTATCTCTTACTTTTTTTTTTACCTTGGGCTTTTGAGAGAGGATATCAACACCCTCTAACACAGTCTAGTGTTGAATTCATGGCAACTTGCTCCAAAGTAGGTAATTTGAGAGTTTATAAACAGACTTCTTAAAAAGGTTTGGGCAGGATGTAAGGAAGTGTCAAGTGATGTGCAACAGCCCAGGGTGATGGGTGTCTGCTCTCCTTCTTAAGCCTGGAAGGTTGGCTCCATGGAGCAAAGATCCCATGAGGTGGGAAAACAAAACAGGGCAGAGAAGATAGATAGTCATAGGATGAATCAGTCAGCAGCAGTCCCTGTAGCAGAGAACAGGAAGAGTAAGAACCCAGTGATCCCTTATCTCTTGTCCTCTCCAGTTTGTCCCCATGTCCCAAAGTGGATATTCAGGCACCAGTAGGAGGCTTGAGATCCTGAGCCCAAACCAGGTAGGTCAGAGACTGAAAATAGATGGTTCAGAGCCAGGAAAGGACAACCTGAGATGTGGCTTGGAAGAACAGTATCCTAGAATTTCTAGTACAAATAGGTGCCTTCCAATGGCATCCCCCTGAAGCTGGACTGAACCAATGAGTCATAGGAAAGGACAAAGGGACAAATGACCGCCAGGACTCTTCTAAAGCCAGAAAGTAATTTCTGATAGCATTATATGTGACTTTGACATAAGTAAATTCTCTGTTTCTAGAAAGAGATTCTTGTCACTTGTTCCTCTGGCCACTGGGACAAGGATGTGAACTGCAAGCGTCTTGACTGTGGTGTCCCAGACTCGTCCTTGGTGAATTATGCAAACTTCTCCTGCTTGGAGGGTACAGACTTTCTGAAACGCTGTTCCATCTCATGTGTCCCACCAGCGAAGCTCCAAGGTACTGTCTGGCCAGCCTGGGAACCAAATGTGAGCTCCCATCATCTCTCACTCTTGGGGAAGGTACCTTTGAACATCTTTTGTCACCCATATATACTTTGAACTTGCTGTTCTCTGATCTCTCTTCTGAAAATACAAAACCCCCTCAGTTATCACCATTCTTTGTTTCTGATCATGTCTAGAGATATCCTAGATTAGGGAGTCATTAACAATGAATGAGATTAACAATGAATGAGACTTAGTCTTTGGTTTTTGTTTCTATATACATTCTTAGAATGAAAACAATCAGCACAACTGTCCTGATATTAACAACTGAGGTTCATGTTATTAAGTTTTAGTGCCCAGAGACGTTCTGCATTAGGTGTGTTTTGTTTCAGTTTGTAGATAAGGAGAACACAGTTACACAATGTATCCCTGGCTGTGTGTGTACTTGAGACAGAGAGGTGATGGAGCAGGCTCTAACTGACCACCACACCTTTCTCTTTCGCTACACTTCTCAGCCTTTAGTGCATCACCCAATGAATCATTGCACATGCAGGTTCCTCAGCCTTACTCTGAGATGTGCTGTAGTAGGTTGGCAGGGTAGTGATCCTAATGCCGACAGCTCTGGTTTATATTGGAAGAAACCAAACTACAGAAAAATAATATGGTATGATATTGAAGTTCAGAACTCTATATCCAAACAACTTATCCCAGTCTCAGACTCAGCTTTTGTAAGTAAAGGTAAATCCTATTTCCTTGTCTATCTCATAGGAGATAACCGGAATCTATTTGATATGATTGTTTACTGTTTGGGATTTATTCATGTTTGCTTACATGGAACCCTTTAGAACAGTGCCTCATATATAATCACCATTAAAATACCAACTGTGATTACTTTAATGCCACCCACATTACTGTTATTGTTATATATTTGCTTCTCATAGATAGGAAGGGAGGCAATGATTTAGTTGGTAGCTCTTCTTCCACTGAGACTATAAAATCTTATGTGATTTTATGGTATGTGAGACCTCGCTGAGAACTGTAGAGTAAGAACATCCAGGATCCACATTTGATGGGAGATTTTAGAGACACTACTCAACAAAGAATGATGGGACATAAAGAGAGCCAGTATAGGCATAGTTTAGGGTTCCTTGTGCTGTAGTCATGAGCTCTCTGTTCTGAGCACCATGTAATTCTCTTTCCTGGAGTCAGGACTGAACCCATGGCTGACATGTCTTGAAGATGGACTCTGGTCTCTCCCTGAAGTCTACTGCAAGTTGGAATGTGAAGCTCCTCCAGTTATCCCAAATGCCAATCTGCTCCTGCCACATTGCCTGGAAGGCAACCATGATGTGGGCACCATCTGCAGATATGAATGCAAGCCGGGCTACTATGTGAAGGAGAGTTCAGGAAGTCAAGGCAAGAAGTGAGTGTTTGTGTATTTGGTCCCATGGTTTCCTTACCTCACACCGTGATCCTGCTTTCTCAAGGCAAATTGTAGAGCATGTCTTCCTAGGATACTCATGGCATATTGTGTATGTGTGTGTTTCGGTGTAACTTCTCTATACCTACACAGACAGACTTACTGGTCATGACAGACATGAGTTCAGGTGGTTCCTATAAAATGCATTGTCTCCCATGAGAGATTCCATAGTTTTATGTAAGTGCTTGGGGAGGACACTGATTTGATTGTCATTTTCCTTGGCATTAAAATGATGAACCTCCTGAATAGAGTATTTAGACCATCCGAGTTCAGCTCAATGAGAGCACAATCTTGTTAGTATAATTCAAATCTGAGGTTTATGGAGATGTGCCTGGCTGAGCCCCAGGGTGCTTATTACATGTGTAGTGTGTGTGTGTGTGTGTGTGTGTGTGTGTGTGTGTGTGTGTGTGTGAAAGGTTTCTTTCTCTGCCTCAGTTTTCCTAACTGGGAAATGAAAGAACTGATGAAAGAGCTTCTTGAATGAATAAAACAGGACGTGAGCTCCTTTTAAGCAGAATGCAACATCTTTAGCCAGCACCATGATTATTCTTGTCCTTCTGCTTTTCTTCCATAAACTTTGTACAGCAAGCGGAGTGGTGGGAGCTGCAGCAGGACGTGGTGCTCGGGGATGAGCTAAGGGGGTAGAGATGACTGACATAGGGTGGAGGAGAAAGAGCAGAACCTTTTAGAATGAGAGAGTTAAGGGTGGAGAGGTGACAGCCAGTTCTCTGAGCTCATAGCTAAGCTTTATGCTGGGAAAACTGGGCTTGCACAGGGGATTCTGGGTTGTCAGTCTCCACCCCACATGCCTGTCTCTGGGAAGAGGCACTTGAGAGCCATTTGTGGACACAATTTTTCTGGCTGGGAATCTGGACGATTGCATCAGAATGTCACCATCAGTTTGGCCTTAAACATTTACATTCGCAAGCACCATGCTAAGTTGAGATTAAATTATTTACCATGCTGCGTAAACCGATGAAATGTTAGTTTACACCTGTTTATATAGCAGGCGACAGATCGGTAATCAGAAGTTTGTGAGTTGAGTATAAATCACTGTCGCTTGCCACTTATGTTTACCCAGTGAACTCTGCCCTCCTTGTTTTACTTGTGTGGAAAAAGTCCAAAGCTGGATAGATGGAGCACTAAAGTTCTTCTTAGGACACACACTTCAAAAGAGAAGAAACAGAAAAGCAGTCAGGGAAGGCAATCACAAGACAAAATCACAAGAAAACAAGCACAGGGTGATTTGTAGTTGTATGAAGCAGTGTGTGTGTGTGTGTGTGTGTGTGTGTGTGTGTGTGTGTGTGTCAGGGGGAGCAGCACAGATGCTTGAAGGTTCAGGTTTGCAACTGATCTGCATGGTAATAGGCAATTCAATATATCCACGTCTTAAGTTTTGTGTTCATAATGGGAAGGGGAATAATCATTTCTATGGAATTGTTTGGGTTTTGGAAGTTAAATGATGAACGGAAAGTATTCTATAAGTTATGAAGTTCAAAACATATGCTATGCTAGGTGCTGCTTCTTAATTATTTATTTATTTATTTATTTATTTATTTATTTATTTATTTAGGGTGTTTGAAATAAACACTGGGTCTGACTTTGTATTCCAGCCTAGTTTTGAATTCAGAGCAATCCTCCTGCCTTAATCTCCTCAGTGCTGGGTTAATGGGTGTTAGCATGCTTGACTGTTCCTTTCTTTTTAAAAGAAGGAAATTTGTTGTTGCAACAGAACTTAAGCCTGAGTTCTGACTGTCTTCTGAGCTCTCTGCTGTACTTTGTCCCATTCTGCCTGTTCTATGCTATGCTCTAGGTTAAGAATAAAGAAAGACCAAAGTACCGACCCAGGCAGTGATGCCTTAAGGACAGAGCCAAAAGCTATGGATAGTGGCACAGCCCTGGAATTCCCAACACTTGGGAGGTGGAGGCCAGATGTTTAGGGGTTCAAAGCCAACCTTAGGTAAAGAAGAAGTTCAAGGACAGCCTGTGCTACATTACATTAGTTCTACAAAAAGCAAAGCAAAATAGAACAGAAAGGCAAAAAAATAAAATAAAAAATAAAACAACAAGCAGAACATTAAACACTTCAAAAGATCAACCATGTTCAGTATTATTAGGGCACAATAGCCACACCCTGCACCCTAAAACCTCTTCTTTTTAACTCTACTGACCTCCTGCCCCAGTGTTTCTTCTTGCCCCCTGTATCTTCTCAATTTCTGTTCCCAGCTTTCTTCCCTCTACCTGATTTTCTTATGGCTATTTTTCTCTAAGTTTTCTTTCTCTTTTAAAACAAGATTTATTTATTTCAATTTCTGTGTATGTGTGAGAGGCTGCATGTGTTTATGTATACTACTTGCATACAGTTACTCACAGATATGAATATCAGAACAGATCCAGACCTCCTAGAATTGGAATTACAGTAGACAGTGAATCACCCAATATGGGTGCAAGAAACCAAACCCAGGTCTTCTGCAAGAACAGCAAGTGCTCTTAACCACTTAGCTGTCTCTCTGGTCCTCTCTTCCTTCTTGTTCTGCACACTAGTCAGGGTTAAAGCCTTTTTAGTCCATAGCCTTGATTATGATCACGTGTTGATGGTTTCCAGACCCATACCTACCATTACAAACTCTTACCTCAATAACTATGAGGGTGCGACAGTTCAGATACCAAGGGATGCAGCCACTGGAATAACCCATCTACATCCCAGATCCCTAACTGTACAGAGTAGAGCCTAAGAAATCATTCTAAATCTGTACATTTCTCTGCTCTGTGGTTCTGGTGGACCCTGAAGCCTGCCTAGCACTTAGGAGTCTTCAGTGTTCTTCGTTCTCTAGTCAGTTAACCAAGCTCCTACCAAATGTGTTATACAACTTTGGTCTATATATTTACAATGGGTTCATTAAGATTTACCTCCACTGTAAGGCAAGGCACATATATACTGGCGGGTGTGATCCAGGCACTAGCACTTTGAAAAATTCCCCAAATTCATTTGGTGCTCATCCCTTCACAGTGCTAATCCACATAATTTAACCTCTTTTCTTCTTTGTCTGCCGTTTCTTCCACATACATGCCACCGTTCATCACCACTTTGCAGTGTCATTAACCTCACTTCTAAGGAAGGTAAAACAAATGTGTCTGACTTATATTTTATTAAAAGACCATGTTGTATTCCTCATTATCATTCACTCCCACAGCTGCTTTTGTCTCGTTACATGTTATCCTTACATGTGAAGGTTAGGGTGTCCTCATTAGGGGCCCTAATTGATTTAATTCTAACTTTACTTGATAGTCTTGCCTATAAATAACTCATCACGCTATCATACACAAGGTAGTATAGAAGTCAGATCTTCTCAAAGGAGGTGCAAATAGCCATCCACTGTATTTCTCATGACATCAACTTTTCCAAAGTGTGCAAGTGTATACATACATACACACACTCATATGCACACACACATGCACACACAATGTTACAAACACAACTGAAAATTGAAACTGTAAGCCTCACAGTGTGATTGCTTACTATTGAGTTGTGAACACTTTTGTCCAATCAGATTTATGGGAATAGAGTGGAAGAGGTAGAAACTATGTGTGTATTTCACCTATCTCTATACACAGAGAAAGTCTGCTTGAGTTGGCAGAGAATTAAACAGCCTGAGTTCAGAGGACTCTTCTGTTGATTGGATGAGAACTATGGAGGTGAGAATGATTCCTTACTGTCTGCTATGAGCGCAAAAACCCCAGCTACCTCACTCCATATGCCACTCTTATGGCAATAATTTATCTTATTTTTGATGAAATACTAGCACAACATCATTTGTTAAAGTAGTATATAAATTTATATAATATGAATATATGCATGTATGTATATACATATAAGTGTATGTATATATAGTATATAATATTATATATTATTGTCTATTATATGTTACAATATATGATGAAACAAACTCAAAGTTGGGTGTTACTTGTAGTCATTCCACCAATAAATGGCCTCATTGAGATTAAAGTCATCCTAGCACCAAAAGCTACACTCTGGGCCAATAACACTTTTGTTCATGAGCAAACAAAAATTAATTTTTCTGGCCTTTCTATTCACATTTGTAAAATAAACTGTTAGTGATTTCTAATACTAAAAGTTTATGTTTTATATACTGTGTCAATAAGACAAATAAAAAGGGCTGAGGCTTTGCCATACTACCATTGAGAAAAGTAATGTATGATTTGTTACACCAAAAATCTGATGATTATCATAAACAAAAATACTGTACAATTTGAATTTAGTAAAAAATACTTAGCATAATCTTACAGTGATTCCCAGAGAATTTAGCCTGAATAAACAGCTGAAATTTACATTCATCTACAGATCTGGATCTATGTGTCATTTGAAAACAGAATACTAGGATTTTTAAATTGCTATCTTTAATCTTTTTTTTTACAGTCCAGTTGTTATTCCCCTCCCCCATCTGTCCTTTAATAGTTTCTCATCCCATTCATCCCCCCCACAGTCTTCAAGAGAATGTCTCCCTCCCCCTGTCAGGCCTCCACATTCCCTGGGGTCTCAAGTCACTCAAGGGTTAGGTGCATCTTCTCTCACTGAGTACAGACCAGGCAGTCCTCTGCTGTATATGTGTCAGGGGCCTCATATCAGCTAGTGTATGCTGCCTGGTTGGTAGCTCAGTGTCTGAGAGATCCCAGGGGTCCAGGTTAGTTGACACTGCTCATTTTCCTATAGGGTCACCTTCTTCTTCAGCTTCTTCCAGCTTTTCCCTAATTCAACCATAGGGGTCCCTGATTTCAATCCAATGGTTGGGTGTATTTGCATCTGTTTTGGTCAGCTGTTTGCTGTAGAATTTTTTTTTTTTTAGATATATAGAATTAAGAGAACCCTAAGAGTGTTAAATGTCTTTGAGTCAAAACTACTAAAACATGTTTCTGTAGTAAAGTTTTATCTCATGTCTCAATAGTTAATTCCCCAGAGTATGGGGATGGTGTGACATTCAAACTTGACTGGCAACTCTGGTTGCTTATTAGCTCTTTGATTCTAAGAAGTTACTACTTGACTACTGTTAGATTAGACTGTCAGTATTCTAATTCACAAGATAGAAACAATAGAAGCATTGGCAAGTGTGGCAAAGATTAAGTGATTGTACACACATAAAAAAAATTGAACACAATTTCTGATTATATTGTCTTGGCTCAGTAATGCCTTCTGTTGTTTATAATTATCATCCCTACCATAGCCACCATTACCATCATCACTTCTACCATCATCACCATCACCACCATCACCACCACCATCACCTCCACCATCATCACCATCATCATCACCACCATCACCATCACCATCATCACCATCACCACCATTACCACCATCATCACCGTCACCACCATCACCTCCACCATCACCACCATCACCACCTCCATCACTATCACCATCATCATCACTACCATCATCACCATCATCACCATCACCACCATCACCAACATCAGCACCATCACCACCAACACTATTGTCTCTATCACGACCACTGCCATCACTACTATCAATGTTGCTACTATCATGACAATCATCTTCACTGTCACCATTATTTCTACCACCTATCACCATCTTTGTCACCACCCACATCCCAGATTCTCTTAACACAGTAATGGTTGCTGAGTAAGCTACCCTGCTGGTGTGTTAAGTGGGATTGCTATCTTTTAACAAGAAACAATCTCACATACAGTCTTTTATCACTGGCCATTCCCTTCCTTCTGCAGTTTCTATATCCTATAAAAACAGCCTACAAACCAAAAAAGATTGGAAATGTCATTCAAGAGACAGTTAGCTTTTCAGTAGTCAGATGGAGGAAAGGTACATTTTCCTACGTCTAAAAGAAACACACACCAAAACAAAGTTTGTTGAACTAAACATATACACTTCCCTTCCTTAACCAAAGCCTTTTCTGCAGGCTTCAAATTATTACAGTTCACTGAGCTGAAATGAAAGTGGACCATGAAACAATAATGTAATACGTTGTAGAAAGTAAGTGGAAATAGAATAGCAATAGCGAGCTGGCTCGACTTCAAAATTAGCATAAACATGTAATGTTCGTCTGGCTCTGGAGGACCAGGGTATGTCATGGAGTTCTTACCTTAAGTTTTATTTGACTCTATATTTTTTTGAACAATAGCTTGAGTTTCAACTAACTTTATTTTACCATGGGATGGAATAGGAAGACTTGACTAATAAACTGCCAATGTGAAGTGTTACAACATTAAAATTCCTTAAATATATTGAATTTATAACTTTTAAAAGCAGTAATCTATCTGGTGTATAAACCCTATGTCATAGCATTGTGTACACAGATGAATAGGGCATAACCGGTTATAACCAAGTGTGTGTGTGTGTGTGTGTGTGTGTGTGTGTGTGTGTGTGTGTTATCTGTAACTTGCCCATGTAAGAACAACACTATAATCTCTATGTACACTCACGCATCTGTTAGAAATAGAAATTTGTTTTCTTTCCATTAAGACTTTGTCTGGCTTTATAATTAGTGTTTATAGTAAATACATTCAAAGTTTATCCTTGGAGTCCTCAATTCTCTTGCCATTGTAGTATCATGTGAGCCTTAAACTAATTTATTACAGCTTCTTTTGGCTTCAAAGTGGCTGAAGATCTGTGTCAAGCTTTGGCCACTCAAATACACACCTGGGCACAGGCCAGCTCCTGCTCAGACTTTACGGGGCTGGCAGTTGGCGCACGGGCCTTTACTTAGAACACCGCTTGTTGAACTCATAAATGTCCCTGTGACCTTCAGTCCTCAGCAATCGAGCATCTTACTGTAAAATTTTTAGTTCTGCATCAACTGCCAATTTCTCTATTAATAACAAAATTAACTATAAACAATGGTTACTTTTAATGGATAAAGTCAAAGACTTTTAGCAACATACAACTTCGTGCCCCAGTGTTGTTTCTCATCTGCCCTTGGCTTGTCCTGACTGTTTCTGGCTCTGTTTACACTGACTTTAGCTGGGTGGATGAACATTTTGGTAGTGACCTTGCCTTGTTCTTTAACAATGGGGTCAGGGCAGGGCAGACTGATTCATGAATGGTCCCCTGGGGGACTCTGGGTGGGTCAGTAATATGAAGAATTAAGTATGGCTAGAATACTGAGTACAATGGTAATATCCCACACATATACACACACTTAGGTCATCAGGACTTGCTAATCATTTCACTGCTTAGTGAGCCGATACTGTTCATCGTGTTACATGGTTTCTTATAATTTTGTGAGGAATGTGTGTTCATCTCCATTTATTTCAAATAGCAAAACCAAGAACAAGGGAGGTAAGGTATTTCGAGCCAGAGGCTTACTAAGAGCTCAAGCTGTAGTTTTAGCAATAGTCATGTGGTTGACAGCCTGTTTGAACCATCCTGCTGTTCTTACTGATAACGATCATCCAGCGCAGCCACTAAATATGTCCTGAAGGTCGCTGTGACTGTAATATCCAACTCTTGCTTTTTGTACCAGGAACTCTGGAATAGAAAGGGTTAACTAGCATCTCTCTTCTCATCCATATCAAGGCATGATACACCAAGAGAATGGCATGCATAGACTTTTCTGTGCACTTTCCAACCCAGGAATGCCCATGCCTCCCAGATGCTCTAATTATACATTAGTGGGACCAGAGCTTATTGTTGCTATGGCTTGTAGGCACAGGATTGTAGAAAACCCTTTGCTTTCTGAAGGAACAACAGTGGCAGCAAATGCTTCATTAGGTTAAGCCCAGGCTGAAAGTACCTGTGAGTACCTCCTGTTACCCCTGTCAGTAGTGAGAATGATAGGCTGACAGAAACCTAGCTATAAAGATACTGGGTCTGGATAAAATTTTGTAGATAGAGTTTTTAATCTTTTCTGAAAGAAATTTTACCCTTTAAGACTTACTCCAGGCTCTGCCCATTAAGTGACTCTTCCCTACTATGGGAAGAAAAAGGAAAAAAAAATGTTTATCTATACACACACACACACACACACACACACACACACACAAATAGAACCTGTTCAGTCCCTATACTGCTACTTGTATATTTTTCAGGGCATTTGGTGTGTTCTTCCCTGGGGAGAACCACCTTTCTCACTCCCAGCCTTCTTCCATTGCCTATAGCTCTTTGTGTAGGGTTGACACCTCATGGGCTTCTCTCCATCCATGGCATTTTTAAAGATGCCATTGTTCCAGCTCACAACTTAGCAGTCATATTGGTGAGCTTTGTGAATACAGCTTCTGATATGACTAGAAAATGTGTTCTCACAGCAAATTACCTGATCCTCTGGCTTTTACAATCTTTTCATCCCCTTCTCCCTTTTCCCCCAATGTTTCCTAAGGCTTAGGTATGGGAGACTGGACTCTGCAATTCTTCATTTTGGTTGGTTGTAGTTTTCTGTAGTGGTTTTAATCTGTTGTGAAGGAAGTTTTCTGGATGAGGGGTGAAGTCACTTGTCTGTGGGTGTAAGGAGAAATATTTGTATACTGTTGTTGGGAATTATTCCGGTTTAGTAAATTAGTACTTATAAATTCAATGCCTCTTGGACCTTACATGCCTGTTCTTTTAGCCTACCTACTCTTCTCTTTCAGAGTATTCCTTTTCTTAAATACTTCACATCTCCTGAAAGCTCCTTCTTAGAATTGGTAGTTTGAATAAGAATGGATCCATAGGCTTATATATTTGAATGTTGGGTCACCAGGAAGTGGGACTCTTTCATAGAATTAGCAGGATTAGGTGGTGTGGCCTTGTTGGAGGAACTGTGTCACTGTTTGCAAAAGTCCACACAAAGCCCAATCTCTCTGTCTGTATCTGTATCTCTCTGTGTGTCTCTGTCTCTTTATCTGCCTCTTTCTCTCCCCCTCCACCTCCCCATCTCTTTCTCCCTCCTTCTCCCTGGCTCTGCCTAAGGACCAGACAGAATATAAAGGTCTCAGATACTGCTCCAGTGCCTGTCTGCTTGCTGCCAAGCTCCCAAGCTCCCTACTGTGATGATAATGGACTAATCCTCTGAAACTGTTGGCAAGTTACCAATTAAATGCTTCCTTGTATAAGAGTTGCCATGGTCTTGGTAACTATTCACAGCAATAAAACAGTGAATAAGATAGGGCTCCTGTAAAGTAGTATACTAGTATTATACCTGTATTTGTCTTCCAAGCTGTGGAACCCAATGTAACATGTGTGTGTGTGTGTGTGTGTGTGCGTGTGTGTGTGTGTGTGTGTGTATTAAAATTTCCCAATGATGTGGAAGTGGACATATTGTTAAATGATGGAAACTGGCAAAGACCAGAGGTTCCTACTACATGTTTCCCTGCTTCTGGTCCAGTTAATCCTTGCCTTTCAGTGTGGTTTCCAGTTTTTCAAATATACACCAATGGGAACAGATATTAAGAAGCTGAATAACTGTAATAATTTGGGTTCATTTAGATTTAAATTGCGTAAGACACCTAGGGTTTTGGGAAGTTCCCCAAGTATATTCTATGTGAAAACTTCCATCAGATTAAGTAAAGAATGGGCCAGCAACATAAGAGATTAAGTAAGTACTGTTGAACTTACCATTTAGAAATGATGTGTATGATCTAATGAAAACAGATGGAGAAGGGATCATAGGTCAGAGGATGTCAGGCCTAGGAGAGGATATTGATGGACCTGCCAGCCTGGGCACCTAAGCTACGACAAGCAGAGTGTCCAATGATAGAAGCATGGAGTCGGGCACTGACCCAAAATAAACAGTTCACACACATCTAGGTATTAGCAGGCTCTTCACACTGACAGAGCCTCCACTTTACCTGGGACTATTTTATAAGGGACACTTTTGTTTGCTTCTTACTCAGAGAAGAAACACTGACCAAAGCCAATTCATCTAAGTGGATGATACTACTGACTCTATTTCTTGTTTAGGACAGACTTCTGATGTTACAGGGTACAGAGCAACTATGATCACTGACGGCTAGTCACAACTGAAGTCTGCCTGCTCCCCTTTTAGGATATTGGCTTGAGAAGCCAGGCCTGCAGTTTGTCAAAATGAAAACTGATGTGGACTTTGGAAGTGCTGGTGTTTCTCTTTGGGGTGGGGTGGAAGATCTCTTAAAGTAGCCTAGATCTTCCCTTCTCCAACTTTAAAATGCATTGGAATATCTTGGAAAACTTTAAATTAGATTCTTTTTTTAAAATTAGATTCTTATTGATTCTGTCTGGGATGTAGTCTTGGATTCATCACTAACATGTTCTCAGAATCAAATTCTAATTCTGATGTTCTCAGTGGCATGCTGTGGGGTAGTAAGGACCCAGAATATTCTGAAGAAAGAATCTAGTCCATGTAATTCAGTTCAGAAACCAAACATGTGTCATGCTAAAACTTAACCAATCATACTTCAGGTTATTTATCTGTATAGAAGAAATAATTGGATTGCTGCCCCCCTTGCATTTTCTATTTGGCATAAGACAATTTCAAATACACAAGTGAGGGATTAGTTCTCTTTTCTGCTTCTTTGCAGGACTACAGGTACTTCCATACTATACTAAGTGCATTAGTGCAAGGTCATCTCAGTACCTTGACCTGTGTGACAACACAAAGTAAGTCCTACACATCCACTGGGGAAAAAAATCTATTGATACCTAATATGAACCAGAAACAATGCCAGTTACCTAAAATATGGTACTAAGGCCCAGGTAGGAGTAAACAGGCAAGTAACACAATAAACAAATAGAAAAGAGAAAAAAAACAAGATAATTCCAGAGCACATACTCTGTGAAGGCAAGAAGGACACTATCTCTTAATAAAATGAAATGGTGACAGAGGGCTCTCTTGGTGATCAAAACACGTTGATAGATGGAAAGAAAGAGATAGGTCCAATCAATAGGACAGTATTGGAAGCAGGAAGAATAGTACTCAAGTCCCTGTGGCAGGGAAGCTCTTGTTCTTCACCTATAATTCTCATCCCAGAATACATAAAGTGCAGTTAAAAACATGACTGTGGTCATGAGTGGTGTAATAGGAAGTGGAGTCATGTAATATGGAACCTTGCAGGCCAATATGAAGAGTTTGGGCTTTAATGAATTTAAATATTTTATTTTGCAACCAGAAACAAATGAAATGCTCTACCAAGGAAATGTTACAAAGAAAATAAATGTGCCTTATTCATTTTTATGAAAATTTCCTCTCCTTGATATTTGCTAGCTAAATAGGAAAGGGTACAGGGAAGTGGAACGTCCAGCTGGAAAGTAAGAGAGTGGCTTTGTAAAGGTAAATTTGTGGCTACAGAGATCCTGGGACAAGCTCCAGGAATACCTGCAGGAAGGAAGTCGCTGGGCTTGCCGATTGATTATGTGAGACCAGATGGGATTGGGAAATGGAGGATTGAGAGAGTGTAATCTGTGAGGATTCCTGGGCTTCACGTTGGAGCTACAAGGTAGTTGGTGACATTCACTGTGCTGAGGATGTCTGAGGAGGAGTACATGCAGAGATGTGGAAACCAAAAACTAAGGAATAATAGTCCATACTATGTAGGTAGGGTTGTAGGGTAAAGCTATATTGATAAGAATTCTTCTACAAATGACTAGTTCTTTACTCTTTGATATCTTTTTCTGTTAATGTTATTTTCATGAAGGACTCCCCACTGTAGACACCAGATGCCCTTGGTTGGCAAAGACATGATAATTCTCTTGGACCCAGAAACCATACTCTTATTTTTCTCCAAGGGAACATAAATACGACTTTTGACAAGCCTTCAGTGGTGATAGAAAAATGGGGTAGACTCGTGTGTGCCTCGAGCAACATCAATCAAACATGCAGCCAAGTTTTGATTACAAGGTCTTTACTTCTGGCAGGGATGTAAGGAGGAGAAAAGGCACAGCTGGGTTTTCAACAGTAGGTGGGTACCACAAGCTCTGGAAATTGGAAAAAGGCACCTCTCAACTTGGAAATTGTGGTGAGTTGTCTGGAGAAGTTAGAAAGAAAATAAATGCAAACCTTAGCCTAACCCCATCTCCTCATGATGCCATTTACAAAGTAAGGAATTAGAGAGCAAGATCACCCGGCTAACATCCCTTGCCAAAAAGTTGGATGCTCAGCAGAGACCAGATGGAATGGTTACAGGCTTATTAGGTAGATGATCCCATTCTATTTTCCCTGTATTCACAGCTTACTTTTACTAGTACAGGAAGGAGAAGAAATTGTAAGAGTTTGACAACCTTGTTGAATATAAAAAATATGGACAAATTTATAAAATCTATACAGTCCAGACTAAGAGATCTAGTTCAATAATAGGTATACATAAGGCTCTGGGCTTGGTCCCAAACACTTCAGGATCAAAAGGGACAGAAGCAAAGAGAGAAAGCAGGGAGGGAAGGAAGAAACTGTCTTAGGCCAATTCCAGATTTGGTTCAATATGCTTGATAATCTGGATTTGCAAAAATAACTCTTACTTGGTTCTGGTGAGACTACTCTACAGATTTCACTGAAAATCCATTTGTCTAATGGTTGGGATGTTGTATTGTATCTTGAAAACTTCAGTCTCTACTCCACCTTTAGCTGGTTGATTCCTTACTATATGACATTGGGAAAGTCACCTACTTGGTCACTAGATTTACTTTCCTATAAAAGGCAACACTTTCACTTCCCTTACCCCACTGGGATAAAGAAAATACAGAGAGTCGAATGTGTTATAGTGGAATGAGCTTTCACAGAAGTCTTGTATTCTGTCTTGGGAAGGATCTGTCTGTACAGATTGGCTCAGTGCCTACTGATATCATTCCTTGAAATCTACTCACACCAAGACTTCAAAGAGTCTCCTAGCTCCTGATCTACACATATTGTCTGAAGGAAGTTGATCAAGACTGGTAAAGCCATTTTTTTACACGAATAATCAATTCTATAAGAGTGAGTCTATAAGGTAGGTCTGTGACATCACCAGGTTAAGCAACATACGGAGGCAGCTATCACAAGTGGGAGATCAAGATCATGTCATTAATGTGCCTCAGTCTAGAGAGTTGCAGTAACAGTACTGTAGAATGAGTGACTAAAACAACTGGCATTTATTACTCACAGTTCTCAGTGACAGTGTTGGTAGATTTCGTCTCTGAGAACATACTTCTTTGCTTTCAAATGTTATTTTTGCTGTGTCTTCACAGAGAAGACTGTAGTCAAGGCAGGCAAGTTTTTGTGTTTCTTCCTCTAAGGACTATAGTCCCATCATGAGAGTTGTGTCCTATGACTTGATTATCCCTCCATTGTCCTTCTTCTTAATGCAGTCACACTGAGTATTAAGGTTTTGCCACAAACTGCGCCGTTGGAGAAGAGACAATCATATTGTCTATAGTGGTAACTGAATAAAGCAAAGTAGGTGAGATGTTGTAGGCTTCAGTCCCAGATAGGCCTTAGAAATAAGTCAAGTTTCTTGGAACTAAAAATTATCCAAGGCATTTCGATTTTCTGATTATTATGGTGTCTTTGGAATGTAACAAAATAGCCAGAAAGGTCCTGTGACACACAGGCTCCATACCATGACTCTAAAGACTCAGGCCATTAACCATGAATCCACAGGTAAACATGATCAGCAGAATGAAGCATCCCATGCTACTGGACCACAAGGAATCAGTTGACTGCTTTGGAAGCAGTCTGAGAGTGAGGTCTAAACATTATCATGAGATGTAGAGGTACAGGAGCCGAAAACAAACGAAAACCTGGAGATGCATAGGAACCCTTACGAAAGGACCCAATTGCCTAGGGAACAGGGATGCTTGCCTTCCCTCACACACACCTAGTCCAGGGACCTCTATCTTAGCTGTGCTGCTTCTCTTGATACCGGTCTCCCTCTTTGTGCTGCTGCTGGTTTGCAGCACAGGTTCTGTCCCATTGTGTGGGTACAACCACAAACACCCAGACGCCGTCTTCCCAATTGAAGTTTAATCTGTCTACTCTCACCTCTGTTATTAAATTGGCAAGGAAATGCATGAACTCTACATTTTTAAATGGTTTCTCACCCTGGGCAAGGAACAGGGAGACTGTTCCCATGGTTGAAGTATTTTAACCAATTCAGAGAAAAGTACCACATGAAGTAAAAATACTGTCATCCTGGCCAAATATAGGTTTTCCTTTGTAATTACACTGACATACAAGGAGAGATTGAACAACCTGGCTTGCCTCCTGGTGTCCGTGGTATTGCTGACTCTCTATATTTGAGAAATGTCAGTTCACCAGAGATATGGAAAGGGTCTCAATTGCGATTGGTGGGAGAAGAAGGGATCCCTCTGGAGGGTTTAAACTCTACAGGGTAAGGGGAAAGTTAAAAAAAAAACAAACCCGAATTTAAGAGGGTATACATAGTAAGCTTATTACAGTAAAGGTAACTACAAACCTTTTACTAGAAAACACTTTTGGAAGTCAAATGTAAGTATCATCTTTGTGAGAAAGAATCCATATACTAAATAATACAGAGCTCTTTCATTTGCATAGAGTTCCACAATGAACATACCTGACATATGCTAGGGAGATCATGTATAGCATGTCACCTGCTAAGGAGATATTATTAAAATATGTTATTCAAATTGTTTGAAAGCAAATGCATCCTGCGATGTAAGTCCTTGGGAAAAGAGAACTTAGCACCACAGTGTGTTTCTTTATCTGTAAGGGGGAATAAAAGTAGAGTTTTAGTCTGAGAGTTATGATGAGTTGATTTGTTTGTCATATGTCTTGCAATATACCTGAAGTTGTTTAGTGATTTAAAAATCAAGAATTTATTTAGTTCCTCATTTCGGTTATATACTGGTTCCTAAAAAATTGACAACAAGAAATGATACAGCTGCTATCTATCCTAAGTTTCCAACCCAATGGGAAAAAAATAATTCTTACATTTGTATAACAGAGAGATCCATTTTTTTTGATAGCAAAACGGAAGAATATTGCAATCACACAAAAGACACTATACAATTGTTAGTTAAAAGCATATATAGAATGATCTGTGTATCTTAATGTTAAAATGAGATCATGACATGAGAAAATGTCATTTTAATGTTTTGGACATGTAACACAAGCCTGTAATCCCAGGCAGAGGATCCAGGAGTGAAGTGCACTTCACCCTTATCTGAGGCCATCTTGGATTACAGGAGACCCTGTCTCAAAAAACAATTCTCTCTCTCTCTCTCTCTCTCTCTCTCACACACACACACACACACACACACACACACACA